>VZTZ01047218.1:0-407769 GCA_013400955.1 Drymodes brunneopygia | reverse complement strand
AAATCACGTTAACAGGCAGACTGATACATTATTGCAATCCATTCTCTTTCTAATCTTGTTTCATCCATGTTGTGTTGCCTACCAATATGAGGAAGAAATCATATTGTGTGATTTATTTCCAAGCTGTGGTTCTTAACACGAACTTGTCACCCCATATCTGGACACCTGCACACCTGGTGTGTCCAGTTCAAGGTGTGTGATTTCAAAGTTGAAGAGAATCTAGCTCTTGCAGAAACACTGTATCAACCAACTTTCTTCCTCATTATTTCTTCTCCAACAGATAACCAAATCATACCTTTGGAAAGTTGACGTGAAGGCATATTGATAAAAATACCATTAGATTTCGAAAAAGAAAAAAATCAAAAACTTGCAAAATGAAAACAACCTAGTATGCTTCCACTGCTGAGGTAAACAAAAATGGAAATCCCTGTGGATTAACTTCTTTCTAATAGACCTCTGGAAATATCACATACTTGTGAAAGTTTACAACATCTGGATGTACAGTCCTGGTGTCGCTTCTTGCTTTGCCAGCTCACTTCTGCTTGGAAGTCATCAAAAAACAGAAGCACCTATTCAATTGATCGTAAGTTAGAAAATTCTAGGTTTGTTTTATCCCAAATTGAGAGAAAAAAGAAAATGAAGGGTGATTTTGGTTTTTTCCCTTGACTTGGTACATCTTACTCTGGAAGAGATCAAAGTTGCATCAGGAAAGCTCATCTCAGAGTTTGAGAGCACTTGATTCATGCAAGTGAAAATACTGTCATATATTGTGGTTACAGTGAAGAAACAAATGTATCCAGTTTATTCTGGATCTAAAAGCATTGTCAAATTACAAAATAAAAAGTCTTGCATTGTGTCAAGCATACAATAAAAATAATAGAATATGGTCTGGAAGGGCATCAACTATTTTACATGAAATCAAAATTGCTGTGTTTCTCCCTTGGTAGCTCTAGAAATGTTCAGTAATTGCAGAGGAGAAGGGAATGTTAATGTATATCTTCATATAGTCAAAACTACTAAAAATTATAGCAAATTGAAAAGCAGACTGGTTTTCTGATAAAATTTCATGAAAATTGACTGTGACTTTTTCTCTCAAACAATATCAATTTTCATAGTTGGTCTTTTGCTTTTAAGCTTACACTTTACTTTTTAGTAAAAATGCTTTTCAAGAGATTAGGCCTCTTTTCTTAGGCAGAGGAAGAAAGAAACTTAGTAGAAATCTATTGGTAGGTATTCCAAGACATTTGAAGTAGCTCTTGTTATTAGTTCTAAAGTGTTCTGAGATTCCTTCAGGTACTATGCACATGAGGAAACAAAGTATACTGCTTCGGATGGCCCACCAAAAAGGTTCTTAATAGGAAACAAACCCCAGCCAAATAGAGAAGTGGGAGCTGGCTGAGAAGGATGTCAGGTAATAATGAAAACTCCAATAGCTGAGAGAAGTTAAGACATGATCAAATTATTTCCAAGTGGTCAAGACTTACTGCAGTCACTTCAGAGTTTTCTCCTCGACAAATATTAATCCCAATGTATCAGCACATCTAAAAAAACCTATCAATTGTTGTTAGTAGGACTTTAAGAAATTATAATATGTAAACTTCAAAAGTTTGACTGTTTGTGTATTACATTCAAAAATAGACCATGTTCAACCTTTGAGTTCAAATATACCTTAGACATAGTACATGACCCAAATATTTACACAGTGTGGTCTTTATCCTGTAAAATTATTTACATATATAAGTTAACATTAAAATAATCCTTCTACCTCTGAGGAATTATTCAAAATTAATACAATTCAGAATGGTTTGCCACGTTGCAAGGATGAGGTACTAAGATGACATGTGAAGTAGAGTATGGGGAAGGACCATTGTGATGCTTCAGAACTTGCAGTAGCAAATGGTTTAAATCCCACACCTGTGCATCCGAAGAACAGCCCGTGAAAATTAATGCAAACAGATGCTTGACTGATTGACTGACTGATATTATATACTTTGACCTTTACTCTGAGTCTCAGTGAACATTTACAGACATTCATCATGTGTTCATGCTTTTTGAGCATGGATGTAGAAGTAGGCTCTGAAAGAAGACGACATTTCTATTTATTGTGTATTATTTAAAAGCCTCTTTCCATGATGCACAACACTGTCTCTCATCTCTAACTTCTGTCTTGAGAACTGGGCTTTTGTTTCAGTTCAGGATCATAACTTAGATTTGTAGAAAAGGAATACGAGCTTTCTGCTCAAAAGCATTGTTTTCAGGAAGTTAATGGGTATGAAATTAAATCCTCCACTGAATATTTACTTCCATGTCACCAGTTTTTCCAAACTTCTGCATGCAGATCCTTTGACAGTGGGGAAAATCTTCAAAAAGTGAGCAGACTTTTTAGAAAAGAGACATATCTGCAAAAATCACTACCCTTTTTTTCTCCTTGTACTGCAAAATATTCAGGCATAATTTGACTTTCTTCAACTATAAATGTCTTTTTTACCTATAAAATCTTCTTGAGGACATACAGAAACAAAATTAAACATTCAGAATTTTGATATATACCTAGATATTCCCAGATAAATATGGATATGCTATAATCATTTATAAATGTAGGCTTGCCACATATGGTAGATTTAGTGTTGATGGTATTGTTCATCTGAAATGGTGTTATGCTTGATAACACAACAAAATTGAAATTGAAGCAGAAGTAGGCTGATATTTGGGTCTCTGAAACAAAAGCATCACATAATCTGGCATGTCCTTTCATTGCTCTTTTCTCTTTTTTTCTGTGCTGCTGGATTTTTCTTCTAGCCTAAAGTAAAGTAATCAACTCATATAGATAGTTTCAAAGTCAAAGCAGTTTAGTCAGCAACCATGATGCTTTGTAGGGTTACTAAATTTCAGAAATGTAGGTTAGGGGTTTCTTTTAGTCACTAACATGTATTTTGTTGTTGGGTCAGAAGAACACTGTGAGGCACAGAGCTACTGTAATTTGGAAAATCTCTAAGAAAGTGAGGCATATGAAACTAAGTAATGAAAAATCATGAGAGAAGATAAACTGGTTTCTAGAGTGATACTGGAAAATGACTCCTGAATGGTACTTTTAAAAAAGTTAATTCTTTCTTGTATGTTACTTTGTCTTTAGACCGGAGAACTTATTTTCGTGACCACAGGATCACAAGTCCTACCAGAAAACCTGTTCTAGCATGGGCTCCTCTCTTAAAGAAGCCACAGGTCCTGCCAGGAGCCTGTTCCAGCATGGGCTTCCCACAGGGTCACAGTTTTCTTTGGGCATTCCCCTGCTCTGGCGTGGGATGTGGATCTCTGCATCCCCTTGGATCTCCATGGGCTGCAGGGGCACAGCTGCCTCACCATGGGCTGCACCCAGGGCTGCAGGGAAATCTCTACTCTGTGTGCCTGGAGCAAATCCTGCCCCTCCCTCTTTACTGTTGATTGTTCTCACATATTCTCACTCCTCACTTCTCTGGCCACAGCTATTTCTGCACACTAATTTTTTCCCCTTCTTAACTATGTTATCCCAGGCACTACCACTATCACTGATGGGATCAACTTTTACCAGTGGTGTATCCATCTGGAATTGGTTCTGTCAGACATGAGGGAAGCTTCAGGCTGCTTCTCAAAGCAGCCGCCCATGTAGCCCCCCAGCTACCAAAACCTACCTGTTCAAACCCAGTACAGTAGAGGTTAGTAAACTTTTATTTTTCATCAAGTCATATCAGTTATAGAAGTTTTTCTGTATAGTTCCTGTTGCCTGAACATTGGAGAAGTTTTTTCCCCTCTTGTAAACACTGCTCGAAAATGATGAAGCAACTATTTGAAGTTAATGTCAAATGCTACTATAAATTAGCTGTTAGGATGCAAAGTTAGTGTATTGATTTTTTTCCATCTAGTACATGCTCTTTTTATAAACAAACTTGATCATGTGCCTATTGATGTATTGCAGATGTAAATTTTATTAGAAATAAATTTTTACTGGACTGGAAAGTAATAAAAGCTTTGAACAGGCAATCATTATCAGCAAATTCCATTACTAAACAGATAAATTTTCAAACAAACTTATTGTTTTTTAAAGAGGTTTTGATTATTCCAGGACGCTAAAATTGACTGATGTGAGATGGTCCCCAATCATTTTAAAAAATAAAGAGAAACCTTTTCAGTGACTGGTGGGGAATGGAAAGGTTTCCATACATGCTGATTTTACATATTTACATATTTTACTGATTCACAAGCAAAGCAACAAGAACAAGACATGATAAGCTATAAGTAACCCAGGCAGCTTCTGTAGCAAGTGTCAGTCTTTGTTTGAAGCTGGATCATGCATTCACCCTCAACAACACTGTTTGAAAATGTCACACTGTGATGATGCCTTCAATGATGGTAAAATGCCAGGACTCCTAAGTCTTGTCTTAGGGAAATGAATTTATTGAGCCCTGCTGTAGGAAAAGGAAATAACTGGGTACTGAAAGCACACAATCAGTGAGACAAGAAGGAAAGAGGGTAGATGCTGATGTAAATTTCCAGTACAGCCTGGGTGTGTGAGAATTACAGTAAGAGACAGCATCACTGTCTCACCTGAGCTGCCACTTCAGCTAGCAGTAGTTAATGAGGTAATGTATTCTGGAGATGCAGAACAGGATGGAAGCATTATTGCTGGTTTTACCTTGAGGCTCAGGCACCTGGCTTTGCTCTGTGTTTTCTGCTCAGTACTACCAACAGCTCACATTAGAGCAGCACCGTTGTTTTGATGAATTGCTTATTGTCGTGATAAGGGTGCATACAACCTCCGTTTTGTGAGAGTACTATAAAATGAGCAGGTTTTTTTAAACCCCACACATTTCTATTTTAAATGCTTTTGTAAATCAATTTAGCTATGTCCGAGAGTTTCACTGGCAATGTGATAATAACTCTTTTACAGTGAGCTAAGCTCGCAAAGGGCAGTATGCTGTGATTTTACAGCCCAGTACTTTCCATTTTCCATTTCTGAGATGTGCATCTCAGCTCGAATGACAAGTATTTTTGCACATGGTTGTTAGATACGGTAGAGTTTACCTAACTTAGGGGTCCTGAGAGCCTGGATAGTCCTTGATGGCCCTAACCAGCCTCACCTAGGACCTCTCTACACCTCTGACTGGGAGTTCCATTTAAGCCTAGTCCAGAACCACCAAGTACCTGTCTGAGCCCTGTTGTAGGGGTATCTGCCTCTGTTCTTGTTCCTAGAAAATGATTTCCTAGCTTGAGCTTGCTACTGCCTTGCTGCCTCGCCACTGCCTGATGACCACTGTGCTGTTGACAGGACCCTGTGCTGTCACCCCCCTGCCCTGCCCTCCTCTGTGTCAGTGACACTGCACCCTTCAAGTGTGGGACGGTGGCCCCTGGCTTGCCTCACCTGGAGCTATCCCTGGTCTTGCTGCACCCTTGTGATGAGCTGCATTCATCCCATTAAATAAATGTATGGTATTGCAAGAGCTTTTGGAGTAGCTGTGTGTGTGTGTGTACTGCCAGGCTGCAGAGCTTTGGGGTGATGGGGAGGATTCAGCTCCAACCAGAACCTGTTTCAAACAGGCACTGCTGCAGCTCAAACCCTTTACACGTGGCATTAGCAATGTGTGGCTTGTGACAAGCAGCCAACTTCTCACTCTGTGCAGTGTTTTGAAAACCTGTCTAAGTGAGATTCCTACACAAGATTCTCTGCAAGCACGTGGATTTTCCGTGTTTTCAAGTCCTGCTGCTTATAGTAACACAGAAAATATGTTGCTGCTCCAGCATTTGTGATTATCCCAACCTCCATGTAATGGACACTTGCTAATCTGCAGAAGTCATGTTGCTAAATCACAGAGAGATTTGAAGGCAGAGGAAAGGACCCAAAGCTTCAGAAGCACTATTGAACTCACCATGCAGTTTCTTTTTAGTAAAATGGAAGATCTACTTCTTTAGCAATTTAGCAAATTTAGAACAGAGTACTTTAGGTGCCTAAAGCCTGTGTTGAAGATTAGAAAATCCTCTCCCTTCCTGCCCATTTTGGGCAGTAGGCAGGAATCTCTTCTGCAAAATGATGGGGTTTGTTTCTGTACTTTTCATAACGTAGAAGAATACCCTAATACATGCTGGGTACTTTGGTGTGGGAAACTGATGTATCCTGATGGCAGTGCACCATTGTGATAATTTTGTAGGTCAAAGACAGGAATCCAGTTGAGGTATTTCCTAACATGACAGTTCAAATAATAATCGGGAAGATGAAATCATGATAATCAAGAGCTATTTTGGGCCAGTTAGCAAAAAAATAAACCACTAAACCACAGAAGTAACACACCTCATGAGTATGTCTAACCTATCTGGAGCCCTCCCCGTATTTTAACCTTTCATGGCATCCTGCAGTCATGAATTTCACAGTTACATTTTATTTATTTTATTTTATTTTATTTTATTTTATTTTATTTTATTTATCTTACTTTATTTTATTTATTTTATTTTAATTTCATGTTTGATCTATACTTACTGCCTGATTATTTCCTAGCATGTTCTCTAGTTATCTTGGTATGGTACATAAAGACATATCTTCCTTTTTTATGTCAATAGATACTGTGAAAACATTGTACTTCTCTTCCCTGCTGAAAGCTATGTAATTTTCTGTCATGTGCAAAATATTCTATAATTGTGTTCATCTTCTAGGACACTTTTTTGCAATGGTTTGTCCAGACCTTTATGAAATTTTCCAATGGAAAGTGTGGGTTCAAAAAGTATGCAATGATTTCTTGTAGGTTGTTGTCAATTTGCTCTGGAATGACCCTTGACATCCAGTTGCTACCTGAATTCCTGGTTGTGTTTTCCTGACATTTTCAGAGGACTATCCACAGAAGTTCTCATAGTTTTTTCTTGGTGAAGGCAGTTGACATGGTGTCCTCAGCATCCATCAATAAAGATATTTTTTCGTTTTTGCATTACTTCTCACTTTGCTGTTGAATTTCAACAGCCATTTTATCACTTGGTTGCTGAGGTTTGCTAAACAGAATATAACAACAACAACAACAACAACAAGTTATTTATTATAGCTGGAAAAAAAGGCCATCAAACAATGACTTTCAAGTGATTCTTACCTTGCAGTGATGCAGTGATACCAAGTGATGCTTTTGTGCTTAAGACATTGTCAGTAGCTGTCGCTAGGTCAGCAGCTGTCATACGACCAAGCAAGTTTTGGAGAAGAAGTGTTTTGAGGTGTCCTTGCCAGGAATAATTACACTGCTACAAAAATATCCACAGACGTCTACAAGAACCCTGTCTTGGAAAAGGAAATACTAAAAGTTTTCCACAGCAATTTTCAGAGGCAGGTCCTTAAATTCTGATGTAACCTTGTCTCTTTGCACAAGTCAGTGGGTCCTGGCTTATCAGGGCTGTAAGGGGCTCTTCCAAATTCTGATTGTTTGCCTGAAATAGCAGGAAAACAGGGCCTATATTTGAATCTAACCACTGCATTAGTCTACAGACAGATTAAATAAATGAAACAATGAGGAAGGAATAAAGGTTTAATTAATTTCAAAGGAGGTTTAATTCAACCTAATTCAGCAATTAATGCTGTTGTTCTGTCACATTTTCTTCCCTTCATTATTAAACCCCACCTCCACTAAAAAAAGCAAAAATCCCAGTGAAAACATTTTCACAAATTAATAACTTCGCTAGAATTACCTTCAGCACTGAAAGTTGATTCCATTTAAATTTTTCTGGCCATTTCAAGCTTCCAGCATGAGGAGCAGCAGAATGAGCTCCCCAGTTTAAAAAAGTAAGTCTGTAGAAAGAGATTACAAAGAGCTGACATTTTTAGACTGTCCAGTAAAGAATATGGAAATATGTAAATTATTTCTTTAAAACTTAAAAATAATCAGGTCAAATTGAGTGTTCCATAATAAAATAGATATATTTTTGAGTTATAGGTGCATTAGACAAACAAGAAGGTAATTTTTCTTTTCTCCAATAACCTAACACATTGAAGATACTCCAAAGAAACCTAGGAAAAGTGGCTTTGGGGATAGAAAATACTATTGAATAAAATAACTGGTGTTTTTCCTGGGATACTTTTTTTGTAGGGGTAGATTTAAATTACAGTAGGTTTTACAGGGCTGTGTTTTGAATTTGTGCTGGAAGTAGTGTTGATAGCACAGGGATGTTTTAGTCACTGCTGAACAGGGCTTGCACAGAGTCAAGGCCTTTTCTGCCTCTCACCCCACTCCACCCCACCACTGAGAAGACTGGGGGGATGCACAAGGAGTTGATCTTATTTTTTTGCCCCCTTTTCATCTCTCACTGATACTCTGTAACACATTTGAGTTTTATTTTATGATGAATTACAAGATTAAAATAAAATTTGCATCTCTGAAAATTCTGGTTTATTTGTAAATATCCAGTTGTACTGTTTCCTTTACCCTAAAAGCATTTACTGTATGAATCAGTGAAATGCTGAAGTAGAAGTTTTAAACAGATTCTTCTATTCTTATAGCAATTAAAGATTTTTTTCAGTTCATTTCCTTTTGTAATAATAATTTTCTTCATTTTAAAGTTATAACATTTCTCTCAGCATCATCTTCCCAGTATATCAGTTTTGTCTTTATATAACATGCAGAACTCCTAAACATCTGTAATCTAAGGTTGCTGTTATTTTAGGAGGGAAGGAGGGAAGTTAGATGCATGAGTAATACAGATAATAGTTAATTTTTTCTGTTTCAGCCAGCACATTAGGCCAGTCATTGCAACTCCCATGCAAACCACACAGTAGTTTCTGGATTACTGCATGCAACAAAAGAATTATGTCTTGTCTTCTCAAAAAATGCAAATGGCATGCAGACATAGGCTATTTATGAAATTGGCTACTACACTGCTGGAGCAAGGCTGGAAGAAACAGATTTAAGAATATATCTTATACTTTTGTAGATGCATCATGTTGTGTGAAATAGAGGTTTCCTAGCACTCCTGTAGCTGACCTTTCAATAAAATATTTGTTGAATTAGGCTAGACATTTTCTGCAACAAAGGCTTGCATGAATATTTCTGTTTGCAGCAGTGATCCTTTTCCTGGGGAAACGTGTTACAGGTAATTAAGAGATTGGCAGGATTTTATTCTGATTTTTTCCCCCTGACGTAAACTTATGGAGGTTCCTCAGAAACCACCAGGAAATTAACACTTGGTCTATGTCTTGTAAAGAAAAATTGTCCCATTTAGGGAAGTCCATACATTTTAATAGTTTGAAATGGCCTTTGGAGGTGCCATGGTATATGTTTCAATTTATTTCTGCATAGTCCTCACTATCTGCAAAGCCTTGACTTCATCAGCATCTCCAAGGGGAGGAAACAAGTAGTTTCAAAAGAAGGAGGCAGTGCCTGGGCAGGTGGGTCTGGTCCCTGGTCTCGCACTCAGCCGTGTTTCTCCAGTGCTCCTTGGCGTCTGCAGTGCCACGAGATGCTGCAGCACTCAAGAAGTGGATGCACCCTCTACATTTGCATTGTGCAGTGCAAATCTCTCCCCATGAACATATCTATACACACAGCTTTCCGACCTACTACACTCTCTGCTTTATTTTTTTCCCAGTTTATTCTGAGTCATCCTGTAGCTATTAACAGAACAAAATCTAGCAGATGACTTTTTCTTCAAGATTAAGGAGCACAACTAACATATTTAGATAGTTAATAAGATTATTTTCTTCAGTTTAGATTTATCTTCCACAGCTTTTGCATTTTATTGGGAATCATTTTTGACCTTAGATTACTTTCTTTTGGTAATAGCAAGAATAAAAAGCAAGTGGAAGCTGCTGACTGTATTTTCTTCTGAGCTTGTACTTAAAAATTTAGCAGATGTTCTGGAATACACAGCTGAATGTCTTGTCTGGATCAATTCTTTCAATTCCAGGAACAGAGAAAGTGTAGAAGATGTGTCACTTGAATTATGATAATATTATATTTTTCTAGCTGAGTTTTTTTTTAATCCAATTTACACAGTAAAATTAGCTGAAAGGTATTGACACTCTTCTGGAAATCCATTAAAAGAGTGTTTCTGATCAAGTACTGAAGCGTCCCAATATAGAAAGTGTTGGGATACCATGGTGATTGTATCTATAAAAATCTATACCCTGTCAAATTTCAGGGATTAAGAGCAAACACACTCTGCAGTATACCTTAGGAGAAGTCATTTGCAGGAAAATAAAGGACTACAGCACATAAGTACCGTGATTTTCTTCACATGTCTGACATCAATCTACCACATTAGCTGTTTTGAGTGTCACTAGAGTTTGCAGTAAAGACCAAGAGCTGAACAGAAACTCCAAAATCCTATACTAATTTCTGGAAGATTTATGATGCAGTGCTGGAGATTAAAGCCAATTTTTTCAATGTGTCTGATCTGTCATTTTGTCAAGGTTCATTGCTATGAAACTCAATGAACTTGAACCAGTATGAAGTGTGCCAGCTGCAAGAAAGCCCTAGCCTTTAAACTCAAGCTCCCTTCTATCAGTGAGCTGACTGAGTACCATATAAAATTTAGATATGGGTTCCCCTCTATCCACCATGTGAACCAAAACCTTGTTCCAGAAGCTCACTACTCTCATAAGAGAATCCTAATTTTTAACCTGAATTTATTTCTGTCTAGTTTACATATTTTTTGTGTTAGTCTCTCTTGCAGTTTATGTGATTCTTCTACCTCCACACTGGTTCTCTTTCCATCTGACACCATCCTACTTCATCTTCCTACACCTTCCTTCATTCCTTCATTCTGTGAAAAAATCACTTGTAATTCCTTTCCACATCACACCCTTCATTTTTGTAAAATGAACAAGTCATACTCTTTGAATGTTGTCTGTGAAGCCAACCTTTCTCATTTCCCTGTTCATGCTAGGAAATTTTCTCTTCTGCTTTTGCAATTTTAAGTCCTCTTCTTTTTGTGTGAGGCTAGCTAGAACTTTATGGAGTTTCCAGATGAAATCTCATGAGTACATTATACAATGGCATTAATATTTCCTGAGCCTCTGCAAATACTTTTATTGATATACTCTACCACTGTACAGTTTGTTTTTTTTTTTTGTTATTTAATGTTATATCTCTTGGGTGAGAGATATTGTAACATCTGTCTTGTGGTACCATTTGTGTCACGTCCACTTCAGTAGGTGCTTAGGCCCTACTGTAAAGTGTAATAATAAGTTTTATTAGCAGTATCAATGAAATGCATCTCTCATTACTTGAGAATGTTGGTGATTTGCTTTATTAATCCTTGGTTACCTCATTTCTTTCTGTATTTTCAGGTGACTTGCTTCTTTTTGCATGTGCTCATTTTAGTATTTTTACTTCTCTGCTGTGGTTACCCTTCAGGAAACACAAAACAGTTTACAAATCTTACTGTTGCATATTTAAATCTCATTGCAATGTGACTGTGAAGGTTATTCTCCACATAATAAAGTGTACAGATTTTTTACAGGAACTGTATAAACAGTAGTCAGCATTATAGTACATTAGAAATAGAATTATAGAAATGTAGAATTGTTTAGGTAGGAAAAGACATTCAAGATCATGAAGTTCAACCATCAACTGAGCAGTACCACCATGTTCACCATTAAACCATTTCCTCAGTGCCATATCCACATGTTTTTTGAACACTTCCAGGAGTGGTGAATCCACTGCTTCCCTGTACATTCTGTTCCAATGCTTGACAACCCTTTGTGTGAAAAAATTTTTCCTCCTATCTAATTTAAATCTACATGAGTGCAACTTGAGGCCATTTCCTCTCATCCTATTATTTGTTACCTGTGACAAAAGACTGACCCCCACTTGTCTGCGACCTCCTTTCAGGGACTTGCAGAAACCATAAGGTCCTCCTTTCATCTCCTTTTCTCCAGGCTAAACACCCCCAGCTCCCTCAGCTGCTCCTCACAGCACTTGTGCTCCAGACCCTTCCCCAGCTCCGTGTCTCTTCTCTGGACACGCTCCAGCCCCTCAATGTCTTTCTTGCAGTGAGGGGCCAGAACTGAGCACAGGATTGGAGGTGTGGCCTCAGCAGTGCCGAGTACAGGGGGACGGTCACTGCCCTGCTCCTGCTGGCCACACCATTGCTGATCCAGGCCAGGATGCCATTGGCTTTAATAAAAACAATATTCATAATAAATTCTAATGAGGCTGCTGTTTAGATGAGAACATATTTATTAAACCAAATATAATTTAATCTATGCAGTGATTCATAAAGAAAAGTGTCTATATTTTTATATAGATCATATAGACTGCAATAGTATGCAAAAAGAAAAACAAAGAGGAAGAAGAAAGTCAGAATCTTACTAGACTTTCTGATGTAATAAAGCAGACTTTTATTGTATATAAAGTATGCTTTTATGACTTTAAATTCAAGATTATTGAAGACTGAGACATATAAATGCATACATTTCATTTTATACAGCCATAGTGGTGTGATTTAATGATTGTAAGTTTCATAGAGTATTTTTTAGTTTACTTAATTTAGCTTATATACAAAGAATATATTTACCTAACTTGAAAAGAAATAAGTATCAAAATCTATTGCTACATTTAAATCACCATTGTTTCTAGAACCTTATACTATCATAAACCTAGTAGAGCAGGGATCTCATTTTAAGGGAGCTAAATGCAAAAAGATCAAGACTGAAGTCCATCCAGTATGAATCCTGTTCTTGCCATTGCAAGGATGAAGACCTGACTGCACAGGGTTCCTCAAAGAAGGACATAGAGTCATGGAATGGTTTGGGTTGGAAGTGGCCTAAAATATCAATTTCCACCCCCCTGCCATGGGCAGGGACACCTTCCATTAGACCAGGTTGCTCAAAGCCTCAGCCAACCTGGCCTTGAACCCTTCCAGGTGTGAGGCATCCACAGCTTCTCTGGGCAACATGATCCAGCATCTCACTACCTCTGAGTAAATTATTCCTAACATCTAATCTAAATCTCTCTTTGTTTATAACCATTACTCATTGTCCTGTCACTATCTGCCCATGTAAGAAGTCACTCTCCCTCTATTTTATAAGCCCCCTTCAGTTACTGGAAAGCCACAATCAGGTTCCTGGAGAATTATCTCCTCCCTGCTGAGCAATCCCAGCTGTCTCTACCTGTCTTCATAGGAGAGGTCTCATAGGAGACTCCAACGGGACCATGTCCTGTGCTGGGACCCGAGCTGGATGCAGCACTGCAGGTGGGGTCTCAGCAGAGCAGAGGGGCAGAATCCCCTCCCTGGCCCTGAAGCCCACTCTGCTTTGGATGCAGCCCAGGACACCACTGGCTTTGTGGGCTGCAATCATACACTTGTGGGCTGCAATTGCACACTTTTGGTTCATGTCCAGCCTCTCATCCACCAGCATCCCCAAATCCTTCTTGCAAGGCTGGTCTCAAGGAGTTCTTCTTCCATCCTGTAGTCATCACTGGGCATGATCTTTGGATACCTTCTATTAATTATGTTAATGAAACCCTTATGCAGTATTTCTGCACTTCAGGAAGTAATTTACAATTTTCAACTTTTAAAAAACATGGCTAATGAGGCTACTTGGTTGACCAGTACAATTATTGGCCAGTTAAATTTTTCCCCTACAAGTTTATTCTTGGAAACAATGTGACCCTGTTTACTGACAATGTTCCAACTCTTAAAAATGTAAAAAGGAAATCTTGTGGCCACAGATAAGTGATTATAGTAACAATTTTGAATGAATTTTCTGGTTTATTTATTATTCATGTGTAGCTTTTTCATCTTAGAAGTAGATTAAAAGCAGTCTCAGGGGAACTACCTATTTGTTTGGTTTTGTATAATGCATCACACAGAAGGATCTCTATAGAACTGTGCAAGTAGCCTGGATTGTTGCCTGGACTAGGAAGTTGGCAGAAAAGCGTATTTTCTATTCATCTTTTGCCCTTTGTCAGCCATGATGGTGTTGCCTTTAAAAGTGTATGTCTTTTAAGAATATGTCCTCTTTCTTTAATATTTGTTGTGGAGGAAAGAGGAGAAAAAATAACAATTTAATCACTAAATAACTGAAAAAAAGATCCAAATTCAACAGAGAGACATATAAACCAGTGCTTTGTCATAAATACAGTTGCAGTTATTGCTGTGGTGATCTGAGGTCATCATCCCAATATTTTATTCCAGTGTTCACCTATGAAACTTAGAGGTGTAATTAAACAGCAGTCCAATTTCTGTCAAACTGATCTTGAAAGAGAAATATCTGCAAATATGTAATTTCACTGTTTACCTGCATGAGAACTACAAAAACACAAAGCAAATCCAAATTTTATTCTGGAATATATCACCTGAAGGTTATTTAGAGAAATAGTGGCTGTGGCTGCTATGTATCCAGAGTAGAGTCTGATTGGAAAAATATTTGGTCAGAAGCTTTTTTGAGTTGTCAGGATGTAAAGGGATTTTCTTCTAATTATTCCAATTTTAGGTATTTTTATATGAGTGTGGCTGGGCCGTACTGTGTGGTAGCTCCTGAAATTGATAGCAGAAACCACCTCAGAGGAATTGAACTCTTCTCTGAAACTGCAGCGTCATTGCCTTTCATTTAATACAGGTATTCTTAAATTTGCACCCAGGAAGAACAAAATCAAACCATAGAACATCTCAGTAAGCACTGAAGTGGGATTATTTCCCTGTTCTGATCTTTGAAAATTCATATAGGGAGCGTGAAGGCAAAATTTCCTAGCACTCTGAAAAAAATGCACTTTGAGTTGGCTGTCAGGTCAATTTGATTTGCGATGCAATAACATAATCAATACATCATATGGGAAGGAAGCTTGAATTTCTTCTCAAAGATAATGCTGTCAGGACATATATGGTCTTGCATGAGCTTAGGGGCTTTACCTATTCTAGGTAGTTATACATGCACTTATTCTAGTGCATATATAGTAAGGTGTTAAATATGTGTTAAATATTTACATGCCCTGTTGGAAGATGAACAGAATTTTTCTGTGGTAAGAGACGTTATTCCATTTTCTGGCACTACAGCAAATTTCTCTGCAATTGTTTCTTCATCATTGTTCCTCATTTTGTTTATAGAAAACAGGAGTAACGTTTTCCAACGATGCTGAATTACTCTGATGAGTCTGATCCATGATGAGCAAATTCATAAGCATCTCAACATCTTTTTTTACATATAAAATGTTTTTAAGACCAGTGTATGCTCATATTCTGCATAGAATTTCAGCATGTGAACTACCTGAAGTGGCTTCAAAAGCTGACCACTGTAAAATGCATTCCTGAAGCCAGTTACAGAATACCAGTTTCTCTGAAAGGCAAAAATTCAGAAAATGACAATTACATGACCCCTTGCAATGAAAGCCTGCGTGCTCACACACACTATTGACTTATGGAATATTTGGTTATAGGGATTTTGACTGAAAATGGGGAAAATATTTCTGAGAGGAGGAGAAATATTTAACTTTTAGAGTCAAGTGTGTGATACCGAGTCATAGAGAACTTTTTCTTTGACAGTGCACATTAACTGAATCTAATAGAATTCAGCTCAGCCAGACAGAAAAAGAACTAGACAGAAAGAGAGGTTAGATAACATAGCTGGCCAAAATGTTTGGATATAGCAAACATAATCCTTTGTACAAGATAGGCTTTAGAAAAAGTTCTGTTCAGTTTGAACTTACTGGAAAGATGAAAAGGAATGAGAAAGTTGAATGCATATTGTCTGTGAATGCAGCTTTCAAAACTCTCAAGATTCAGAAAAGGAACGGAGAGTTCATTTTGATAATGCAATGTGGAAAGAGAAAATTTGTTAGCAAAGAAGGTTAAAATTGATTCATTACATTTGCATTGCATTTCAGCAATATGTAGGAATTAATGGCCAGAAAGATATAAAACTATGCAATCAGAGATATAGTTGTGAAAACACAACTGCCTTCACTTCTTCATGGTATTGACACTGTAACTTTGTTGCTGTTGAAATGACAGGAAATTATCTGGTTGAAAAATCCATGAGAATTTTTCTGTAATAGTTGTCAACAGCTTTTCTATATTATTAAGTGTCTTCATTATTTTCTGACCTCAATATAGCTTGCACGAAAGTGAAGCTTCATCCAACCAAGCACTTTGTAAAGGCCTTTTTTTTGGTCATTAATATGATGTTGTTTGGATTTTTGAATCAAAAAAATGAATGAAGGAATAACCATTAACCCTGTGTATATCACCAAAGAATGAAAGAAATGTCAAAACCCTAAGTCCATGGTATATGAAGTAGCAACTATTGTGCTAGATAACTCAGAGCTCAGTAGATATTCAAGGGCTGTCAGTGAAATGATCTGGCTGCTTTCTTCCTTGGGATTAATACAGAGTCAAGGGTAGGTTATCAGTCACCATAAAATACGTGACTAAGAAGTTTTCCAAATGAACAGCAATGAGATGAAACACTTTATACTTCTAATGCTTTAATCAGCTAAGTTGTAAACTAAAATTATTTCATATATTCAGGAAAACATTAAAGATGTAATGTTCAAGTCAAAGATCAATGTTTCTTAAGAGTGATCAATCATCTTAGTTTCATTTCATGACCACTTCACTATCAATCAGGAATTCACCAAACAGGAACTCAGGTCGTGCCATATGACCATCATAGACTGGGGTAATGAAGCTGAAAAAAAAAAGCATACAAAAAAGCAGATGTGATAAGACACAGCCACGGCTGAAAAGGAATGAAGCAAAAAAATCTACTCTTCTAGTGAAAAATGTAGGCATATTACAAGAAAAGTCATCATCACTGTCTGTAATTAGACATATATTTAGCTAGGTTACCAGACACTTCCATTATCTTTTGTCATTTGTGTTGAAACTTTAATCATTTGGGCTGGAATTTGCTACACCGTGACAGTAGCTTTAGGCCATATAGATTTGTATCTTCCTTAAATGTCAGGTTACACCACTGGAGAATTTCTTTAAATAAAAACAAGTGGGAGAAAAGAAGCAGTATTTTTTTTTATGTTTTAAAAAATCAGAACTACTATTTTTAAGAACTTCTGGAGTTTTGCAGCTAAAAGTTGAAACTGGTTATATTAGATGGAGCCTTATTTGGTTGAGGATTACTCTGGGTAGATTACCAGCATAAGAAAGATTTAAGACTAAAAAAGCAGAAATTCTTTTCAAAAGTTCCTTCTGAGATAAATGGGAATAGGGGTTTCTTTAAATATTGCAAGGGGTCCCTGGAACTAGTTTACACTGAGTAATATTTTTTTCCTTCCAGCATGAATTGAATACCTGAAGGAATTTCTGCAGAACTTTAAAGCCCTCAGAGCCATAGAGAGTAAAGCATGAAAGAGAATATGACCAGGTTTCATATAACATTCACAACTGTGAAATGGAAGACAAAACATACCATCTCTCTCAGTTCTTTGATAAAAATGTTTTATCATCAGGAGTGAATAGTGGTTTCATTTATTGTGTCCAAAAATATGTGTCTGTAGTGGTTTCAGTTCACCTATTCGAGTTTCTGGCTAAATGCCAGGACACTTACCAAAATTTACTTGATGTTTGCTGTGAGATGGGATTAGGAGTAGGCAAAGCAGGTTCAAACTTTAGGGAATACAAAGAAAGTTTATTAATAAACCTAAGACAAAGAAAAGAAAAAAACCAAGAAAAACCAGAACAAACTCCTCAGACCATCCCTCCTCCCCGACCTTTCTATTTCCTTCCCCCTGACAACACATAAAAAGACAACATTTCGAGCTCTAGTCAGTTTACCACCTCTGAAACAGCTTTTGTCTCAGTTCATTTAGGGAGAGAAGTCTCCTTTGCTTATACCATGGATTTCCTGTAAGAAAATACAGTTTTTTATGGGTCTTCAGCCTCACCACCAGTCACCTGCCCGGGAGGAAAAATTTGCTGGTGGTGGCCCCTTCCCCCCCACCAGTAGCCTTCCCACAACTACTACAGGGGGGTCATGACAGTCCATGGGGTACCCTTTTAATGATGAACAATTCTATTGCAGCAGTGAAGAAAATCCCCTTTTCTCTGTGTGTAGCAACACAGGTTCTTTTGGCAACACAAGTTCACCAGTATTCCCCGGGGCCAGGGACAGCTCACAGCATCTTCTCTGTCTCAGCTCAAGCTTCTCATCGGACCACACTCATTCCAGCACCCACTCACCTCCACCCAGGTGCTTTGGCTCACTGACTGCTGTTAGAATATTACATCCCCCCTTTGGACTATTCCTTCATATATTACAGGGAATTTATTAGCTCAGTCCCAACCATAGTTCTACAGAAGAATTTTCAGCTTCACTTGAAGCACTTCTCCTGCACCTCCCTCTAGACATCGGTTCTGCTTTCCTCACTGACTTTAAATCTATGCTGCATTTATGTAGATATCCTCACTCGTTCCTCTCCCTGGGCAAGGAAGGATGGGTGTCTGCAAGTTCAGTCCAGGCATGGAAAGAGTTAATCTCTCTCTCTCTGGCAATGACGCTCACGTGGTCTCTGCCGGGCTGTTTGAAAAGCTCCAAGCCGGATGGCAGAAATAGAGTCTCCATGGCCTGGCTCTGTGAAGCTGGCTCGGCCTGATAGGGCCTGGAGAGCAGGGCCTGGAGCAGAAGGGCCCGGCCCCTGCCCACTGCAGCTGGAATGTCGGCCCGGCTGAACTGTATCTGCTGAGAACCTGAGCCAGTTCCTCCCCCACGCCCAGCTGCAGCTGCACGGCCGCTCCAAACCTCCCTTCCCCTCACTCCCTCTGGGGGAGAGGAGGGGAGGGGGACCCAGCCTTACCAGAGAGAGAAGCAAGGAGATGCTTCTCTTTGAGCAGCAGCTGGCAAAAGAGAAAGAGGTTCAGAGGGTCTCTGCTTATATATTGGTTTTTTTTTTCCTCGAAGGCGGATCAAGATTTAATTGGTTTACCTACATATCAATACTTAAAACTACCTGGTTATTGGCTCTCTCTCTCTCAGGAAGGAAGCTGTACTACTTCCTGCAGCATGGGTCACTTCCAAGATTGACATCCCTTGGGCCAACCCAGGACAGTGTCTGAAGAGTGAGGGGATGAGATCAGAGAGGACAAAGTTTTCAGTGGCTTGTCTGGGTGAAGTTTTAGTTCTATGTCTGAAATTAGTTTTGATAAGAAACATGGGATGTATTGGAGATTTTAGATTTAAATTAGATGATGTACAATTTTTTTACATTCTTTTCATGATATATGGGACCTTACAAGATTTTAAGGTTGCGTATTGATTATCACAAAGATGAGGAAACTTATTCTGAAATGGCAATATTCCCTTTCTGAATAGGGACAGTAAGTGAAACTTGGAAGGGAAAATGAATAGCAGAGGTATTAATGTCACAGAAAAGTCATCCAAGTTGAATTAAAGCAGGAACTCCATCTGTACCTGAGTTGGGAGGAAGCAGAGTAAAGGAAGAATTCTAGCTCTGATGCAATGAAGTGAGGAGGACATAGGAATATGTGGTCAAAAGCTTTTTGACTTGAAAGTGCCCCAGGAAGTACATTTTCTCTAGCATGTCCTCAAATATTTTATAATTGCATATTTCAGTTTCACTTGTAACCTCTATATTCCCAAACTCATAATCACTTCTGTCCAAACCTTTTCCTAAAATCTTAATAAATACACCAGGGCTTAGCTGTACTGAGCAGTCTAATACCGTAGCATAAGACTGATGAGAAGGAAAACAGAGATCTGATCATAAAGTGTTGCAAGGAAGCAGCACATGAATATATAGAAGGAAATGCTGTCATTCTGGAGATAACACAGCTTCAAAGACAGGTTTGTAGTGCTCAGAGCCTGGAAAAGAAGATGTTGACTGAAATATACTGAGCCATGGTCTGCAGAGGTATGTCTGGATGCTTGAGGCACTAAGCACATCAAGTTCAGGAAGGGAAAGGCTTTGCTTCTCGTGATCTCTTCTGAGGTTGCTTGCAGGCGTTGCTCTGAATTCCAAGGGGGCAGTACACTTGTTTTTTTATTAAATCAAGTGAACTTGTCAAGTTGCTGAAAAAGAGGATCCCTGATATCCACTTTCAAAATCAAAGCATTTACAATAGGTGAAAAGAGTGATCTTAGCATAGGCTTTTCACAGTTTTGTTCTTCAGCTTTGAAATGAAGTTGGTTCTACAATCTAAACTCACAGGAATTCTGTGAAGCTAAATTGGCTAATAACTTTGAACTACTTACATGGTGAAAAAAAAAAAACAGGAAGAAAATAATTGTTTGTAATAGAAATTCTGAAAGGAACTTGGTTAAACAGACATATGAACACACATTGGGTTGAAAGATCAAAGCAGTTATTGAGAATATATTAATGAAGAAGGAACTGTGAGAGAAACAAATGAAAAAGATCTGTGTCAGGTCTGCAGCAAAAGTAAGCATAAAGAGGTGAATTAAGAACACATATATTGTATATATAGTTAAATCCCCTATTCTATTCTATTGAATTTAAAGCACAAGTACTTAAAAACACAAAAGTCCTTCTTTTTTTTTGTGTGGAATCAAATGCTTTTTTGGAAGCAAATTCCAAAATTGCATATATTAATAAAAATTGAATGAGAGATAATCTGCTCCCCAGAAAACACCAGAACAGGTGGAGATGCCCAAAGGAAGCTGCAGGGGTGGGGAGGAGTTGGAAGTGTCAGAAATGAAGGAGAGAAGTTGAACCTGGGAAAAAGAGGGAGTGGGAGGAATGTGCTTTTGGGTTTGAGGCTTTTTTTCTGGGTTTTGGGTTTAGGGTTTTTTTGTGTTTAGTTTTGGGGTGGTTTTTTTTGGTTGGTTGGTTCGTTGGTTGGGGTGTTGGAGTTTTTTTGTTTGTTCTTTTTTCCTCAGTATCATTCTCTATTTGTAATTGGCAATAGATTAACTTAATCTTTTCCAAGCTGTGTCTGCTTTGCCTTTGATGATAATTAGTGGGTGATGTCTGTGTTCTTATCTCAGCTTGTGAGTTTTTTTAATCTAATTTTCTCCCCTTGTTCTGTTGAGGAGGGGGAGAAAGGGAGTAGTTTGGTGGGCATCTCACAGCCAGCCAAGGTCAACCCACTACAAGAGCTCTGAGCCTTTCCACTCCAAGAAGGGATTGATTTTGCCTAATACAACTTTGGAAAAAGATGACATGCATTAAAGAAACAAAATATTTTTACTTGAAATGTCAAAATTGCTAAAACATCTGCTGTGTAGGTATTGTGTCTATTGAGATCAGAAATGTGGGTCTGCAGTGGAACTGGAAAACTCTAGAAAGTCAGTGTGTGCAGATATTCTGTCTCTTGAAAGCAGGCAAATTACAAACGAATGCATATAGTGCTGTTAAGTAAATGGTTGAAAATAGCCACGGCTTAATGAAGAGGCAGGTTAGGAGGAAGACATGTTACTTTTACACACTGTTCCACACCTGCTTGAATTTCTTCCTCTGTTCTTTTCCAGATACCAGTGAGTAGCTCCACCCATTTTCTTGAGAATGAAAACTGCTTTGTGAAAATTTAGAACCAAATGTGATAAATGTTTATAATAAATGGAATAACTTAGCTGTCACATTTATAAAAGAGTAGCAGAGTATGTGGATGTAGCACCACAAATACCACTTTAGCATTTTATTCAGATGCAGGATTTTCACAGTTTGCAGAAACAGGAATAGAGCAAAGCAATGTCAAAAGTTTCCCAGAACCTCTAGAGGGGTGGATTGCTGTTGCTAGCATATTAAGGAAAACATCTCAGAAACAAGAAACAATCTCTCTATCTGGAGGATGAAATGTTACAAAAGAAGGCTAAAAAATATCTCCCTCTGAGGTGACCACCACCAATAATAATGCATTGTTAGCAAAGAAGAAAGACAGAATTTTTAATAGTAAATAAATTAATGCTTTTTGTTCTGATAGAAGCTTTTAGATGGAACACTTTGCAGCTTTCTGATGAAGGGAATAGTACTTACAGGTGTACAGGGGCATACCCAGTCTATATTTGCTAAATTGCAGGCACAGTGTTAAAAATTGCTCCAAGAGGGAGAGAAAATGTAGTTTGATGCATTGTGAGAGATATATTTAGTTCTAACATTCGATATGAATTTGCTAGCTTTTGAGTGGTGATCATAGAAAATGATTTTTGGGACTGCAGAGCAGTCAGTCAGAAATAAGGATCAGAGATGCCTAAGAAGAAAAATTCTCACTTGATGGCAAATTTTGTCACTGTTAGGTCTCTCTCACTTCTTCTGTATATTCTCTGCAAGAGAAAAAGTCCTAGTCTTTGAAAATATTTTCTACTGTACTTTACATTTAACTCTTCTGAGTGAGTCTAGTGAAGTTTGCCATGAAAAAAACCCGGGATATTATTCCATCCCAGTTTTTTTTTTTTTTTTTTTGGTGGTAGTGGTGTTTTTGTGTTGTTGTTGGGGTTGTTTGGTTGGTTGTTTTCGGTTTTATTTGTTTGTTTGTGGGTATGGGGGTTTTTTGGGTTTTTTTGGTTTTTTTTTCCTGCTTAAACAATATGGAAAGCCTGCAGAAAAGTGCTAATGGATGTTGAATATGTATTTCCTTTTTCAGGCACAGGGACCTGTGAAAATACATCTATCCTGTCCTCTGAACCGTGTATTACAAGGGATGTATATTTCTTGTATATTTCTCTATATAGTAATATTTTTGATAATGGAAGACTTAAAAAGTGGTTACATATGATCTTATAAAACTATGTGTTCCACTTTGTTCATTTTCTTGCTAGGTTGTCTTCAGCCTTTTCAATTTAATTTTGTCTCCAGCTTGAACAAAAAACTGCTGGAGACCTGCTGAGTAAAGAATCCATTGGTAGTTACAGTTCAGGACCTGTTGGCTCTCCTGATCAATACTGGTATTGGACAAGTAAGCTCACAGAACCACAGGATGGGTCAGGCTGGAAGAGACCACAATGGGTCATCTGGTCCTGCCTCCCTGCTCAAGCAGGGCCATCCTGGAAAACAGGGCACAGGATTGTGTCCAGATGATTATTGATTATCTCCAGTGAGGGAGACTCCACAACTTCTCTGGGCAACCTGTTCCAGGGCTCAATCACCCACAGAGTAAAAAAAGTTCTTCCTCATGTTCAGGTGGAACTTCTATCCATCAGTTTCTGCCCATTGCCTCTTGTCCTCTTGCTTGGTACCACTGAGCAGAGCCAGAGCCATCCTCTTGGCACCCTCCCTTTGGATGCTTGTATACATTGATAAGTTCATTCTCAGTCATCTCTTCTTGAGACTGAACTGGCCCAGCTCCCTCAGCCTGTCCTCATAACAGGGATGATCAATCCTTTAATCATCTTCATTGCCCTCCACTAGCTCTGCTTCAGGAGCTCCATACCTCTCTTGTACTGAGGAGCCCAGCACTGGACACAGCACTCAAGATGTGGCCTCAGGGCGGAGTAGAGGGGCAGGATCACCTCCCTGACCTGCTCTTCCTAATGTATCCCAGGATACCATTGGCCTTCTTGGCCACAAAGGCACTTCTGGTCTACCAGGACCCCCAGGTCCTTCCCTGCAGAGCTGCCTTCCAGCAGGTCAGCCCCTAGCCTGTGCTGGTGCATGGGGTTGTTATTCTCCAGGTGCAGGACCCTGCATTTGCCTTTGCATTAGGTTTCCCTGCATTAGGTTTCCCTCTACTCAACTCTCGAGCCCACCCAGGTTAAATTTCATATGCTGTCACATGCAGAAATTGCAGTGTTCAAACCTTAAGGGTAAGTCAAGCCCAGCTCAGTGAAATCTCACTGCACCAACACAAAATTTTTTATAATAGAAAGGTCGCTGAAAGATATATGCTTCTTCACAGGCCTCAGAAAGACCATGTTATAATATCATGTTACTAAATTTATTTCTTATTTATCAAATAAGCCCAGTAATGGAAAACTTTACCTCAAAGAACCAAAGCAACTACAAACTGATCAAAGCAGTTCAGAAAAATCCTGCAGTTGTCTTCCCAGGAACTTCTTGCTTACTTAGCTCATCACAAAAGTGGTTGCCTGCCACATACATCACATAGGTGAAAGTACTGATTGTGGTGCTCTAGGCTAAATAAACACAAGCATAGAGCAGAATGTCACCAGCAGAAGAGATAGAATTCGACTCTTTCAGTCTGGATTCAAGTCTCAGGACATGGCCAATGAAAGAATAATCAAAAAATAAAAGGGACATGTTCTGGTGCAGAAGTGGCAGGAAATACTTTTCTTTTTCCTCTGCAAGAAGAAATAAAAAAGATTTCAGAAATATCCCACTGCAACAAAGGGATAAACTCAAGATCTTTTATAAATAATAATAATTGCAAGGTAGACCAGACATGCTAGAAAAATTTGGAGAGTATATTTGCCTTGAATGTCTGAAATCCAGATAGATCTTGCAATTCTTTTACCAGGCTAGTCTAAACCCTTCATCTTGGCCCTATTGGTCACTTTGGGATAGTGCTTTCAGAGTCTCCTTAAGCTGCACAGATGTTCACTGCAGCAGAGGTTTGTGCAGTTACTGAACATTTGTGTTTTGGATCAATCCTGTCCCCAAGAGGGACCTTCAGATAACTTTGAAATTCATATAAATTATTTTTTAAGCAGATAGAGAAAAAACGTTGCCTGTAAGTAACTGGCATTGTCCCTCTGAAAATGAAGTTTCAGTCTTTCAGTTCAAGTGACTATAACAGCCACTACAACAAGAATTTTAGCTAAAGTTGTTCTACACCTGCACTTCATATAGAAGCTATGCATTAGTAAAAAAAATTTTCTTTATTACATGTCATACAAATCCATATTTGACTACATAGGAAACAACCTTAAATAAGAGAAACACCTCATTATGTGGAAGTTCTATTTTACTGTATTTTCATGAAATGAAGGTGTCATTTTACTTGTCTGTACTCAGATGTCTCTGTTATTATTATTCAAACTGTTTCTAAGCCAAAAATGGTAGAATCTGAGACAAAAAAGAAATAGGCTAACCAAAAGAAAAAAAATATAAAAGAAAACTTCCACACAATATTGTCTTAATGTTTTTGCTAACAGTATAGACAATTTTACCACTCAGTACAAAGGAATCAAGATTAGGAACAGTTTAAGAGTCCTTGAAAATCCCAGGCTATGGACACTACAATCGATTCCTACCCAGATCAGGAATACATGGTTTCTTAGGAAATACGCAGCAGGTCAAGAAATAATCAAAAATATCCACTGAAGTCTGTAACATTCCTCAGAGATGGAATTTATGAGTAAATAAAAAGTATTATCTACACAAAGAATTACATTTTATTAGAGTGCACAAATATATTCTGCTTCTAGGGGTTAAATCCTTCAAACCAGAAGTGCTGCTTTGCAAGAGAAACTTTTTGTTGTTGTTGTTCACATAGCACTCTTCCCTTTCCTTTAGCAGCCTATTTTTTGGCTGGGTATTGTATTTTGCTTTATTTTTCTTTGTCTTTTTGATTCCCTAGATAAAGCCACTCTGTGCATTACTTGAATGCTGATCTCCATGGACTGTTCCAGCAGTCTGTCTTTGATGCCCTATTTACAGTATTGCCATCGATTGCTCTAATTGTTTGATCCTGGTGCATCCATTTTACGTTTAGCAAGTTAAGATTTTATTCCCCATTCATAATAATTCAATTCATTTAAGTTCTAACACTAAGGGCTCGGTGTGTTCTGAATGCACGTAAAATGCCTTGGTGTATTATGTCTGATGCATTCTTAGGGATTATTTAATTCAGTGAGTCGTGTTAGTTTTCAGACTGTTGCCATTGTAGTAAGGCAGGTCATACACAGAGGTGGTTGGGGTGGATCCTTAGAGATCAAGCTAATAGTAGGTCAGTAGCTCGTGTCTAACACATCACATGATGTGATGTGATGCGTTTCAAAGGCAAGTTATTGGTAACTGGTTCCTCACTGAATGAAGCAGAAACAAGCTGTACAGGCACAGAGGGCCTCTGAAGATCATTGGAAACCAAATACAGGGAGCCTGTCAAATCCAGTGTAGATTTTGTTAAACAAATTTCCTCAAAACAGTGTTTTTCATGCCTTTTCACATCAAGAACAACCTGTCTACCCTCCCTGGAAGGATTAATTTCATTTTTGATAGGAGCCACTGAAAGCTGTAGTTATAGCTAAGGACCTCCACCAGAAAAGTAAAATTATTGTAACGGCTTTTAAAGCCAGTTTTCTACTTTGGAAAAATAGGTTCTGTAGCATCTGATAGGGGATACATCAGAGAAATTTTTAGTAACATTTGTTCCATGAAGATAACAGTAGCACAGCACTTCCTAGTCTAATTGCATTTGTGATATATATATAAACCCAACATGTATTTATAGATCTTACACAATGGCATTCTGCCCTCCCTCTTGATGTTTTATCCTTAACCAATGAAGCTCTCTCTGCAGCAAAATTTCCCTGAAAAAAAATTGAATCTCCTTTTTCAGTTCCGAACTACATAAAGGAAACCAACTTCCCCACCTGCTGTGGCTGGCTGAATACAGAGAGAAAAGCAGTGTTAATTCAAAACAAAATCACACAGTGAAGATCCATTCACAGCTATTCTCATGTTTTGCTTGCTTTCCACAAGAAACTAAAAGCATCTGTCTAAAGCAAATTTTCTTTCTGAGGGGGTGCCTTTGTAAATGCGGTTTGGTTGGGAACCTGCCATTCAGTGAGCAAATACATACTCTGATCTCCCATGGATCTTGCCTTCCACCATGGCTTCCAAAATATCTGGGGTGTGTGTGAACTCTGCTTATTACTAAATCCTCAGTAGGGCATGTCAGATGAAATAAATAATCTTTTTGTAGTGCCAGAAATCTCTGCTTGCTCGCATAAGGCTACGACTATCCCATATGAAGAGGCTGATTTTCCACAATTTTTTATCTATTTCCAAGTAACTGCATTACCTCACATTTCCATGTGAGGCAAGAACTCGCAGATGCTGATTTATAAATACTGTGACATTCAGAATGAAAGGTAAGAATATTTCTACTGACCCAAATGACAGTATTTCTGATTTCTGTGAAGTCCAGTTCAATTATTTTAAGGATCAGTGGCCCCATTAACACCAGAGAGAAAGTGTAGCTGGACATTATGATTATTTTTAACTCTCTCTCTTATCCATAATAAGTGTGGCAAAACATGAGATAATTTTGACCTTTCACCTGATCCTCCAAAAAATTCTTCAGGCTTCTTAGAAGTTAAATTCTTCTTACTTAGACTTAAAATAGATAATTTTATTATGTCCTTTGTATATCTTTTAACATCAGATTTGACCCTGAAAGTACAGAATTAGAGAAGTGTGTGTCTTCATGAAGATAATGCCTATTAATCTCACAATTTTACTCCAAAAGATTTAGTTCCTGTTTTTATTCAAATAATGAAAGAAACTTTTTATTATCATCTTTAAAGATGAAAATTCACCTTGTATCCAAGTTTTAAAGGACAACAAAAGGTCTTCTAAAATTTCTTCATAAGTATGTCTTCAATGAGGTATCCAGATATCTATATCCTTTTCCCACATCTTTCAGAAACTGTGGCTGAGGATAGACTGCCATAACCTCAGACTGTAGTTTGATGCTCTTTCTGAATGTGGACACATCCCCCATTTTCATGTGCACTTCTACTGAAACAGAAACTTCTCTGTTTTTGCATTTTAATGCCTAAATCTATTTTTCTAGTGTCATATCTTAAGATCTTTCATATGTAGATATCATACACAAACACCTCAGATCTTCAAAGTGAAAATCTTATTCGCACAATGCTACAGTGATGAACTGAAGAATTATACTCATTTTGATAGAAAAGGGAGTAAGAAGTACAAAATGTAAGTACGATTCGCAAGATAATATCAAATGAACCTGTCACCCAGGAAGAGCAAGAACTTAGTTCTCACTAATCTGTTTCTTTCATCAGTATCACAGGCTGATCACTGAAGCTGCAGGCAAACTCCTGCTCAAGATTACTGATCCTAGGGAATGTCTAAATTATATTCTCACATACAAGATAACTTTACCATCAGAGCTCTGGTAAACTCTAATGAAAAACATTTTCATGCAGTTCCATCTCTCTTTTGTATTCATGTATGCATTATCCCAAGCTGATCATATCACACTTCCAAGACATTGTGCTTTTCAGTGGTGGGAAACCATTTCCAGGGATTGACTCCTGACATGCCAATCCCCAGCCAGTGAGACACTAACAAAAGGAAGGGAGGAACCAAGTGGGTTCTAGGTGCACTGCTGATCTCCTTACTGCAGGCTGCATCAGGATGATGCTGCTCCAAGAAGGCAAAAGCAAAAAATTAAAAGATGGGCCTCTGTCATTTCCCTTTGTTGTATTGCCTCTAGCTTTGCACAGTGTTTGGATGAGAGTGGTATAATGCATGTGACCCAAGATCAAGAGGTGAGATGGTGAAAGGAAGCAACCAGTAGGAGAAACAAGAAAGGAAGAAAAGGGATTGACACTACAAATTTTCTTCATTTTTGTTTTCTTTTTAAGTTAAAATGGTATCAGGCATAGCAATCTTTCTGAAAATATCTTGCTTTTGGTTATACTGATGCACATTCAGCACATGATGTCCATGATTTTCTAAAAATCTATCTGTGAATGCAGATACAGGTTTAAATATTTCTGCTGAAAAAAGAAAAAAATATTAAAAGAGGTGTTCATAACACATAAAGAACCAGTTTACACCTTGATCTGACCTATCTAGGTCAGACACAAAATTGTGGCATCCCAAACTAAATTGTTTGTACGGCAAAGGCATTAAATGAAGTGAAGTATTTTCTTATTCTTCACTTTTCTTCTTCTTTTGTGGCATTCCACATCTATGCCATTGTTCTTCCCACACACCTAATCATATCCCATAGTTGTTTTACCATACTCCCTACAGATATAATATTTGTCAATTTTAAAATCAGTTGAGTAACAAAACAGGAAAAAAAGAAATGCACCGTTAGAACTATTGACTTGAGAGAAGATTTAATCTTTTCCAAAAGACTCCTTTCTGGTCTGTTTGGGTATGCCACATTTAAAGGGTTAAAGGCCTCCTCATACAAGCTGGGGAAGCAGAAATGTGTAGCTCCATGCTGGAGGGAGATAAGGGAGGCTCTGAAATGCTAGACAAGAGAGAAAAAAATTTTAGCTGGGAGTAGGTCACTCTTCTTTCATAGAGTAATGGCTATTATTAATTTTCTGCAGCTTACATTTCCCTCTCAGCAGAGTATTTATCTCCCCAGGTTACTGTTGTATAGGAGTAAATTCTTAAGGTTTGTTTTTCTGTTAGGTCACAGAGTGTCAGATAGCTTTACAGCATGTCCAAATAATTCAACATCTCACTAGAAAAACACAGGTTGTAGCAGCTATTAATATATGTGGCCCTCAAGGCTAACATAGGAAAACTGGAGCCTTTATTATTTTTTTCATTAATTTCTAAAATGTGGATTTGCTAAGGTGCGAGTGGAGGATGGTGTAAATTTTTAAACAGTGGCACTCTGAGCAGTTTTGCAGACTTCTGTAAATACAGGTTGTCTCAGAGGACTGTAGTATTTGAACTGTGTTCTCCATTGGACCAGCACAAAAGACCTTTCTATTCATTTGTGGTGCTTAGGGGTGTTCAGTACCGGCTCACACCTTCCAT
Source organism: Drymodes brunneopygia (assembly GCA_013400955.1). NCBI lineage: Eukaryota > Metazoa > Chordata > Aves > Passeriformes > Petroicidae > Drymodes > Drymodes brunneopygia. Next base: position 378,187 of record VZTZ01047218.1, on the reverse strand, counting down.
AAGAAATCCAGGAGCAGGCCTAGCATTAGCTGTCACATAGGGGATGATCAGATGGAGTTATTATACCTGAAATGAAAAAATTATATCTTGGCAGTTTTGGCTTCTCCTCCCAGCTCCAGCCCCCACCTCCTGTCCAGGAAGGAGAGGAAGAAGTTAAGAAGGATTTTTGTGTTTCTTAAGCTGAGCAAGATAGAGTTAATTGAAACAAACTATCTGAACGCTATTACAGGATGGAAACCAACAAGCGTTTTTAGTACTACAGTGCATTATGGATTCAAAGTCCTGTTGACTGCATTCCTGAACTGATTCCACTGCTCCTTTTGGTAGGGAGTGGGGAACAACTTGGTCTGAAAAGCTCTTATATGAAAATCACCTTGAAAATCCTATATGTGTTACACTTTTTAGCGAGTACAGATGGAAGTGATACTAGCATTCTTCACATATTACAGAGAGCATGAATTTAGTTGATGGACAATATATCTGAGTGCTCAGTTTATCCCTTGCACTTCGAGTTTGCAGCAAGGACTGGAAAATTCATGTAGAAAGATAAATTTCGTTTGGCTGCTGATTTGTTCTGTTGCAGAAGTTCCTCACATTTTTAATAGCAGAAAATACATGCTAAGAGCTGTGATAATGTTCTATAGAAGAAAAAACAAATAAAGAGGAAGAGACTGAAGATAGAAATAGGGCTGTGATGTGTGATAAGGAAAGGGAAGGGACAGAGCTAATCTAATAAATCTCAATATAAAGTGAATGGCTGGTCAAAAATTTTTATTGCAGTAGGTGATGCTGCCTGCATGCTGTGGGAAATAAGAGAGTAGAAATGGAATAAGATTCAACTGAATTCAAGATAAAATTTTCTTGAGGACAGATAATTTTGAAATAAGTGACTCTAAGTCACAAATCTGGTGGTAAGGATTTGTGACATTAGTAAAATCAGAAAGATAGAGGGAGAGGTGAAGTTGAAGAGTGCAGGAGAAAAAAATTTGTATGGTAAGTGAATAAATGTTAGGATTGTGGAATAGGTAATGGACTGATTTGGACAACTGGAAGCTTTGAAGAAAAAACTGAGAAAAACATGAAATGGGATGATAAAGAACAGGTTTCAGAAAGAAAGGAGATTAGGCTAGACTGGAATGATATCTTTCTTTCAAAAGATAATTGGGTTTTGTAAAAGAAAGATCTTAAAAGACCTAATTGATCTGGATCATTACATAATTCACCTTTTAATAAAGCTCACTGTATGGAGATTGGCTAGGGAAAACGGAGATAAATATAAAAGACTTAAAGTGAGTACAGCTAACAGGAAAAAAAGAAAATGGGTAATGCTGAACTGAAATCTTCAGCTTAAATGTGAAGAGTGGAAGTATTAAAGAGTCATTTTCAAGATGCAGGACCTCTTGTTGTGATTAATAAACTTCACTCAAAAAGTAGAAATGTTCTAATGAGATATGTTGAATATTTGAAAATGGCAGGTACTATTAATATGGAGTAGTAAAAGGATGTTACTCTGAGATAATTGGCATTAGGATTGATGTAATGTAAATAGAATAGCATATAAAATTATGAAGTGCAAAGGACTTTAATTATTAAAGGCTAATAAATGAAACCAAGCAAAGCCCTTGTAATAATCCTAGAGCTTATCAATGGGGTACCATGGGAAGGAAGTGTATCTGAGTGCATTCATCAATCATGGGATAATTTGTGTGCTGCCATTGTAAAGTGATGGTGAAAAAAGCTGGTAAAAGACTGGGATATGTCAGGGGAGACATTTCCAGCGGAGGAAGGGAGAATATTCATGTGACTGTGGCAGGCTGGGATGAGACCTGATCTGGAATATTGTGTTCAATTCCTCATTCATAGTCAGGAGAGATGAATCTGAAAAAGTGCAAGAAACGGGCTGTTACGATTCTCGGGGGAAGGAAGAGTCTATTTCATGAAAGGATGCTGAAAGAGCTTAGATTTTTAGCAGAACAAAAGCAGAGAAGGGATAAGATTGCTGTCTTTAAATACATCAGGATGGTAAAGCCGGAGACAGGAAGGAAGTGTTTAGGTTAAAGAATAGTTTTGGCTCAGGAACAAGTGGGAACAAAGTGGAAAGAAAATGAGGGCAAAATGCTCTGGTTTTCAACAAAAAAAATTTTGGAAATAGTTTATAATACATTATATTTTTTACATTTATTATTTTACAGCATAGCATAGCACAACACAGCATGATCAGATCACCCTCTGTAAGAGTGTCATTGCCTTCTGTGTCAGGAATTTTGCTTCAGTTCTCTGTTTCCTATTTTGTGTGAATGTGTAAATGCCTGCATGTATAAATATTTAATTTGCAGTAAAGCTGGAGGTCATCTGGGATTATTTAAACAGAGATGCAAAAGGCAGGCCAACTCTATGTATTTACACAGTAGTTGGAGTCAGGGATTTTGATGAGTAGATACACTTACTACTCTGAAATAAGGTAAATGGTGCTTTAGAAAAAATATATCTAAGTATTTTACCTATAATTAGATAAAGTTGTGGATTAACTTGCTCACATTTTGTTCCCATGCTCAAATCAATTTTGTTGACTTAGCCAAAGCACAGAAAGATAGATTAAAACTGATAACAAGTAAGGCTAGAAATATACCTTTGTGCTTCCATAATTTGGTTTTTATTCTATGAAGAAAAGAAAAACCTCTCTGTCTCTGACCACTTGTGTTTTGGGTTGGTTTTCTTGGTTTGTAGTTTGTTTTTTTTTTTCCTCTGTAGGATTAACTTATGAGTAAATGGATGTGAGTGGGAAGATGGTAAAGGATTCTGTTATTCTAGTCTAGAAATGATGCAACCTACCTAGGATATAGTGTGGGAGAGTATATGGTCAGTTTTGGGGGAGAAATACCTCGAAGAGTTATATCATGATATTAAGCACTCTCAAAAGAATACCCAGAGTATGGAATTGAGATAAGAAGAGTGTGAATTATAGGGACCTTAACATAAAAGTGGAAACCTTAGAAGATAGGGAACAAAATTAAGTGATGAAGGAAAAAGATCTGCAAAGCCTTCAGAGGCTCAGGTGCTGGCATTTGAAAAGGTTTGAGGTGAGGGTGAAGTGTTGAGGGAAGTTTTTCACATTTCCAGTGAAAAAGCAGTGAAGTTCACAGGGATATGTTTTCAGAGATAGGTCAGTTTCCGGTGTTTTGTAATGTAACAGGAGTTGATATTTTGAGAAAATGTCCCAGAAAGTTTGGCTTATTTTGTCTTCCCATTGAAGATAAAAAATTTTTGTGATGCTTTAGTTGCTTCAACACAGTATTGTTCCTTGGACATGTGTGTTACACAGAAAGAGCATCCTCAAGAGCGTTCAACATCAAACAGTTGCACAGTCTACCACCTGGTGAGCTGACCTGCTTTTTCTGAGTGCTGTTGCTCAGAGACACAGCAGAAATGCAGATCATTGTTTGTGTTCTTCTTTCTCTGCCCTTGAATTGGCTTTTGGTCTCCTGTTGTTTATTCATGTCTCCATTCCTCACTGTTTTGTTCTATTCAAACACTAGATTAATTTGCCCTTTCAAAATGATCATGCCTCAGTTTACAATTTTAAACAAGAACAGTTTACTTTGCCACCAGTTTTTCATATCATTAACTTTTGCCACATACAATACTTAAGTCCTTTTTTCTGTTATAGGCAGGGTTTGTAGTTTGTTTTCTGAGATAGTGTCATTTTCTGAGTATTTTCTTCAACATTGTTTGATTGCTCTCGGGCTGCCAAAACTGCTATCAGTAATGGATGGAAAAGCTCTAATTATGGTTCTTAGAAAAAAAATTTTAGGACAGGTCATGGTGTTCTATTCATTTAAAGTGAAATTGGCCTATCCAAAATTTACTGCAAAACTTTTTGCATGGATATGAGTAGAGACACTTTTTATGTACCTTTATTGACAAACAGACAAGACCATCTTAAATAGCTCCTCAACCAAGCCTTAGTTTTATCTTTTCTGATACTTGAATTTGTAAATGTATGCCAGTGAGAAGAAGGGATGGGAATTGGCCCCTTCAGTACAGATACACCCAGGATTTTCACCATATGCCAGCCTGCTCGTGGTTCAAGATATCATCATCATTTTGTTGAGGGTCAGAATAGAATTCTAACAGTCTTACTTTGCAAGTCTCATTAATAATTTCATGTTAAAGTAAAATCACCACATTTTGGGTTTAGCTGTACGGTTCTATCTTGTTTGCTTTTAAGATGTCTAACATGGTGTGTGTTCAATACCATTGGTCTTGCATTGCTTTCTTCCTGAGAAAACTCCTAAGTGAAAAGTGAAAATAATCCTCAAACTACAACTTGAATTTGAATCAGTGTGGTAGTTTTCTTATATGAGTCTGCCAATAGTTTGTAGTAAAAGTAGGCAAGCCATGACCTTCAATGAGATGGCAAATGAGAAATTTCCAAGAAGTGCCCTTTCAGTACTGCATTGACTGAATTATTTCACTTCTGCTGAACTACAAAGCTGATCTGCTATTATGGGGTGTACCAGAGGAACCAAGTGCAGGTGCCACTTGTCAAATTATTTTGAAACTGAAATAAGGTGGTTTATTTTCAGAATTGCAAGTCTCTCTCTGCTATCATTTCTTCATGATCAAAGAAATCTTCCAGGCATGGGTGGCAGAGATAGTGATTGCTCTCAACACTAGTTTAATTTGAATCTCTGAAGGGAGAGGTAAGGACCTGTGCTGTACAGGAAGTCTGTCTGGGTTACCTACTTCTCTCTGTGGCATCTAATTTGCATGGAGGTAAGAAACTCTCCATGTCTCATTGCCTCCTCTGATTCTAAAGAGAGCAGGATGTCCCAACTCCTTCTCACCCAGTATTGTATTATCTTGAATTAGAAAGATAGGAGCAGAGCAGGAGAAGCTGTCATGGCAGTGTCTGAATTCAATATGAAAATAACTGAAGAAATTGTACTGAAGCAATGTATTTGTGGACCAGATATTTAGATAGTTGTCTCTTCATAACAGTTTTTATTTATTCTCTGAAATGTCCTACCTGTCATAATATAGGGGGGGAAAAAGTTATTTTGAAGGTGGATAAGTTCTTATTTAACTCATATAATCACAGAAATTTTATTTAATTTTCATTTTCTTTTCTGAACAATTTCTTACACATAATAGTTAATAAGCATATGTACAATACATTAGGGGTCCCATTACCTTGACAAAATTTGTTGGTTCTAAATTAACCTGAATGTAGAAGGTAGAATTCCATGGGGGAAAATTAATATAATGTTAATGTCTCTGGAAGTTGTAAAGCACTCAGAAAATCCTCAAAAATCATAGAAACATATGTTGTTCTAGAGGGCTTGTTTTCCCTTCTGGTTTATTAGGCAGAACTCCCGTTGCTTTATTAATTTTAAGGCCTGATTCTGGAATTGCCACAAGGCTGCCTGAAGAAGTTATAGGACAGTGCTTGGTCTTTTTGATATTGATTTGTTAGAAAAACTTCTTTGTGTAGGAAAATGGGAAGCTGTATTCTCCTTTAAACAACAATTTGGCCATTTAAAAATACGTTCAATTTTTACTGTAGTTCTTTCACCAAACTGTTGCCCAAGGTGGGATTCATTTCAGCTGCTTCTAGATTTCTACATTCTTCCTATATTCGATGTTTAGGATGCATCTAAACTAGGCAACCTTTGATCCCTTCTAGTACTGGAGAGAAACAAGCACTTCAAGGGGGATTCATGTGACCTAATTTCATTGTTTGCTTTCACATGAGATGAATCAGAATACACATTTCATCAGGCTGAGTCACCACTGTTTCAAATATAGTGTGCTTGGTCTGTTAACAGCTCTCCTGTGTGACTCCGGGGAGTCCATAAATGTTTGTTTTCCCTAGGACAGTGCTGGTCAGCACGTTGTCTCTTCGGTGCTGGGGGTCAGCTCCATGCACTCCAGAGGCAGCTGTACCCATTGGGTCCTGTTCAGAATGTTACAGAATGGGGAACATTGCTCTGCTCTTGGTAGTTCTGAACCTCTATCTTTTGCATAAAAAGCGAGCAAACTTGCCAAGGAGGTAAAAAATATCATTGATGCTGAGATGAAACTTGTAATAAATAAATAAATAAAATCACTTTTTTCAACTTTTGGACTCACCTATGTATTATTTTAACTGGGGTCATAACTCCCTTGATTTCCAAAAATATAATTTAGGTATTAAGAAAATTACTCTGTCTCATCTAATTTATGCCATCACTGTATTCCGTCCAGAGTTCCCGGGTGTTTCATATATGTCCTCAGCACAGATAGAACAAATGTGGTGTTTCAGTGTCCTTTGAAAAGGCTTACAAGTGAGACTGGTGAACAGACATAACAGTTCTCAGATAGGAGAAGGGTAAGATTTCTTCCCCCACCTCCGCCATCCATCCCTGATCCATCCATGTACTCACTCCCTTGGAGTACCTGGGTAGTCTTGATCATATTTTTTTCTGTGAGAAAATACAACTCACCAGTACAAGAGAAACCTCAGTCTTTTTCTTTCTGTCCCCTTTTCTGCTGGATTAGGGGATGGAATTTGCACACAGAGGGGCAGCATGAGCACCAGAGCTGGCTCAGAGGAGTGGCCTTTCAGAAGCAGGAAGCTATTAGACTGGTTAAATCTGTCTTGTCTGACTGCACCCTATATCGCAACAAGCATCACATGGTAAAAGTGAAAAAGCTACGTTAAACCTTCTCTGTTTCTTTACCTCAATCCATCTTTGCTTCTGTGATGCTGGCAAAGAGCTCAGTGTGATCATCAGCTGAGCCTCTGACTTTCTTTTCACAGTCTACTTGTGATGCTGCAGAGCAAGAAGTAACTCTGGCAATGCTTATAATATGGATTGGTTATTCTGATGCTTTTAGCTCTTTATGCCTGTTATATTTGGGCCAAAATCTGAAAATGCAGCATAAATTTTGGGGTCTCAAATTGGCACAAGTCTGGCACTCAGAAACAAAGAGTGCCTATTTTTTTAAGTATTAGTAGATACATACATCTCCTCTAGCTCTGCTGGGGTGGGAGAAGAAGGTCAGAAAATAATGACAGTGAGGGAAGGATGACAGCATTTCATTTCTATGCAGGTGAGCTTGAAGTCACAGAAACCTGCAGGAGACCACCATTGCTGAAAATTTGATCTTGGACTTATCAAAGTAGTTTACCAAAAATAGGATCACAGAAAGCATTTTATAAAGTATTTTCATGCTCAGTGAAAACTACAGCAGTAAATTAACTGATGCAAGAAATGTGTGAAAAAAAGGGACATATTGTGCTTGGAAGGGGACTTGCTTCAACTCGCTGTTGGAAGAGACAGCAGACATGGAAGCAATTTCTCACTGTGTATGAGAGAGGGCCACAAAGACTAAGGAAGGATTTGAATCTGACAAGTTAATTTACAGTCTGGAAACTCTACCAAACACAAATTAGAAACAGTGATTACTGCTATGAAACTAGTTTGCAGGCTGCCAAAGTTGCTGACGGTTAATGACCGGGTCTAATCTGATGGACATATTTACTCAGAAGAATATTACTGAGATTTACCAGTTTGAGAACTGTGTCAACTCAGAAAAACTCTCACAGAGCTGTGAGATGGCCAAAAATGCAATTCAGAGAATGAAAAATCTGCTAAGTGAACAATCGTGGTCAATACACAATATTGTGACAGTGTAGAAATGTATAACTATATGGATAGTCTTTCCCAGAATAAATGATTTATTTTTGCAAGTAAATTTGAGCGTGTAGTTGATGTTTGACCTTACTGAGAAGAGTAACAGGACACTTAGACCTGGTATTTCAATGGTTACTACTAAAAAGAAGGCTTCTAACACCTGAAAGTAGCTGGCTTGAGTTTCAGAACTGTGTTGAATGCAGGCAACTCTACACGTTGCTCTTTTCCTCTTTCATTGCTTTCATTCCATGCTATCCATTAGGTAGTGCTAAACAAGGATTTAAGAAGTAAAACAGTTGAATTCCATTTTCAAACTATGCAATTTATAGGATTTGGAAAAGGTAATCAAAATAACTTTGTTTTGAAAATTTCTCTAAAAATTAATAAAGTAGAGTTGGTAATGGTCTGCTTTTCTGGATGGAGGATCTGAAAAATAGAAGATTAGAAGTTTTGCTTTCCCAGTCTTTTTTCTCAAAGAAGTTTAGTGAAGACCTAGCAAATACAATTGTAATGTCATGAGGTGTGCAACACTAGCAAATGTTACAAAGCATGCAACCAGCCACTTCAAAAGTCAAGGTTGTAGGAAGTGCACGAAACTGATCACACCCTCAAAACTGTTCTGAGCTGTGCAAGTTTCTTTATATAATTTTTAGAAAACCAAATCATTTTAACCTTAGAGTATGGAAGATGCTGAGTTCGCAGCTTTTATTTTATAGTTATGTTTAAAAATTTAAGTCTTAAATGTCCTTCTCTCATGCAAATAGCACCAGATCTTATTCTAGTGATGGGCTCTCACCCCAATACTCTTCCCAGTTTCTTGCATCTGAGGGAGATATCCAGTGCTGCATATATATACATCTATGGAATGACAGAATTACTTTAGTCCTCAGTTGTAAACATAATTATATAAAAAAATATAAGCATTCCAAAATAACTCTAGGAAGCTGAAAATTAGGGTTATTTATAATACTTGTTTTCAAACTGGTCATGGACTACATTTGCTGTTTTAAATCAGCAAGAAGTGCAGAGTGAGGTGGATTTCTGCTCCAGAGGTCCTTGGATAAGGCTGGGAACAGACAGGTGTTACAGCTCCTGGTACCTCTGCTTATCAACCATCTTAGCAGCTCAGACCTTCCTGTGTCTTCAGGGGCTTTGACCCCAGTTTCTCACCTGAATTATTATGTTGAAGGTGCTGCTTCCATTCACTTCAGAGATACACTTTTCCTTGCACTTCAAAACTTCCCTGAAATTTGGAAGTGTTTGAAACTTCTCCAGGTTTGGGGCTCAGAGACCCACCAGCAGCACTGCCATTTTTATATTCCTAACTGCAGCGCCTAAGTTCCTAGACTCTTTGCACCTCCTGGGTGCTTACTAACAGCAAGTGGCCTGGAAGGAGAAATATTTAGAGGTCTAAAATAGGTCAGATGAACCTCTCCTTAACATATGTATATTTTTTGCCTCTTCTCCCTTTTTCTTTATTCATCTTGGAGTGAGTCACTCCAACATCTGACTTGTAGGTGTGTAAAAATAGGAGAGACAAATCTCATCTTTCCTTTAAAAATGATTCTTGGATTGCAGGTGACTTCAGTACAAGATAATGACAGAGAACCAGTGGGGTGGTTCACGTGGCATAGTTTGATTCAGGACAAGCTGGCATCTGACACTACATAATGCAAATGTTCTTTTGTTACCTTTGCCATTTTTCATTGTCAATTTTCCTTTTTTTAAATGGGAATAATAGAATCTCTATATCTCCTAAATTTCGCTTAGATCTTCGAATTAAATTCATTAAATTAAAAAAGCAAAATCAGTGCAGTCTTTTATATTGGAAAGGTAGGGATGATGAAAATCTTAGCTTTAGCAAAAAATTTGATTCGTAAGGATATGTGACATCCTACTTAACATAAAACAGTCTGGATACAGACATTAAAGACATCTCTTCTTTCAGATATTTTTTACAGCATTTACATTTTATACATCTTGATCACATGGTGTTATACAGTCAAAATAATTAAAAGGCTCCAGATGACTGTAGAATACATTATTACTCTTCCAAGGTCTGATATAGTGATGGAGCATATAGGACACCTATGGTGCAACCATTTAAAAAGATGTCAACATGGAAGAAATTTATTAGGAATATGCCTTTCTGGTATAAGGAAAAAACCATGATTTTTCTAGGAAGAGAAAACAGTACCAGCATTTGAAATCAAATAATAACTGCCAAACCAGCACATATCAAAAGAAAAATTAGAATCAAAGAAATTCTATAAACTTGTTTAGAATTCATGATCTAAAAAACCTGTGCATTGATTTAAAGTTGTGAATGGATTCTCTTTTCCTTCTTCTGTGTGTTTTGATAGGTATTTTTTCCTCTCCTCTTTGCAAATTGATTTTTTTAAAGTATGAATTTCAATATTTTTGTGTTTCTTAACTCTTCTCTGCTCTCAGAGCATATATTTGATATTTCAACTGATTTCATGCAATTGTTTGGAAACTGAAGTTAGTGACTGAATTTTCTGCAGTTTCAACAAGACTACTGTATAGATCACATAGCATGAGTTTGAAACCTAAGATTTCTATTATGTATTAAATTGATATATCTGCTTCAGTAGAGTATTTATGACAGAAAATCTAGGCAGATATTTTTAGGACTTGATTTTGTTAAAATCTACACATTCCATGATTTTTTTCTTAATTTTTCTGTATATAAAAATGAAGTTGAAACTTCTATAGGAAACAAACAGAACAGTCTTGAACCAGCTTATGGAAACCAGTATTCTCAGGCCAAAAATCAATCTTTTATATAAAGTCCTCAGCAGCCACTTTTGATGCTGAATGCATTTGCAACAATCAACACCTGCTCCTGCATCTCTTCTAAGAGGCTGTATTTATCTCTGTTTCCAAAACAGTTAGTCTTGATGATTCCTCGTATGTTTTTCTATTTTCCTTCTCCACATGTGAAATGCATGAAAAAACAGCAAAGCAGCTTCATTGGTCATGAGTGGGAGAAAACCTCCATTGCAAGATCTTGGGCTATATAAACCAAGTAAATGACCATTGCTTGGAATATCCAGAATTTGTCTGGTCACACAACCTCCACAATTGAAGTACACACCAGCCAGACAAAGCACTATCTTGTAGTACTGTAAATATCAAGCTTATCATGTTATTATAATCTCTAAAATGATCTTAGCCTCAGTTTCTTCCTACCTTTTGCTATATTTAAAGCTGCATGCAACCTTCCTTATTTACACACTCTACTTGGCAGCCAAACATATTTAAAAAAAATTGCTCTATCCGTTTTTGAGAAAGGCTTGCTGCCACTCTCACAGATGAATGCATTTGTATAAAGAGTGAGAAGTCAGGCAGTGGATGTGAGGTGAATCCACAATACCTGGTTCTAAACCTTTCTTTCTCACTGTGCATTTCCCTGCCTGGAGCAGGATCAATATTATCATATATTTACAAAACAGTGCATCAAGGTCCTTGGAAAAGCTGTGATTTAGATGATTAAATAACTGCAAAGTGAAATTTTCTTAGAAATCTTTTCCACTGAGCTGGGATTAAGACAGTCATAGTAACAGGAATTGTTCTGGTCAAATAATTTTGACGTTTCTTGCATTAAGACAGCATGAAATACACAGTGATAACTTTGCTATTCTCCTCCTCTAGTGTGTATACCTGACAGGCCAAAACCAGGATATGACCATTTTAGAGCAGATGGTAGTAGGGATCTTAAATCTATGTGTTCTAAAGAGTAAAATCTCACTAGGTATTGCCTGTAAAATCAATTTGTACTCCAACTGGGAAAGCTCAGTCAAGAACTGTGGATCCAAAAGCAGAAATAGATCCTAGAAACTGAGGGGGGAGAATCTTCTGAGGTGTGAATTGGTACCTAGGTAGAAAGAGCGAAAATTATTTGATGCCATGTAGTGATTTGTTTGTTTATTCTCTGGATTTATGACTTAAAAAGAATTCCTGAAGTTCTCTGGAGAGACTGCAGGGGAAAGTGGTGGGAGCTGGGGGATAACTATTTTTTATGGAGCTGAACTGAGGTGGTTCCAGAAGATGAGGGCAGGGCTGACTGATTTACTGAGCTTCCTGATGGGTGTAGAAGCTGAACTACGGTTGAAATGCATCAGTTTAAGTGTTTTTCTCAATCAACTATGGCACAATGAGAGGTAAATTAGGGAGCTGGTGTGCCACAGAGAGATGGAGAGATTTAGTGAGAGAGCAGGTAACAAGAGGCCAGAGAGGGAGAATTTATTTCCAGCACAGGAATATATGTTTCTGAAATAGGCTTTGTTGTTATAGAGAAAAACATTTACTCATCCAGACAGAACAGTGCCACATCTGAATCTACTCACTCCCCTGACTAATACTGTATTTCTGAAAAAAGTTGCTTTGATGTCAGATTTAATTGCTTTGGTGGAAGGAACCAAAAAAACCCCACAAACAAAAACACTCTTGCATGGCTTTAAATACTGAAGATTTTACATGGATATTATTATTACCTTTGAACAACTGAATGGGTCCTGTAGTTCAGTGGGTGTTGTTTCCTTCAATGGCAGACTGATGATGATGAGTCAAATCATGCAAACTTAGTTCTAGGAGCAGAAAGCTTTGGAAAGCGCTAATTGCATGCAAGTATTTCTTCTCTTCAGTGGTGCTTTGCATTTTTCTGACTATATCACCTGTGGGAGTATAGGGACTCTTTACTGACCTCATTCTTGGTGTCCATATCACAATGCCAGCATTTCCACTGAGCTCTGAAACTACTCTACACAGGGTCAAAACTAGAGCTTTTAGGTCTGTGTTCTGCATTCCTTCTGTAATGAAATATGCATAGATACACTGTTATTAAGCTTCAAACAAACTGCTGTTTAAAGCATTAAACACAGACACTATGATAAAGCTTATACCACCTTGTAATTTTCATTGACATTTAACCTAATGTACAGTGACTGCTGCTTAGTCCAGGTGGACACTAAAGTGCAGCTGTTTTTTAAATATTATTTTGTGAACGCTCCAGAGTCAGTTCTAATTTGTTTGCCTTCCTTTCAAAGCAGTAATTCCTTTGTTATTGAAAAAAAAAAAAAAAAGAAAGGAAAGAAATTAATTGCTATTGTTAACATAGAAATTAGTTAAGAAGGATATATGGAACTATTTGGCTTTGAATCTCTTTTGCTATGAAATGTTTCTGCAATAGAATATACTGTTGTTATTTTTAATTGACAGGTATAGTGTGCAGGATTATGTATTTGATATACTTCTTGTAGCTTTTTGATGAAAAATTTATATTTGTCTCTTTAATTTCAAATCTCCCCCTTTTTCCACTCACATATAAATCTTTGGGGGTATGTCAGGGCTTTTTCTGTCAAAGATATCTTGCCTGTTTCCTTAGATAAATCTTTATTTTTATTCTTTCTTTCATTTCATTACTAGATTGCTCAAATCCCTCCTGTTATCAAAATGCTACAGAAAGATACCCAAAGATTTCAATGAAAAACTTGGTGGGCTTGTGGAAAAACTTCCTTTAATTTCAGTGGACTTGGAATTTCCGTGAGAAAGATATCCAGACCTTAGAAAGATATTAATTTTTCCAGTTTGGTTGTCAAAAACAAATTACATGAAAATTCTTCTTTTTTCCTTTTAATAGAATACTCCCTTGTTTTGACACATTTAATTTCCTCCCAAACATTCATTCCAAAACTATCAGCAAACAACATGGCTTAACTTAAGGAATTAGTATCTGATACAGTATGCTCTAGAAACTTTCATCATCCAACAATACTATTTAAATTGCATTTAAATTGTGTATGGGAGAGATGATATGCTGGACATAATGGTAAAGTTTTAACTCTGATATTACTTTACTGTGAAGAATTCCTTTTGATAATATTTTAATGCTGTGAAAATAAGAAAGAAGTTGTGTCCTATCCAAGTAGATGCCTCTCAGCAACTAAACCATGTAAGACTTCAACCCTTCACTTAGAAAGCAGTCTATAAAAAGGACCTGATCCTTGACCTAATCAAACCGTAGTAAAACATCAAATAATAATAATAAAAAAGATAGGTAGATTGTTCTCCCTCTGTTATACACAGACAGATGTGCTGTGTACATGACTCTATACACAGAAATTTATATGTAATGATAATAAAAATATTAGAATTCTAGTAGTCAGGTTTACTGATTTATAGTCAAGTGATACATGCACACAGAATAATGAATGTATACCATTTATACTGCTAGAGTAGAATATGAGTAGAATAGCTCAGGTGATGGTAGAAAATGCTCAGATCAACTTTCTCAGTCTCATTATTTAAAGCCAGATGAGTTATGCTGCTTGAGGGAGTGCACATATGGGAGAAATCCCCAAGTCCTCCCCACCTTTGAACTTGCACCAAAGACAGCCCAAATTCAACCCTGTAAAAGCATATCAATTGGACATAAAAACAACTCATGGAGCAATATTTTCTTTTATTATCGGTTTCTTATATAGGCACATGGCCACAGTTTTAGATATGGCTTTCAAACTGGACAGCTAATACTCAGTTCCCCAGTTGAAGACATCCAAATGCAGTTTCTAAAATTATGTCTTACCTTCATATCATCAAGGATGTGTATGTGGCTAAGCTGAAAGAAAGGACAGATGAAGGAGTACACCTTATAAGAAACATCTTAGGCTTTTTTTTCCTGGCTCCTGTAGCTGTCCTATGAGAACTAGTTTTAATTACACATTACTAATAATAGTGGTCCCAGAAATTTCTGAGGAAGAAAAATTGCATGAAAGCAGCGATATAATTTAGACAAAATCTTATCATTTTGTGAGGACAAACTTTGGTTGTTTGGGGTTTTTTATGTACAAAGGTGCTTCAGTGGCATAGTCCTTAAAATACACTGTGGTGGGTTAACCCTGGCTGGATGGCAGGTGCCCACCAAAGCTGCTCTATCACTCCTATCTACAACTGGACAGGGATAGGAAATATAATGAAAGGCTCATTAGTTGAGATAAGAACAGGGAGAGATCACTCAGCACTTACCATCATTGGTAAAAGAGACTCAATTCACAGAAATCAACTGAATTTATTAGCAATCAATTTCCCCCCACTACCAAAACCTGGCCATGCAAATCCAATACATATACAAGAGTAGAATTAAATGAATATGGGGTTATTTATTCCTTAAGATAATTAGGGAAAGGAAAACTCATGATTGAGAAGAATTTTGTTTATGTAAAGACAGTTTTGTGTCCCAGTGTTTTTACAAAAATTAATTATTAAAGGCCTTCACTTTAAATGACTAAAAGATAAAGAATTTTTATATTTGTTTCAGAGGCTGAGTAGAAGAGCAGTAAAACTGCTATCTTCTTTTGAGTCAGTAGAAAACTGGTTAATGAAATATCCTTGATACTTGATAAAAAAGGAAAAAACTTAAATATCTTGAGTTTATAAAAAAGAAACAGGTAGAATTTGACTTGTTTTGGCAGATTATATTAGAATCAATGTTTCCAATAGTTTTAAGGGTAAAAGTCAGGATATGTAGGCAGAAGAGGTGTTGAAATAAAGTTAAATGGATGGTTCTGCAGTTATGCTGAGTAAGAAGCTATTGCCTGTCATTTTAAGGTCAATCCTTTGGGACAGCAGTGCCCAGTGGCACTACAATCTATTGACCCATTAGCTCAAAAATTAATTTGTACCAGGAATAAACAAGATCTTTCAGTCATCTTTTCTTAGGAATGTGAGCAATCAAGAGTATGAACAATTAACATTACACCCTACCACACATGGAAAAATAAGTTGGTAAGAGATGAGGTTATGCAAAGCAGGCTCAACTACCACACAATCATAGAAGAACTGAAATAAGAAAGACCCTCTGGAGGTCATCTAGTCCAGTCCCTGCTCAAAGCAGAATCATCTAGAGTAGTTTTCTCTGGTCCTTGTCCAATTGTGTTTTGAGAATCACCTAGGACAGAGATGCCACAAGNGAAGAACTGAAATAAGAAAGACCCTCTGGAGGTCATCTAGTCCAGTCCTGCTCAAAGCAGAATCATCTAGAGTAGTTTTCTCTGGTCCTTGTCCAATTGTGTTTTGAGAATCATCTAGGACAGTGATGCCACAAGCTCCTGGGGGAGCCTGGCCTGGATATTCAGTTGCCCTCAGTGTAAAAAAGAGCTTTCTTACACTAAAATGAATTTTTTTATACAGCAACCTGTGACTGTAGTTTTGGTTTGGAGTCCTCACAATGTGAGGGAAAAAAATGATTTTTTGCTGTAGAACAAGCCCATCTGTTTAAGGGGAACAGGGTCCCTGGAGCGCAGGGTCTGAGCAAGCACTGAAGTACCATGCTTGGTTTGCCTCTGTTTCACTGTGGAATGTAAAAATCTAAAGGAAGGGGTCAAACTCTCTTCTGTTACCTGGGAGCAATAAGATCTTGTGAAATAGAATCCTCTTTCTTAAAGAAGAATGTAGATAATATCCCTAAGGGGTTCAGCTCACACCATGGGTGAAGCAGTTTGATGAACCAACGAGTAAGGGAATTTTAACTGAGCCGCAGGGATTAAATTAAATACAAAATGAAATACAGACTTCATATCATTATGATATGATATGATATGATGGCATAATGACACAAATTATATTATCTTCGGAGAGTTGATTGTAAGGCTGTGGCTGCTTCCTTGAGCAATGATTTTTGTTTCTGAGACTCAGGTAGCTCAGTTTATCCAAAACATGGTGTAAACACAAACTTCACTGACTTCATCTTGCAAATAATAGTAGGAATTGGTATAACAGTATGAGTGAACTCATCACTACAGATAAATACCTGAGGAAACTGTCATCTGAATGCCATTTAACAATCTGAACAGATAATTGAGAGAGAAGGGACTATAAAGAGAATCAAAAATTCAAGTGGATAGACCATTTAAAATCAATACATGTTCAACTTGACTTGTTTTTTATTTGAAAGTCTTTTAGTGTCCCTTAAGGCTCTATCTATGCAGGAAATGTTTGGGGCGATTTATAAATGATATTGCTAAGAGGTTTTTAGGGGAAGAGCCAGGGGCATTACGTAAACCAGCAAGGACCTCATAAAGAAATGGGCAAACAATTTCTACCAAATGGTTCTTTACAGGCAGAGAGATTTTTTTTTTACTACTTCTATAAAAAGTGCAACTGAAATATGCCTGGATTTATATTCAAAGATTACCAATATTTTGTCTACAGAGAAAAAACTTTGGTGCTTGGTTTTCAATGACAATTTGAATTGTTACATTTTATATATCATCAAAAATGTATTTGTTTTTCCAGTGTCCTTTAAAATGAACCATAATTATGTCCTTGATTTCTATCCAACTCTTCTTACAGATGTAATGTGAAATACTAGAGAAGAAAGTGAAAGCAGGAGAAAGGTGCATAGTCATGATGATAATGAGCTGGGGTTGTGGTGACTCTGCTGTAAGGAGAGGGATGTGGCACTGCAGCCTGGATCTAAGTTGTACAAGCTTATTAAGAAAGGCACAGAAATATGTGGGATGAGAAAAATGTCTTGAAGGGAATATTTAAGCCTAATCACCATTGAAAAACTGCTATGAATTAAAAAAAAATCAAACTTGTTTTAGAGTAGCTGGATAAGAGCCTAGAGAGAGAATACTAAATGGTGTAAAATGGAAAATGGTCCAATTCTTGAGATAACTAAATGAGTTATATGCAGGTTAGATTTTAGATTACAGGGTAATAAATTTGTGGCACACCATACACCTGAGATATTTTCACACTGTTAAACAATAGATCAACACTTACAAGTGCTTTTAGACCATTAAACAGCAAGGGGAATGTGTAATGCATTTTGTGCACACATTGCAGTGGACAGTGAGTTGTCTGAAACGTGTGAAACTAAAGCTGCTTGGGACATTTGGAAGCTATACTGTTGGTCCTGTTGGTACTTTTGAAGTTGCAACTATAATATATTCAGTTGCACTTTCATTTGGATATGAATACAAATAAGAGAAAACTCTTTTTTTTTTTTATGCAACATGCATTTGCATGAGGGATGTGAGAAAAGTGCTTACCTCCAGTTTCTACAGACAACTTTTCTTCTGCTACATGCATACTACATGTGTTCACCACAACAGGTGGTTGTCAAAAATTGATAATAACAATTATTCTCAAAAGCACATAGAATTATGAGAATTAATTCTTTTAATTTATTGATTGATATGGCAGAGCTGTAAATAATATTTCAGGATTTCCAGCCGTGGGTTACAAGATCATGTGAGATTCCTGAAGGACAAATACATCTTGTGAGAAAAATAAATACTGGCTTACTCATTCTACTTTTTGACAGGTAGTTCTTTCTGTGGTACAACTTTTTTTTCCTAAAGAAAGTTTTAAAAGTTAAATGGAATGAGACAAAAAATTTGGTTGCTTTGACTTTCTCACTGGAAAAAGTTGGAAAGCAAAAAAATAAAATGAAAAAAAAGAAAAATGGGAGTAGAAAGGAAAAAAGAGAAACATCTCACTGTTTTAATTTCAACAAGGATAAAACTTTTTTAAGCACAAGGGGTAAACAGATAGTTCTCATCCTTATATTCTCCACTTTTTTTATTTGTCCTTGTTAAAAATAAAGGATGAAGATGGCAAAATCTCCAAATTGTACCTGTATGTTTATTTTCCTTTAAAAGATGGGGATAAATAAATTTTAAATCATTGAAAATTTTTTTAATGAAACAAAAAAAGACCCTTAAAAATTAATATTTGAATAAAGTGCTTCTACAAATAACCTTTAATAAAAGTACATATTCTGGAAAAAAAGGTGTGACAGTCATCCCTATTAAAAATAGCATTTGTAACTACTTTTTTTTTCTTTTAACTTAGAACATAATTTGGTTTTTATTTTCATTCTTTTTTTTTTGAATAGTTAGCATTTTCAGGAATAAAAAACAACAGATCTTATTTGTGATGTTTAATTTTGTTGACAAAGCCTTCCTCTTTGTTTTGTTCTTCTAATGGAAAAGAAATGCCATTATCTGCAACCAGCTATTCTCACAGGTGTAGTCCTCACTGAGTTTCCTTTGCAATTAATTTATCATCCTTGGGTTTAATGAAACTCATGTTAGATGATACTGTTCTATGATGAAATATGGATCTGAATTCCTATATCCAGCTCTTATGCCTGGCCTCTTTGGGCCTGTATTACCAAAACAGCTAACTAGAATGGACTAAGGATAGTAATTATTAAAAGAAGAGTGTTTGTTAAAATAGTTTCTTAAAATTTTAGCTATTTTTTATAAAACTGATTTCAGAAATTCTAAGAACTGAAATACCATTTCTAATAATATATATTTTTTTCTTTTCAGACAGAAAATAGCTGGAAATATGGAGATCAAATGTTTTCACTTCCCCTCAACTTCACAGCTATTTGGCAAATTTTATTCCAATTTGTAAACACTTTTGTAAACTAGGGTCATGGTTTAAACCTCGCAGGAAACTAAGTACCACACAACTCTTGCTCGCTCCCTTCTTCACAGTCCAGTGATGAGAAGAATCTGGAGAAAAAAAAAGATAAATCTCATAGACTGAAATAACAACAGTATAGCAATTGAAATAAAATACAACTATAATGATAGTATGGCTATGATGATGATGAAAAGAGAGACTACAAAAAGAGAGAGAGAGGAACAAAACCCAAGACAATCAAGTGATGCCCAATGCAGTGGTTCACCACCCACTGACTGATGCCCAGCCCGTCCCCAGCAGCGATCGGTGCCTCCTGACCAACTCCCCCCAGTTCATACACTGAGCATGATGCTCTGTGCTATGGAATATCCCTCTGGCCAGTTTGGGTCAGCTGTCCTGGCCATGCTCCCTACCAGCTTCTCCTGCTCCTCCTCACTGGCAGAGCACGGGAAACTGAAAAGTCCTCACTACTTAGCAACAACTAAAACATGTTACCAATATTATTCTAGTACTATATCCCACACCCACAGCCCTGTACCAGCTACTAGAAAGAAAATTTACTTTAACCCAGACAAAATCAGAACACCTAGAAATTCCATTTTCTGATAAGTGTTTTTCCTGAATAGTTATAAATTTACACTACTTATCTTTTTTAATGTATACACAAGCTCAGAAATCTTGTAGAATTTGCTGTAGTTATACAATTCCTGGAAGTAAAGACCCACTGAAGAATTTATAACACTGCTTGCCTCAATCCATTTCAGACTCTTAGGAATATGTTTCAAAGGTAATGAGTGGATTTAACACCATTTGACTTAAAAATCTAGCAGCAGATTATTTGTCTTAGGAAAACCAGATTTAGTACAGTCTTATTTAAATCTGAGTTGATGAGATCTGTTATAGACAGGCAGATTTGAAATAGTTTGATCTTCATTTGTAGCAAAGCAGCAAATGTTGTTAACAATGTAGTACGCCATGACAAGTAAATTGAAGGTAAAGTAAAGCCAGAAAAAGCTCAATCTATATTGAATGCAGACTTCAAGTTCACCTGAAGGTCATACAGAGATAAGATGAAAAAAGGCATAGCACAGACATATAATGCTGCCTTTACTCTTTCTGTTTCTATTCTGATAGTTTGGGGATAAAGCTGTGCAGATATGTCAGGATGAATGATTTTTGGATTTTGATTTCAAAAAAGTGCCCTTGTGGGAGTCTGCACAAGAGTAAATTAATGGAAGGAGATGCTTGAAGAGGCTGTAGCATTCTGTGTAAGTTTTTTGTAGTTACAGTTTAAGGGTCAGTTATGACTTTCCTCAGTCATGCATACAGTTTACATTTTAATTCCATCGGAAGGATTTACAGATTACAAAGCCATTTATCACCTAATCAGAATTTTCAAAATTAATTTAAGTGTATTTCAAATCTTGTAGTTCTGTTTTCTCAAATGAAGCATTTACTGTGCTATGTCTTGATCCTGAAGCTCAGAAGACATTTGACTTCAATATTTATGGTTGTGATGTACTGAAACACCATGATAATATTTCAAAAAATTTATGTACCTTCTAGAGTTAGGAAAATAATTTTGTATCCAAATGCTTTACACAGAGATATAGGGCATCCCTTTAAATCACGTATACTCTATTTTAGCTTATTTACCATGAAGATGCAAACAACCTTTCTTTTTTTTTTCCCTTAAGAAATATTAGGCTACTATTTTCATACCTACTCATAAAACTGGTAGTGAAAATATTGTTTCCAGAGATATCCTGCGTTGCTTCCCTCTCACTCAGCTTCATGTGTTCTGCAGTTTATATGTATACACACTAGCTAGTAACCCAATGCTCTCTTCAAGGTCAATAGAGAGCAATATATAGTGATTCATCTGACCTATTTTAATCATCTATTTTAGGATGAGATGACTCATGCTTTAAAAGTGCCAATTTTACTCTACTCACTGTGAAAAAGATTTGACAACTAGCTAACATGAAAATATCTGTACTGCTGATGTCTATATTTGTGATTTCACAAATGCCATTCTATGTGCTATCTTCAGAACTCTCTGATTTCCCCATCCTTTATTTATAAAAATTCTTGCCATCCAATCAGTGGGCCAAAATAGAATTGTATAGCACTGCTGAATATGCATATACCATAAGTATCAACTAGTTAGTAGCATATTTTAAACAATCTCCATGAAAGAAACTCACATGGTCGACTGAATTCAGAAAGTTATTTCTTCAGAGTGAAAGAGCTTCAGAAACAATTCTTCTATTGCTGGGCTAACAGAAATTTTGCTCAGGAGAAAATATTTTGGTAAAGGATAGAATAGGTGCTAATATAACTAAAAAGGTGCAGTCCTCTCTTTCATGACTGATTGGATGAAGTCATGTTATTGTAAAAGTATTGGAAAAGCAGTATGCACACAGCTTCAACTTTTGATAAGGCTGAGAGGTTTTGTACCTTCTTAATCACATCTTAATGGTGAAAACAGTGCTTTGTATGAAACCCATCCTGACCACAGCTCATGTTTAATGTGTGGTGGGAACCACAGTTGTTTGACAATTCATAAAAAATGCACTCGTTAAATATTATGACAATTGGGTATATACAGTAAAAGGTGGAACCCTGCAGATGAATTGACCTTTTTCAGTACCCTCCTTCCTGCATATAATGAATGTGACATTTAGTATAATGACATCACTTATCTTTTCAGACATTACTAGAGAGATGGATTTTCATCATGAATGTGAGAAACTAGTGAAAGGATTTCTAAACCTAACATCTTACTCTATGCATTAAAATCGTATGTCAGTGCCCCAGATATTGTGTAAACAAACCTACTTCTCATAAGGTATCCTAGGTTTGCTATATTTTGGCAATTTATTCTTATTCATTAAAAAAACGCTCGTTCTGATGAGTACAGATGCTGATCCCTAAATATCAAATGTCAGTAAGTGCTGAAACTTACTTTTTTATTTTTTGAAGCATAATCCCAACATTTAACAGTGTTAAACTGTACTGAAACATGTATTAGCATATGAGTTGAGAGTTTGTGAAAGCAGTCATTATTTCAGGCTTCACTGTAAGTGTAACCAACCAACTAACTGTAAATTAATGATAGCTGCCAATTTTGCAGGGTTTTAAAAGTGTGATACAACATTATAACATATAGGAATTTATTTTAGAAACAAGCAAATTTCCTCCTGCACTTTATTGGTCATTTTACAGGACTAATAGGTTAATTACATGGCTGGTTAAGGAAAGGCAAAGTTATTAATATATCAATATAAATGAATTGTGTTTTTACAGGAGCTATCAGCATCAAAAACCAAGCCAGGCAGTGACAGGATATGGATGAAAGGGATCTGGCCCTTCAGCCTGTGTCTTGGCCAGCATAGATACTGCCAATCGTTCTGTCTTAAAAATTGTAGCTTTCTGTACTGCTCCACTGAATTCACTGTCTCTATGAGCTGCCTTGCAATTTCAGCCTTTGATTGTCTTAAATTAAGAAGTTAAATGCTTTGCTAAATTTCCTGTCATTTTGGCAGAAGGCTGAAAAAGTGTTACCCAGTGTATCTTCAGCTTGCTGTAGGATGGAGTTGGGTTTGGTTTTTCATGTGCTGATCAGCTGCTGGATTTGTAATTTAATTCTTTGCTTTCATTGCATTCAGTGGGCTTTTCAACACCCTAGATGCATGGTGACCTCCATGAATTGTTTTCAGAAACTGGGTTTGTGAAGTTGCCAACAATCATTCACCTGTCTTTGATGAGTTTTTTACTCCTGACTCAATACTGCAAAGAGGTGGGAAACCCAAGAAATGCTGAGTATGTCCAAGGTCTATAAAAATCAGTAGTGCTGGAGGTCACTCACTGGATTATGGTATCATATAAAATGAGATATGCAGTGAGCCATGGTCTTTCCGCTTAAATCAGATACTCTTGTGAAACTTAGTAACCACTGCCTTATTTAAATAGCTTTGGTTATACACAGATAGAGCAACAACAGCACCCTATATAAAATACATATGATGAATTATTTATCTTGAATTGCAGCATTTAAATATTAAATCCCATATTTTGTTATTCTTATTGAGTAGCAGCTTAATTGAATTCAGCAGGCAAAACATACAAGAAATTTAAAGATGGCAAAGCTACACTGTTAAGTGCTTTGTAATGATGAGTTAAAGAATTACACATCTCAAAAGCACTGTTACTTAAGAAGAAATGCAAATATGTCTAAGAAGTTATTTAATATCAAATTTATGATGTTTTTCTCAGCTTTAATTGCATCCTAATCTTCTAATTAATTTTAGAAGGAATACTCAGGGGCTTACCCATTTACTTGCCAATTTTAAGACATATAGCTTGTCCTTGAGTAACCAGCCTAGAATCTTTAAAAAACCCTGAACACAGAGTTACAAATAATGACACACTTGAACTAAAACAAAAAAAGATTTTTTAGTCGCATAAAGATGTAGTTTAATCTTTTTTTAGATAATATGTTCCCTGAAACATTAACAAATGTAAGCATCTTTAAAACAATTCACTGTCAAAATAAAAGTTTTCAAGCTGAAGAATATGTTGCATGTTTGTTTCCAGAAATGTGTTAAAATGCATTGGGAATGGCGGACATGTGATATGAAAAGAAGTAAACCATTTAGCAGAAGCAGTGCTAAATTTGAAAGTTCAAAGTTAGAGGCAGTAGAGTATGGTCACTCCCTTTTGAGAAGGAAAGAGTTGAAGAGTGAGAGTTCATTCAAGCAGTGCACACTGAAATATGTATGGACACATAAATAAAGAGAAATAGACATATATGCATCTGTATTTCAGATGCAGTTAACTCTATTAATGATCATGTGATTATTTAATGATGGAGAATTTAAGTCATATCTCCAAGGTGAAAATGTAAATTATAAAGTTTTAGTGAAAAATATGAATGGAAAATGTATGACTGTTGATAGTTGTTAAGGTTGCAGGTAATGCCAAAGCTATACTGACATTCTTTGATTATATCAGTTTCTCTTCTGAAATTCTCAAACCTTCTAACAGTATAAATTCTTAAAAGACTTTAATTTTTTTCCTATACTATAGGAAAATTTTATATTTTATTAAAGTCCAAAATTCATCTTGTCATATGATGATATTTACACACAAAGTTGTCTTTATCTGAATACAAATAGACAATTACCCTATGTCATCACTTAACATTTACCACTAAAAAAAACCTGATCTCTCTTTATGTTCAGAAATGTGTTTTTGCTTTTGCATTTTTATGATGAAAACTTCACATTTCTTCAATTTCTTTACTCATGTATAGATTTAATCATTGCATGCTTATGAACTCTTACACTACTCATACTATGCATTTGTATAAATTTTCAAATAATTTCTTACACTTAATTTTCTTGAAATAATTTTTAATTTCAAAAGCAAGAAAATATTTTGATTTTTTTTCAGAGCTATGTTTAAAAATATTATAGCTGTTCTGGAAAACTAATACAGATTTTCCATAGAAATAATAATCCCTGAAATACATCCTGAAGAATCCTAGTCAAATGACATTTAAAGAAAACTTACATGCAGCTGATTGTATTGCCTTAAACTGAAACCTTGGGACTGAGAGTGCAAAACTGTACAAAATCATGATAATTTTGGTTTAATAACACTATTTCAAACTCCTGTCTAAAAGACATTAATAACATCTCAAATGACTTTTTTGTAATTATATGTTCATTTTTGAGCACTTATATTTTAATCAATTAAGAATCCTCATAGTTTTCTAAAAATCTTCAGTATTTTAGAGCAGCAGACTGTAGTTGAATGCTTTTCTGTTTTTTTTTATTACAACTATTTAAAAATGCATGAGAATTTTTATTGTCTAACATCGTCTACCACTATTACAGTACTAAATAGATACTGTACCACACATATGAGAATTATTCTGGCTTCTACATCAACTTTGTTTCTTTCTTTGCTATTAAAAAAAATTAACAAAAAAATTTTACTAGCTTCAGTGTTCTCTCAAAGAGTAATTTTAATCTTTATTTGCTTCCCTAAGGAAAATAAAATACATAATTGTTGAGAACTTACTGCATTGATTTTCTATTAAGAAAGTAACAAAATCAGCAAAATACTGTGCAAAAATTGGTAGACTAGAATTATTACAACATTAGCTAAATATAGCAAAATATTAAGCAATCAAGTCACTCAGACTTATTTGTTGGAGAGATTTCATTAACAAGTATAGCACAAGAAAAACAAAGAAATCACATTGTTCAACCTAACTATAAAATTAAATGGGCTTTGTGTTCCTCAGCTTATAAAACAGTATTCCCAAATATAGTCCAATCTTAAGACACGCAGTGTTTTTCACATTTTCATAACTGTCATAACACATCTGCAGTAAAAACATGTATGTGTTCCTAGGATTTGCTTTTTCATCTATTTTAAATAGGTGGTCTGTTTAGGGTCTGGCTCTGCCTCTGTGGCTTCTTGATGAAGAGCAGAAAGATAAGAACCAGAAAAATAAAGTTATTCTTCATTTCTGTTGCTTAAAAGAAACAAGTCCTTGCTAAGAGGCTTTTGAAAAGTGATTCCTCCTACTTTTTGCACCCTTATAGCTGGTAGTTTGACCCCAACTCTGTATCCTAGGGCACCATGCTAAATAATCAGAGCATGCAGAGCTCTCACAAAATTTTTCTTTTACCATTTACCATCTTTTGAAAGAGTAGATGATAAAGAATATAAAAGTGTGAGTCAACAGCTAAGTTGCTTTTGGGGTCTGCAATGTTCCTTCTTTCCCCCTTTATTTTTGTACATGTCAAATTAGTGTGGGAAGCTTCCTGGACTACAGATTTTATACTGGTTTCATATTTCATTCTCTTACTTTAAAATGAAAGTTCAGATTAATGAATTCTGCATACTGGTGGAGCAGATTTTTTTTTGAAGAAACATAGAAGTTTCATTTTCTATGATTCATGGGATCACGTACTTGGAGGTGACCTGAAGTGATGGGAAGGTACATGAGCATCTGCTAAAAACTGTGAGTTAAATTTGGAAAAAGGAGTACAAATCTGCAAAGCAGCAGAACTAGCAAAATTGCAAATGCACAGTTTTCAGAAATGAGGAAAAGGGAGAAAGAATGAAGGAGGCTGTTGCACAGCAGAACATGCTGAGACCAGTAGAGAAAAGCACCTGAGCTCATCTCTTAGCACAGACTCCAGCCTAAGCAACTAGGTTGAAAGAAATCGTCATGCAGTCCAGATCCACCCATCAGAGCTTCCCATAAACACAACCTTGTCATTGCTCCTGTACTTTATGCTTGCTCAGGGTGATGGTTTCCTTGGACGCTGAGCTGAGGAGAGGAAGTGGCTGCTGCTGTGGTAAATATTTGCCTCAATATGGAGACAAAAGAGGCAGTAAAAGGCAGTAAACCCTACACCAAGTCTTTTTCCTGCACATACCATCTGTGTCAAAGTTCTCAGAGAGCCCTGAAGAAGCAGGGCCAACAAAGCTGCAGAATGGCACAAGAACATGCCAAATGGTTTCCTGGGCACAGGCAATCAAGGGTCAAGCAACTCTTCTGGCACACATTGGTAGCTGGTCAGCTTTTCTGTTCTCCTGGGGAGAAAGTGAATCTGAGAAAAAATGAGGAATTTTTTTTTTATTGTTCTTGGACTATATTATCCAAACAAAATCGTCAAGTATTTTTATTGTACTTCCTTCTCAGAGCAAGTGTCAGCCCAGGTAGAGAGTCTCTTTGTTGTCTTTGCTGCTGTTCAAACACAGCCAGAACATTCTCACTGACACACATTCCTTAGAAACAGGTCACAACAACAAAAAAAATCTCCTTTATTTAAAGTTATCATCTGTTCCTTACAGCAATGTGTTGGCTGCTGGCTTCTCTATTGGAATAGGGGTCTCTTGGACTGTGACATGTCTAGCAGTAGTGAAGACAAAATGTAAAATCTAGTTCTCACAGCTAGCCCATATGCCTTACTTGGACCCAAATAAGTGATGCTAACTTCACGTCCATGTTTCTAAGAATCAGAGAAACATTACAGATAGGTCCTGCCCCTCACCTCCTGAGAAGATGATATATTGCAGCCTTGTTCCTTAAAGGTGGTGTCCTTTTTCTTGCACTTTTCCTTTACCATAAAAAGAAATCAGGGGAAAAAAAAGGAAGAGGGCTGACCAGTGGTGAAGCTAAGTATCTGTATCTCCTACTTTTCAGGGTCTGACAGCTTTGATGCGAAATTTCTGAACGTCAGAACCATTTCAGTTCTGTACATCAACAAAAGATGTAAATACCCAAACTGCTTCTTCCAGCTTGACGATGGAGGTAAAAAAGTAAGAAGTGATGAAGAACATGGGCATACGACTGTCTTGACAAAAGGTAACTTAACCAGAGTGGATTAGAGGGGAAATACAAATTATAACAAAATTATGAACCTTTCCGCAATGGATGTAGGAAGCACAGCAGCTGGGTGTTCTTAGCATTTATTTTTATTTCCAAAGCTTTGCAAATGTATTTAGTGCATCTTGACCAAAGGCAACATCAACTGCAGCAAAGTTGTGGTGTACTTAGCATGATTTATCATCTCTATTTAGGGGGATGTTTCTGTTCACACTCTGGGTGCTGCAGCAAGTGGTATTACACAGTCAAACGAAAATCTTGCCACAGAACAATGAATCCATGTGACCTTGTGTTCTGGGACTGGCATAGATTTAAGGACCACCGGAGCTGACAGGACCTAGCTGTACTGTTGAAAAGGAAAGCTTGTTGATTAAATTTCGATTTTCTGTAAATGCTACGCAGATGACATTCAGTTATTTCATAAGAGTTTTGCCATGTTCTATGTCAGTCAGGAATGCAACATTTGTTCTAGATGCCAATAGTACTCATTACTCTTCTCTAGGAAAACTCCTCTTGTCTGAATAAATCTCTTTATCCAGTTTAATTAAAGGTTTACTCTGGCAATCTTAGGTAATTAAAATGCCTTGCTAATTGCTACTTGAACAAAATGAACTATTTACAAATTATCATTCTTGAAGGAAGCAAGGAAATGGTAGCTATCTGCTCAAGTTTTCTCCTAGGTAAATGCTTAGCTGAGATCTTATAAAACATTGAAGCGTGTATTTATAAGTAAATGTAATAGCAGTTAGAGACTTCAAAGACTTAATCTCAAGAAGATTTAAAGTGAGAAAATATTATTAAAGTAGAATTAGTATCACCTAACTTCAGTTATGTGAATGTTCTGTATCTAGTAAGTTATTCTTCTGCTTTTTTTCTGTAATCAATGCTATGGACAGGAAAGTCTTAGGGCTATTAGTTTTGACTGCATTAGACACTTTACATTGGGAAGTGCTTCTCTGACAACTGACTCCAAAGGGAGTCCTGATAATGAACGTAAACTTGATGCCCAACTCTTATAAGGCGAAATGAAATGAATCTCATTCTTCATTTCCAGATAATAATAGATACAATCATTACAGTAGCTCCGTTTTCACAAACACCCACAGTTCATTACAAGACTAACGCATAAGCATGATATTATTAACATAATTATTCTGGATAAAACACAATTATGCACTTCAAAAAAATGGGACCAGCTTATTTTATCATCCCTTTTTTTCTTTTTTAATTGCAGTCCTTAATATACTTAACTATTCCTCATTCTAACATGAGAATATTATGTATTAGATGTTCTTTGCTTGAAATACTACTTGTTCCTGCTTTTCATAATGCTCTTCACTCCATCTGTTCTCTTATCAGTAAAATTGTTTTGCTTCTTTCCTTAAGAGCAAGGATGCATTTTTCCATTGCCCGCTGTATGTCCCAAAGTTGCATTCAGCTTTCTTGGTGTGCATCTACACTGCTGTTTTATTGTTTATCATTCTCAGTAAAACATCATCAAAACCACTTTGAATGAAATCCTACTTTGCTATAGAGGTCACTTGAAAAATTTTACTTGAAAAAGTCATCAACAGGACAATATGTACTTCTGTTTGCAAAGAGATCCATATGAAAAATTTATCCTTCTACAAATCACTCAACTGAATTTCTCTCTTTAGAGTGCTAAGGTATGATGCTACCCAGGGCACCCAAAACTCCACCCACTTGTTAGGGCTTAACTCAACAGGAAAAGAAGAGGTATGCACTTATTTACTCTGGTAACGAGCATCTTGGTGATATAAATAGCAAAATATAAGTTATTACCTGAGTAGTATTTTCTTTGTTCCTTAGCAAGTCTGAGTCCATAATACCAAAGCAGTCTTATTCACGGATTTCAGGTTTCACTCTGAACATCTTTTGTTACATACTGCATAAATAATTACTGTTGAAGCAACATAGTTCTAGAGTAACATGATAATTGAATGCTTTAATCCCCAATGCAACATTCTCCAAGTCTTATAACAATGGCTGTCTCTCTTCGTCATTCCTTCATCCTTGCTCTGACCAAGAATTTGCTGAGCTTAGATTGTTGTTTTCAAAGGTGCAGATGTTCAGCTTTTCCATGAAAAGGCTATGGTTAGCCTGTTTGCTCCTCAGTTTTCACCTTCAAAAAATGAAGACTCTTAAGGCTTCTCCACTTTGCAATAATTCACTTTTGCAAAGCTAAATTACTTAACAACTGCAAAATATGCTGAGATTCTGCTATAAAGAAGCTATGATATGGAAGCTGCAAAATGATATTATAATGCTTACAAATGCAGAGAACTGGATATGGGAACAGAATCAGCAGTTTGGATGACAGGTCATTTGCAAACAGAATGTGAGGGAGAACGAGGTCTCCAGGGAGTGATTTAGTTCATTGTCTGAAGATTTATACCTGCTGGTGTTGCCAGCTGAATAGGTTTGTTCCATACAAAAATAAGAGTTCATCTATTATATGACTTTTTAAAATTCCTTCAAGTCTTTATTTCAGAGAGAGATGTTATCTGGTTAATGTACATGCTGTTGTAGCAGGATGGGGTGGTGCATTTGAAATATACCAGTTTAAGTCAATTTAATCCTTATTGTGGAAAGTTCTTGTGACAGGCACACTATTGTGGCATCATTAATAATGCTTATTACTATAATATTATTTTGTTTTGTGTGAACCATAGGATTTGGAATTAAATGTCATGCTAGGGCTTCTGCAGAAGATAATAATCAAACCAACAGAAAGTCTTGAAGAGATGCCTCATGATTTATTCTGTCTCTGAATGCTTACATTCTTATATGTATTGGCAGATTTTCATGGTTGTTCTAATGGTTCTGAAACAACTTTTCAGATATCTTAATGATCTAATAATAAAGTATTTTAATAGGATTTTTTTCTTCCTGACATGCAGTATTTTTTCTTCTGCTCTTGGTAAAAATATAAAACTGAAAATAAATCCTGTCTGATTTTACTGAACATTTCAGTGTTTAACATTGTATGAAAAACGCTATCTGGTGTAATTGTGCAGAAAATGTGCCTTCCTATTAATATGAACTCTGTAAAAATGCCTTCCTTATTCTTGCACAGCTCAGTTTTATATTCAACAACCTGATTTTCTCATAAAGAGACTTGTGGAACTAAACTTCTCACTAATTCTCACTGTGTCCCTACTCTCAGGAGAGATGCAGCTGCCACTCTGAAGCATAAATGCTGCATGACAATCCCCAGAACAGCGTTTAAAATACCATGCAAAAGTAAAAGAAATACTTTGTCCATTACTTGGCAGAGTTCTTTCTCTCTGTCCTATCAGTGGGTAGTCTCTCTTTCTATCACACCTTTTTCCAGTTTGGTTGAAGAGTTCCTTTTGATTGAAAAGGGATTATGAAAAGGGAGTAACAGAGAATAAGAAATTGAAAAAAACACACCAGTTCATCCTTATCTTGTAAAAGAAACAGAATATAAAGATTGGATCAGAATAGAATTTATAGATAAAATGATTGCATAGAAGAAAGTGAATGGTAATCTTCATTTCTAATTCTATGGTAGGAAAGTGAAATATTTTATGATAAATAGGATATCATTGAAGTACTAAAGGACAACACTAGAAGCTTAGAAGACTGTTGAGATGAAAACTTCTGAATTAAAAATGTAACCGGCTTCTTTTTTGACATTTTTCTTTCTTTTTTTATAACTAGCCCGTACAA
The DNA here is from genome assembly GCA_013400955.1 of Drymodes brunneopygia. Classification (NCBI taxonomy): domain Eukaryota; kingdom Metazoa; phylum Chordata; class Aves; order Passeriformes; family Petroicidae; genus Drymodes; species Drymodes brunneopygia. Next base: position 346,915 of record VZTZ01047218.1, on the reverse strand, counting down.
AAGTACCTGCAATATATTAGAAAATATATGTCCAGGAATCTTCTAGTGACGTGGTAAAACTGCAATAAAAATGTTTCTACCAGTATCGATTGATAGGAAATATAAACACAAGTGTAATAAATAGCAAGAGGATGAGAGCTACAAAAATGGCTGACACCTACAGGAGCAGGCCTTCAAAAGCCTACCACACGTCTGCATCCTGTTCTTCAGGACAAGCAGAATCAGAGACCGTGGGTAAATCCTGATGGCTCACAGAGGTGGAACAGTTGGCTCCTGATACATCCATGACACTCATTCACAACTGATACCCTCCGAGTAAGAAACCTGAAAGGGAGGGGAAAGATTGGAAAACTGGTGCTTCCTGTCATTGCAAGCCAACGTGGACAGCCTTGCTGGATACTTGCCAGACTACTTGCATGCATTTTGGTACCTGTGTGTACTAAACCTGAGTATTAGGGGCTGAATCAGTGGTATTTTAAAATAAATTATTATTTCCATTCTGTGAGATAATGCACCTGAGATACTGCATCGAACTTCATCAGTGCCACTGATACAAGGATGAGGAAGCACACACAGCCCCATCTGTACCGTGCCACTTTCCCACAGGCAGCTGGAGGCTTCCTGCAGTTGTGGACAAGGGGAGCTCTGCATCACCTGCCCTATCTGTCTAAAACTGACCTGTAACATAATTTTTCTGATTTGTGAATGATTGGCTGGTTCTTTTGTTTTGTGTGGTCTTATGGGGGAAATACCCTGGGCCTTTTCCTTATTGTCCTCATTACATTGAAGATCTTTATGTATGTCTACAGGTAAAAATATAGATATCTATAGATATTCATATATATACATGCATATATATGTATGCATATTTATCTTCCTTATGGGAAGGAAACGGAGAGTCAGTTAGAGGCTGCTCTCAGATCTTCTGGGTGTGACACTTAGAAATCACAAAAACCAGCCCATTACAGAGCACCATGAAAGCATGTGTGGTGTGAGCCAACGTCCTTGGATCAGTCAGATGAGGCAGGAGGCAGAGGTCAGCCTGTGGAACACGGGCTCCATGCAGACCTCAGGGTGGGATCATTTGTTTTCAAGAGCACAGCTGGGATGTTCTGCACCCTGACTCTAAGAATTTTCACCATCAAAGGAAAACATTTCACTTTCTTTCCTATTTTTTCCTAGAAAATATCCATTAGCCATTGAATTCTCTATGGATTCAGAGAAAGACAAATATTTTTCCATTAATTATTTATCGATGGAAATATTTTTTGTATTTTGCATCAAACCTGGGAAAGACTTTACTAAAGATTTTTTTTCCAATATGTCATTATAAGGATTTTATTAAAAAATCCTCAGATTCTCAGAAATTCATAAATAAAAATCAATGACAATAAGACAATACTGCTATCTTAATTATATCTTGATAACTTCTCCAAATCATGTTAGAATCTCAGCTTAGCCAAGCACATAATAAGCAAGTTTCAATGATTCACGTTAGACTATGCCATGAAAGCAGTCACAGGAGTCCTATTTCTGCTTAGTGGAATCTAGTGGACTGCTGCCTATGTACAATTCTTTTTATTATTATCTGAGTCAATGAGATTGCTAATCAGGTAATATGAAGCAACTAATGTACAGGAAGAGGCTAATGCCTAAAGGAGACTCAGAGCCTTACATTCATTTAGGATTTAACATCTGTGGTTTTCTTTCCTTGCTATCTGCTCTGATTCTTCAAGTCACACCTCTCTGAGAAATGTCAATGCGTAGAAAGGAACTGCATAAAAGTCTTGTTTTACAACACCAAATACGACATCCTCATGATGCTCAAAGTGTTGAGAAAAGATACTGGTGCTAAATAGGAGTGCAATAAAAACTAAAAAGACCTGTCATGATAAATATGAATTATATTGCAGCATATCACTTGGAGGTGTTGAAGTAACTCTAGGTGCAGTGGTTTAGACTAGACTGTGCTAAATGGAAGGTTGCCTTGCCCCACTGTGCCACCCAAGGACAAAAAGAGTGCAAAAGAGTTTTGAATTCACATTGAAACAAAGTCCTTCTCTAAGGCTGAATCCTAATTCAAATCCCATGCAGTTCATGGTTAAGGTACCTCTCATGCGTGATGATTTACTGACTTGTGATGCATAAGGTACCAAAACAACTCATATTGACTCAATTCAATTACTTCTTAAAACCCATGAAATCAGGTCTCCTAATCACATTAGAAATGCCTTATCACTCAGTTTTAATTATCCTGTATGGTCTGCAGAATTGATGTCTCATATTTCAGTGGTACCAAGTTGGAATTTTGCAGTACTTGTATGACATCTGATCATTTTTTTCTTTGCTGCTGATCAATGTTCACATGTTTTACTGTCATTCTCATACTACATGCCGTAAGAGACCCATAGGTCTTTTTCAAAGGTCATTGACAATCAAATGATTAATTCTGAAGATGGTTTTCTTTCACAAAATATTTCAGTGGACCTCATCTTCTATGACCTAGCATAGAACAAATACTCATTTCTGTGGGTTGTGCTAGTGAACTTAAATTTATTGCATTATACATCTGTTAGAAGTATTGGTTAACCAGCACAAAATGGACCAAACTGTTTTTAGAGGGGAGAATCAGCGAATCTCTTTTTGCTACATATGATGCAAATTTCTCACCTTCTGAAGTCAGCTTTCTTTTTAGGCACTGGACAGAAACAGGTGCTTTTAGGGATCATACATTTGACCTGCTTCAGACAGATTTAGGATCAAATGATTTTATATCTTACAAGGTGGGTTTTTTGTTTTTGTTTTTCTTTTTAAATTACTATGAAGTAAGTCTTGAGTGTACCTCAGCAATAAACATGGAAGAGTGAAGTTCAGTGATATGCAAATCTTCCCAGCAGACTATGAGTGATATAAAGGACCCTATGTCGCACATAGGCTTATGCCATCTTCAGTTTTTCTATCTGTGTTTCTGTGGTGGTTCAGACAAATGCTTTGCCTGTTTTATATTGAACTAGAGGTTGCCCTAATGAAAGCCGCTGCCTGATGTAAAATAATTCCAGCTAAACAATACCCAGGCAAGTGTTGAACCTTAGGGGATACTACTGGTGACAGGCCTCCAATTACACCTTGTGCCACTGATTATGAGCCTCTGGGATCTGCTGTTCAGCCAGTTCTCAATACACTTCACTGTCTGCCTATCCAGACCACACCTTTAAGTTTATCTATGAGGATATTCTTGCCCTTCTAGAAGACTGGGATGGTATTTATCTGCTTCCAGTCCTCGGGCACCTCTTCTGATCACCACAACCTTTCAAAGATGATTGTGAGTGGCCTATTTATGGTATCTGTCAGCTCTCTCAGCACTCATGGGTGCTTGCCATGGACTTGCCAATGTTAAGGCTCTGACCCAATACTCCATGACCAAGCCAAAGTCTTCCTTCCAATTTCCTTTACCCTTCTCTCCTGAGTAGAAGATTCCTGAGGGTTTGTCTTGTTGTTGAAGACCAATGCAAAGAAGGCATCATTTGAAAATAGCCTCTTATTCTTTAGTTGTTCCCTGGGAGGAAACAAAGTCTTCTCCATGCAAATAAAATGCTGTGAGTCCTGAACTCCAACTCAAATGTCCCTTGGAATGTTCCAGTCACACATCTAGCAATATATACCGTATTGCTGACTGTGTTTTCATGCTGACTCCCTTTATTGTTATTATGATAATGGCTTTAGAGGCCCACAATACTCCACAGTATGTTTCTAAAAGGTCAGCAATGCTTTTGGTAGTATAGGGTCTGGAAACCTTATCTATTAGTAGTCCTTACTTCAGTGAAGATTGGTGGCCCAAAGCAAAGCTTGTTTGGGAAACTGAACATCAGAGCAGTTTTCACTTTTAATTTTGCAAGGCACAATCCTTGAAACCTCAATATGTGTGACACTTGAAATACAGTCTTTTCTTGTTGAAAAGAAGGTTGCAGAAGTTCAGCTGTCCTTCTGCCCTTGTTACAGACTTGGCAAAGTCATACTGGTCAAGTTTTAATGCCTTTTTTCTCTCCAGTATCAGGTGAGGGAAATGACCTAATGCTGAGATAATTTCTTCAGCTCTGGTGAATGTACTTAAAGAAAATAAACATTATTGGCCATCTTTTACATAATGAGATATTCAGTTTTGCCTCCCTCAGCAGCATTCGAATAGCGTATATTATTAATTAGCTAAGTCAGTACCTTTCTATGAAAGCAGGCCATCTTAAAATTAGATGGTGGTTTTCTCTTAAATATTAATGTTTAATTTTCAGTGTGGACATTCTAATCTCAAAGATAAGCCCAGAACCAAAGCCCCGTGAAGGGATTTTAAAAGTGCCATTCTGTATGTTTTGAGTCAACCTCATGACACACATATTAACAGCAGATATTCGTGAGTACAGCAAGTAAAGCTAGCATGTAAGCAACAAGCTTCTAAGCATTAGACACAAAGGTATTTGGTGAAAGAAACAGTAGTTACACCCAGTAAATCGGCTGCCAGTCACAGACTTGCTCAGCGTCTGGAGGGTAAAGAGTTTACGATGTCTTTGTGTGTATGTATGATTAGAAACCAAAACATCAAATTTGTACCACTTTCAGTGATTTGAAGCCTTATGAAGCCAGCAAAATTGTAGCTACTTTAGTAATAGTTGCAGCTACTTTACTGGGAGCCTAGAAAGTGATAAAACAAAACCAAAGATTCCTAAGGTAAGGCTTCTAGAGAACAATACTAAACCTGAAGAGTGTGAGTAGTGAGATTTCTAAGGCAAGGATCAAAGTAGCCATATCTGACTGTGTAGTTGCCATTATCCTTTCTCATGCATGTCACACTGACTCGTGAACCCTCTTTCAACCTCTAAGGTTGAGACATCTTCTGTGGAGCAGGCAACACTATCCAGTGCTTTTCTTCTTTGGCGTCTCATGATTCTCATTTGAACTTCTACATACAGCTGTAATATGAATAAGCCAGGTTCATTATTTACTTTTCTGATGGTCGTATCAGTACTAAAAATGAATAAACAATTCAAAGTAACCAATACTTAAATTATCCCTACAATTTGCAGATAATTGTTGGCTGTGATGCTGATAATTGTGAAATCCATATGGCATTTTTGCAGTCATTATATTAAATGCTTCTTAATGACTGCTCACTTTTCTTAATGTATATCCTTGTCCTTATGCATTATGACTGGTGCCAATAATAATAGCATGGGAAGGCTAGCAAGTGAGGACACACAGACACAGAGAAATCTTCAGAGAAAGACAGGGTAGACTCAAAATCCACAATTTCTAAAGGAATTTTATATGTGTGGTTAATTTGTTTAATCTTGTGACAGCATTTGCTGAGATGTTTATTTACCTCAGAAGAGTTTTCACAACAGTGCCTTAATGTGATCTGGATGATGGAAAGCACTAAATAATTCAAATAATTATTACTACTAGTACATCAATCAGAGGCTTCTTGACAGAAGGGATGGTTGCCTTTATTCCAAACAGTTTTTTATATCTTTTTAGAACAATATCTGAGTACACAAACTAACATACTCCATGTCAGTGACTAAACCCACTTGCATAGATTATAATTATGTTATTTTATTTTAATATGCTTAATATTTTAGACGAATTTTTAGGAAGCTAGAGGATGATCTAAGAACCGTGTAGTAGGAGAGCCTAAAAACCCTGGGGTAAAAATTAAACATCAGAAATCTGTTGTACTGAGTTTGTTTCATTGCCCTCTGTGGCACTGAACTCAATTCCTGTTATAATGAAATTCAAATTAAAATTTGCAATACTCAGAAAAGGTCTGATAATCCAAATTTGCATGTCCCATTCAGAAGGAGGGAAATACATGCTCAAAAAATCAAAAAGAAAAAATTTAAAAACTAGAGTATAACATTTTAGTACATATTAGTGTTATTATCATCTGCAGTAAAAAGGATATCACCCTGAAAAACAATGAAGTTGAAAACACCTCTCAGTTGAGGGCATGCACATGCTGTGGAGCTCTTAATTTTCTACAAAAAGTATAATTTGACTTCTTGCACCAGCCTGAAACTAATTGGCAAAACTCTACCAACATCAAGCAAGAGTATGTAAACTGTTAATTCATCAAAGGCAAGCAGAGTCCAACCTAATATTTTTATGTTACAGATAAAATGTATCATTAAATAATTTAGTGCATCGAAGGGTCTTCAGTTCCGTTCATGCTCAGCACTTCACAGATATGGTTTGTTTTTCCAGGAGGCAGAACATCTGTTACTTTAAGGAATCAATTGCATCCTTCTTGTGCCACTTGTTCTACAGTCAGCCAACAGACTCTAAAACACATCTTTATCCACTGGTTTGTACATCCTTAGATAGCTGGTAGGCAGGTGAATAGAGTCTTTGTTTATGCTCTTCTCTTTTTCAGTGGGAGGCTATCCTCTAGATGCTCCTCAATTATCTACTGCATTTATTTCTATAGGTCTGTATTCCATTTATGCTTTTATCAGTGATTCCCTTTAGTACCAACATCTGTGAAAAGAGGTCACAAGCTCTCTGGAGCAGATGACAGATCTCCTTAATGTTATTACAAAATATTTGCCTTTTCTGGAAAGCTGTATATTTCTAAATACTTAAAAAGGACAGAATTCATAGAAAATAGGGCAGGATCAGACTATATAGATGTGTAAATACATGGATTTTAGGCAACTGCAGCCAGTAACAGGAAGGTATAAACAGATTGGCCATTTGTGTATACCAAGATTAAATGCCGCAAAATTAGAAATAGGAAATGTCCCTTTTTCAGATTAAAGCGTGGGATTTTAAGCCAGTTCTTCAAGTAGCAGGAAACTTTAAACATCAAATAGTCACAGAATTATTTAGGTCTAAGACCATCAAGTCCAACTGCTAACCCAGCACTGCCAAATTCACACTAAACCATATACTTTAAGCACAACATCTACATGTCTTTTAAATATCTCCAGGGGTGATGACACAACCACTCCCCTGGGCAGCCCGTTCCAGTGCCTGAAAATTCTTTCCATGAAGAAATCTTTCATACCATCCGATCTAAACCTTCCCAGGTGCAACCTGAGGCCATTTCTACTTGTTCTATCATTTGTTACTTGGGAGAAGAGACTGACCATACCTGGCTACACCCTCTGTTCAGGCAGTTCTAGAGAATGAAAGGGTTCCTCCAAAGCCTCCTTTTCTCCAGGCTAAACACCCCCAGCTCCCTCAGCTGCTCCTCACAGCACTTGTGCTCCAGACCCTTCCCCAGCTCCGTGTCCCTTCTCTGGACACGCTCCAGCCCCTCAATGTCTTTCTTGCAGTGAGGGGCCAGAACTGAGCACAGGATTGGAGGTGTGGCCTCAGCAGTGCCGAGTACAGGGGGACGGTCACTGCCCTGCTCCTGCTGGCCACACTATTGCCGATATAAGCTCAGATGGCTACACAGGCACACTGCAGGCTCATATTCAGCCATTGCTGGCCAGCACACCCATCTTGGGGCTGGACAATACCCTAAGGCATCTACAGTGTCACAAAATGCCTATGCTTATGTAGCTCAACCGCTCATCAGCCACACCATGAAAAGCTAACAGGACTTTTGTGGTCTTGGGGCATAATTTCTAGCACTATGAGAATATCCCATGGTCAAGGTCACCAGGCACCAAAGTTTAGAGATTTGAATGTCTCCATTTTCTATATACAACAAGGCAAGAAAATAAACAGCTGCTAAGGGCTTTGGGCAAAGCCTAATATTTTTCAGTTTCTGTAATGTTTTCGGGATGTTATTCTATTCTTCTCTTAGTCTCTCTGGAAACAATAATCCACCAGAGATTTGCATGAAGGGACATGTTTTAATCTAAACCTTGACCTTGATTTTTTACTTTTTATTTTTACTGTGACTTTGCTTTCATCAGGATGACAATGTTTTTCTAAGGAAAAAAAACCATTCAAAAGTACTGAAAAGGCATGTAGCAACAATATTACAGTGTGGCTGCTAACAACTTGACCAAAAACTATCTGAAACCACAATGCTCCTATGAATAACTTCAATTTAGATAAACCAGTCTTACTTTTTAGGAGCACCTATAAAGCTCTTGCATGGGCCATTTTCATTCAGTGCCTGAGCAGTGTTCTGATGGATATCTGCTGATAATAATTTCTTACTGTTGCATGGTTCAGTGGTGCTGAATTACCCCATGGCTGAGCAGTCCAGTTTTCCAGTGCAGAGCAATGTCACAAGGTTAGATATTTTAAAGACACTCTTTCCATGCATATGCCTTAGCAGAATAGTTTGGGCATATATATGATGCAGATAATGCATGGTCATTTATGGAGTTTGCACATAGGTCTTCTGTAGTTGACAAATGCTCTTATATTCTGAATTTAGGCTCCAGGTTGTTAGTGCCTCAGGTAAGGCTGCTCAATGAAATATGCACTTTTACGTTTCAGTGAAAAAGGCCTAAGTTATTTAATACATATTGCTGCAGAACACTGCCCTGCTCCGCTGCTGCAGAAAGCAGGAATAGAACTCTTCAATGGGGCTTCTTCTTGCTTTTACACTTTGTAGTTTTTGCATCAATATAAATTCACTGATTCCAAAATCTTATTTACAGTGATCAAAATGAAAGAAGCTGTCGGTTGCTTCTGATACGGAATGTCTCAATATTGTTAGTGTTTGCTTTCACTCCTTTTTAATTGAATAGCTGCATGGATGCTTGAATACATTACAGACCTGTTTAAATTCATCTTTTTGTCTGATGCAAATTTAGAATTTAGAGGAAAAAATCATCATATGATTTTGAAAAGGATTTAAAAATCATCCATCTCTGTCTTTACCATAGATAGAGAAGCTCCTTGTAAACGTGGGTGTCTGTCATGTAGGCACTGAAAGAAAAAAGTGAGTACAAAGTGGTGATTATTTCTTTTTAATGCTTTGAAGCTCTCACTGCTAGCAACATACAGGCTTCCTCTTGTTAACATGTCTGCCTTTTTTTCTGTTTGAACAGTTTGTTTTACAGAAATAGATCCAGGCTCATAGCACATTTCTTAATAGTCTCTCATTCTCAATACATATTAACACCAAATCAGACACAGTATTATGTCACTTATAATAACCTAAAATATTTATGCAGAAATTATGAATCAGAGAAAATGAAGTTGTAGGATTTTATATATGTATCAGGGAAACTTGTGCTTTATCAGGCAGTGCTTCCAAGACAGGTATTTTTCACATCTCTAATTTTGTGGCATCATTCCTCTCTGACAATGAAATGCTACAGGTTTCATATAATGAATGACTACAATGGAAGCTAAATGTGGTGGGAATGAGTGCTATGACTAGGTGAGGTTATAGAAATGGAAAGGAGCTGATCACCTATCCCAAGCAAATTTGTATTGGTAATCTGAGATCTTTTCATTAATGTCTGAGATGGTCTCTGAACACATATACACTTTTATTATGAGATGAAAAATACTGAGCAAAACTTAGGCTAAAATAAGAGAGAAAATGGAAAGGTGGCACGTGCTGAAATAATTGTGGAAACTGATGAGCATTTCAGAGCTCCATTTGTTTTCAAAAATGAACAAGGAGCTGCAAAGGGCAGTAACACTCAAGCATTCAGGGAATGCAAACCAGGTATGAACAAGCAGATATTCATAGACTTTTCCAGTTTCTATTGCATTTTTATCTGCTCCATACTGCAAATATCTACCCTCCTGTCCTTGCCATTCAAGAAATGAAGCAGTGAGAGGAAAAAGGCAGTGCATTTCTTTGAAGCATGAGAATTAAAGTCAGATGCTCCAACAATCTTTCAGACTGATTTACCTTTACAATTCTGTGCAAATCATTACCATTTCATATTTTAGTGAGCCCACCAGTCCGTAAAGACTGCAATATTTTCTCATTTCACAAAGATGTTGCATGTATTCATTTGTATGTATAAAATATTTTTACAGATATTGCAGCTATTATCTTTGCTTGAAATAAACCTTGTATTTGCCTTTGAGAAAGAAAAACATTTCTGATCAAATCCCCAGAGAAATATTAAGTTCCTGGTTTTGTTTTACTGCTTTGATGCTTTCAGTGCCTTTTTTAAAGAATTAAAATGTCATTAACAAAAAAAACCTTCATCAGTCTGAAATGCTACCTACAGTCATGTTTTATTTGTAATGATCTCACAGACTACGTTTTTTGTATTTTAAATTAACACAGACTTAATGTATTCTCTTAGAGTAAAACAGAGTAACTCTGATTATGCCTGCAAAACCCTGATTTGTATTTCTTTATGAAAAGCCAAAACTCCCTCTGAACTTGTTAGTTCCTCTACTGCCCTCCCAGGAAGCCCTATCTTTACCAATATAGAGCAGTATGTCTCATATTGTGCTTTGTATTGCAACCTCCACATTACTGATGATTAATGGGATACACATAATAATTATTAGTGAGTAACAAATTAAAATCTAATATTATGGAATTCATAAAGCTCAAAAAACAAATAAGCATACATAATGTCCCCTAATTAATTGCCAGTTGCTTTAAACCAATCTGTACTATGAGCTGTTATGTTACTTCTCTGCAAAAAAAAACCAATGGACTCAGAAAGTCCTTTCAAATCAGTTGTGTGCCTCCATGATAACCCAGGTATCAAAATTGTTCTGTACATTACTGCCACAGGATTTTTACACCTTCCTGTGATGCACCTGGTATTGACCACTGTCAGAAATGATGACCAGGCCTCCACGAACTTCAGGTCATGCACATTCATGAGGAAAATAAAAGAGTTTCCTCAGCTCTGTTTATGTCCTACATTAGATAATTCTATCTTCAATTTAACACTCTCTCTAGTGTAAAACGGCAGAGATCCAAATGAATCTAGAGTGGAACAGTAGTTGGTACCTCTTCACTATTTTCATTGGAGATAAGACAGACATGAGAATTAGGTCCTCCCTGATCTGAATCTCTTCACACATTCCCGAAACAAGCTCATGTAGTGCTTTCTGTAGTGCCTTTTTTTTTTGTTGTTTTAAATTGCTCCAAGTTTTGATACTGAGCCGACTGACCTGGAGTGAAATGACTGTATCACGTAACAAGAATTATTAAAGGAAGAAGCAGAAAGTACTAATAGCTTATGACTATTTTACAGTACTTTTTTTCTGAAATTACAGAAGCAGTACTCTTATCTCACAGTGGATGTAATTAAAGTCTGCAAGCCACAATAGTCAAAATTATAATACTTCTACAATCACTATGAACCAAATTTTGAAATTGTTTAGTTCTTCATCTATATGCACAAATCAGATGACACAGTTGAAAATTATTCTGATAAAGAGGTATTTACAAGTGGTCAGGCATATTTTGTTTGATTCTATTACTGTTGGATTGGTGAACCTGATTGCTAAAATAAGTTACAAGGTGTTTGATATCTAAATGTTTTCCCAGGTGAAGGTTACATATGTTTTTTAGAAATTTTAACTATACCAGGAATCTTTATATTAAAAAAATCCCAACAAAACAAAACAAAAGCCCAAATACCCAAACAAAAACCACAATTCCAGTAAAACAACTCACAAAATAGAGGTTTTGAATATATGAAAATATTTTGATCATTAGAAATGGGAAGATACAGACTTGTGAAATCAAAGTCAAAAGATTTGTATCTAGAATAGAAACTCACTGGCTTGATGATTTAGACTTCCATTTTACACCTGCAGTAATATCAGATCAAGTAATTTTAGAGACAATTTATGTAGAGTTATGGATTCTCTTATTCACCAGAGAATTATTCTATTACTATGTCAGTATAACATGGCGTTGTAGAAGACTCAATATTTACCTTTTAAGTTTAATAAGGCAGTCAAATATTCAGATGAGATAATTGGCATAAAAATTCTTGTGGATGTAAAAACCTGTTCAGTTTGGATCTGTAAATTTCTGTAAAGGAACATAGAATGTGGCCCATACGTAAATATCCATCTCTATCTTCTGTATTTATACCCAAACCCAGGGCTAGATGATAATTTCCAACTGCAAGGCTGTAAATCAGTTTTAAAAACTATGACTTTGGCCAAATGGTGGATATTTTACTGTATTATTTTCATCAAGTGCTATCTGCTGAGTTGAATTTCTGATGTGATACCAAAACCAGTTCCCTAACATGGTAATGCTCAGAAACAAAGTAAGGGTATTCTTAATCTGATGATTTTCCTGAAGTGATATGAATATAGGATACAAACTAACTATACTCACAGTCCGGATAAAATTTCCCATATACTGGATGATACCATGGAGACGAGATTAGGGGAGAGCAGAAGGAGGGGAGGATAATTTGGAAAAAAGAGTTTTGACTCTGTTCAAGTCTATTCTCTAACAAAACTTTCCTTTGCCCTCTTCAGTGAGAACATTTCACACCTTCAGAGAATTTCATGAACAACATACCCACATATATTGGCAGAAGGTCTGGTGTTCACAAAGATCAGAACTCCCTGGAATGACACAAATTTTTTCTTTATTAGTAAAACAGCAATGACAAATCAAAAACATGTTGTGTTTCCTTACTAGCTTATTAGCAATGAATTTGGATTATGACAGAATAGTTTGATAGGAATACAACTATATTTGCTTTAAATTGAAGTTTGTTGAAGAAACATTTCTGATAGTTTATAGTTTCATCAATATGTTAATAGGAAGTCAGCCAGGTGTGCTATTATTCTTTCTATTGCCTTGAAAGTTATGCTTCAGAAAACTTTACTGAAATCAACATTGCCATTTGGTGCTTGAAAAGCATATAAAATTAGAAGAGAAAGAAGAGACAGAAAACCTGTTGTATCCAGTTTACAAGAACATCTTGCCATTGATTTATGTCTCTGCCTTTTGAATGTGTAGTTTAAGATCTGTCCTTGAAAACACGGATCATATCACACTGCCAAGTATTTTCCAGATATTAAGAAATATGTCTTTTGCCACTGCTATGAAATCAGTTTGCATTTCCTGAATCAACATATAGAAATATTCAGTATTAGTGCAGTTTAGGACATGCAATCAGACTTTATGTCTTCTATGATTTTTGCAAATTGTCTAACATAGTCACAAATTAGCTGCTGAATTCCAAATGAGAACCACTATTTCATCTTGATTTTCTACTCACAATAGGCTTGCTTCTGGTATAATTTCCTGGGACAATATTTAGATATATAAACATTTGCATATATTTAGATATATATAGGCATACACAATATAAAAATCATAAAGTGTTTGTCTTGAAGTGTTTTCCAATTTAGTAATTCTATCTATGAAAATGAAAAGTATTTACCTTCTTCTAATCTGTAGCTGCTCCCAATCTAGTAAGGTACTTCCCAGGTCTCATGAGCTAAATAGTTACTGCAATAACAACTGAAAAAATTCTGACATATTACGTTATATCAGTAGTGTTATAACTAGTTTTTTGCTTCTGAGTGGAGTATTTGAATATTGAAATAGCTGTCCTGTGGAAATTGCTAATCCTTTCACACTTGGGTTTCTTCGGATTGGGATAGCAAGTTTGACACTTTTTTTTTTCAGAAGTTTTTAGAGTTTTTCCTCTTTTTTTTACATTATCATAAAACAGAAAATTCAGAAAAGGAGTTAAATCTTGATGTTTACAATTAGAGTAAAATACTTGGATATTTGGAAATTAGAGCAGCTTGGGCTGAGATTAGTGGATGTCTCCAAGGCCCTATAATACAATTCTGATATCATATGCTTCTTCCTGGCTAAGTTTTGTTACATATTATCTATTTTCAAGATTTAGTCATATGATTTTCGTATCCATTCACAGTGTTAGTTCTGTTTGAGAGAGTGAGGAAGGGATGTATTTGAGTTATAACCCCTGTGGGTTCCTACAACATCATAGTCCAGACTGAAGCTAATACAGACTACAAAATAAAATATTTCCATTAGTTTCTAAAGACCACAAACTATTTTCATCCTGGTTGACCTGACCAGATTTTTCTTTTCCTGACAAGAAAAATGATTTTCTTTGAAAAAAATTATTTGCAGAAACTGCATTTTCCTGTTTAAAAACAAAGTTACTTATCAGATTTTTCTGTGAATCATTAATAAATCAAACCCCTAAAATAAAATTTAAAAGCACTTTGCTGCTGGATGTTGAATTTTCACATGAAATTTTATTGAGGTCCCAATGGTTTGTTACAGCACAAGCTTCAGGGGCAAGCCAAGTGAACAGGAGATGAATGGACCCACCTGGGATATGTGAAGGTGTGCATAATGAAGTCCAAAGTGAAGAGCAGCAGGCTCAGATGTGCACAAGCTGTTTCTGAGTCCCTGAGCTTTATGTACAGCTAGGTACTGGACAAGGTAATTGTGCCTGCTGTGCGGCTGGAGGTGGGATTTGATAGCCCCCAAGCACACAGCTGAGTGGTCAGCCCTTGCCCAGATGAGAGATGTGGAATCTGAATGCTAATTACCAGATTTCAACCCACTATTTCAACCTGCTGTAACAGCTCCCAGAAGGGGCTAACAGGTATCCATATACACTTCTCTCTTGTTCTGAAGAAAATTCATTTTTCCCAGTTATACACACATATGGCAAGGTTCTTCATTCCTACAAGGTCCCTTCTCCCAGGAGGGCCAGCACCTCTCTGTGTCTCACGGAAAACAAAGAGGAGCTCCTGACTATACCGTAGGGAAGCCAGGGCCAGATGCAATCCACAACTGTGGTGATGGCTCTGCTGCAAGGCAGCCCTGCCTGGGCCTGGGCCCGGGCCTGGTGACCCACAGGCTGATGGGCCATCCCCATGCCATTGAACATCCTGAGGCTGCCCAGCGTTGATTCCCCTCACCAGGCCTTATCCTGGTGCACATTCATGGGAAGCCTTCATAGTGCCCTGATGTCTCCCACCGTTTCCCAGGCAGCTGGAGCAAGTGCCTTGGCAGTATTAATGAACTCCTATTCTTTCCTTTCTCCTCAATGCAAAAACCCAATGTTTTTTTTTGTTTTGATGCACACTGCGGCTTGTTGACATTGGATCCACCCATGGGTACTGAGAGAACTGGCATAAATGTTCACTGAGACACTTTCCATCACTTCTCAGCAGTTCTGTCTGACCAGGGAGGCCCCAAGCAACTGAAGGTTAGTAAATGTGATGCCCATCTATGTGAAGGGCTGCAGAGCACAGAGCCAGGGAACTACAGGCCCGTCAGCCTGACCTCGAGGCTGAGGAATGTCATGGAGAAGGTCATCTCAAGTGACCTCACATGGTATGTGGAGGACTACCGGGTGATCAGGCCCAGCCAGCATGGGCTGGTGAAAGGCAGGTCCTGTTTAAACAATTCTTCTCCTTTTATGACAAGCTGACCCACTTAGGAGACAAGGAAAAGGCTGTGGATGTTGTCTGCTTGGAGTTTATTAAACCATTTGGTACCTTTTCTTACAGCACTCTCCTGGAGAAGTGGGTTGCTCATGGCTTGGACAGGTGCACTATTTGCTGGGTTAAAAACTTTCTGGATTGCCCAGCCCAGAGAGTGGTGCTGAATGGTGTTACATCCAGCTGGGTCACAAGTGGGATTCCCCAGGGCTCAGTTTTGGGTCCAGACCTGTTTAATACCTTTATGGATCAAATGCATCCTCAGCAAGTGTTCAGACAACACTTCAACACTGCTGCAGGCTAGGAAGGTTCTGCAAGGGAATCTGGGCAGGCTGGATGAAAGGGCCAGGGCCAATTTTAAGAGGTTCAACAAGGCCAAGTGCTCAGTCCTGCACTTGGGTCACAACAGCCCCAGGCAGTGCCACAGGCTGGGGGCAGTGACTGAAAACCTGCTTGGTGGAAAAGGACCTGGGGGTGCTGTTTGACAGCAGCTGAACATGATCCAGAGTGTGCCCAGGTGGCCAAGAAGGCCAATGGCACCCTGGCCTGGATCAGCAATGGTGTGGCCAGCAGGAGCAGGGCAGTGACCGTCCCCCTGTACTCGGCACTGCTGAGGCCACACCTCAAATCTGGTGTTCGGTTTTGAAGGCCACAATTAAGTCACTCTGAAGCCTTCTCTTTTCCAGGTTGAAAAATTCCAATTCTCTCAGCCTTTCCTCATAGGAGAAGTGCTCCATACTTCTCATCAACTTCGTGGCCCTCCTCAGGATTTGTTCCAACAGGTAAGTGTCCTTCTCATATTGGAGACTTCCAAACTGGATCCAGCACTCGAGGTAGAGTCTCACGAGAGCAGAACAGAGAGGCAGAATCACCTTCCTTGTACGCTGGCCATGCTTCTTTTGATGCTAGAAAATTGAATTGGATGTTTGGAAAATAGAATATTAGGAAATATTTCTTCCCCAAAAGGGTTGTCACGCATTGAAACAGGCTGACCAGGGAAATGGCAGTCTCCCTTCCTGGAGGTATTTAAAATACATGTAGATGAGGTAGTCAGGGACGTGGTTTAGTAGTGGACTTGACAGTGATAAGTTAATGATTGGTCTCAGTGATCTAAAAGGCATTTTCTAAACTAATTGATTCCATGATTCCACGATTCTATGATTTGCATTTAAAGCAATTCACAACTTCAAGATGCTTCTCCCTTGAAAATTAGTTATCCAATTTGCATGCTTTTTCATGCCAGTACTATACACTACTGAATTGTATACTAGTCATGCCCACATATATTGTGTTGACCACGACAGACAAAGCACTGTCCTATTCACTAAAATACATGCCAGGATTTGTATACGATGTGTCAATTTACCATTGAAGCTCTATGTTACCCTGAAATGAATCTCTTAAAATCACATGTAGCTGCTCGTTGACTAGTTTACACAAGGTATTGTGCCATTTTTAAATGTAGTTCACAAATTTAAGTTATGAAGTGAGATGTTGATTCATATTTAAAAGCTAGAAAATCAAACTGGGTAAACGGCCTTGGTAAATATTTTAGACATATTAAGAAAGCAAAAAGGAGAAAGAAGACAAGTACTGACAACCGGTAAGAACTTTTATACTACACTTGACATGTATTTGAATATCTTTCACAGCTTCTGTGCTTATAAACCACCACTTAGTGGTTAATATTATAAATTATCCTTTATGAACATGACGAAAGAAAAGCACTTTGGATTTGTTGAATTGATTTTTATGTGAGTTATGATTAGACAGGGAAATACTGCTGCTGTATTACTGGAAGGACCAAAGCAAGAAATGCATATATGATTAAAATCCTGGTCATATGGTCAGTCTCCAATGTGTTATTCTGGTATTTAGAAGACTTATTTGTTCATGCCTCTTCTGCATTTCTACTTGTGTCCCACAGATTTTCCAAACCTTCTGGGTTTTGTCATGGTAACAGCTTAATTTATCTCATTTTAGCCTGTTTGATGAAAATTTGTCAGAGAATTCTCTACAGTGCCCCCAAACATTTGTTTGCTTTGGTATTCTGAGTTTATATCTGACGATACAGAAAAATGTCAAGTTCTTTTTTGACTTACCAAACTGAATCAATAGGAAAATTGGTTACAATGGACATTGTGAAGTATTTTTGCCCCATTTGCTTCTTAGATTTGGTAGTATAAGGACTAGCATGGCACATAGAGCAATATTTTGAAATAAAAGTTTTCAATTTTTGCTTGGTCAACAGACAAGAGATGGACTTTAGCATTCATTGAATACATTCTGGAATAAGGAGACACCAGGCACAACAAGTATTCAGATCCATTCTAAATTAAACTCAACTTGAGAAGATATAGAATTAATATTTCTGTATGCCTTCAGTGTCAAACATTTCAAGAGACCTTGTTGTTGAAATTTGCACTGAATTCCCCCTAAGTCCATATTTTAGTTTTGCGTATTACTACTGGAAAATATTTTGGAAAAATATTTATGAACAAAGACGTTTCAAGCATTTATATTTGCAGGAAGATATAGTTAGTCCAACTGTTCCAGCAATATTTTCCAATGAAAAACTGACTTTTAAAATGGAGCTTGCTCTTTGCTGTTACAGAACTGGACAGCTGGAAATACTAATTTGAATTATTTAATTAAGAATTTTTGGAAAAAACAGATTTTTGTCCAAGATTGCTGATGACTGGTGAAAGCCAACTGAGCTTACTGTTCTTACCACAACGATTTCATACCAAAATATAACTTAAACAGAGTGGATTTTTTTTCAGTATGATGGAGCCCACTGTCTGATGTACAACAAAACCCTGACAGATCTAAAGAATGTAAAATTAGTGATGGTTTCTGTGTGTATGTTTGAGAATGTAGATTACAAAACCTTTTTGTGGTCTCTGTTATTGGCCATGCTTTGACAAGCAGCTTCTTAAGAGAAGAAACTTATGCAAATTATTACAGCTGAAGTTTTTTCACTGATGCAAACACATGCTAGACTTGACAAGAATCCTCACCTTTAGTCACCTTTTTCTTTTATCTTGGGAGACAATCATTAGCTTCTGCCTCAGTGAGAGCTAGGTCAAAGCTCATCCAAAGTCCAAGAAAAGTATTCAGCCTGGGTGGAGACAAGAAATTTGTTCAAAATTTGCAAACAAAAAAGAGCAAAATGTGGCATCTTACTTGATATAAAATGTTGCCCCACTCAGTACTTAGCACAGATGCTTCCTGAGTGAGTCACTTGTGCAATATACTATAAACACAAATCAGTTCATTTCTTGGAAGAGGAAAACACAGAAAGAAACTTGAATTTTTCATATTCACAGAGCTATTCCATTTCTATTTTGAAAGTTTGGTCTGCATGAAGTTAGCAGAATTAGGAGCAAATTATAAAAGAGTTGATTTGTCATTGAAGTTTGTCTTCTGTTAGCTACACAGATTTGAAGGACATGCCAAATGATTTTTCAAATATTGGATATATCTTTTAATTAAAATTTATTCTGTGTCTTTTTCTGTTCACTTTTCTAGGCTTTGGTTCAGCAAAGCACTTAAGCACGTGCCTGGTCTCAATCCCATCAAGTAGTCTCCTGGTAGCCCAGTGGAACAAGCATATGGTACTGAATGTGCTTAAGAGGACATGTGCAATTGTTTTGCCTATAAGCACACAGGATAGAGGCAACTATGTATCAATTTCTGTTTTAATGCATAGTGTTCTTCTGTTTTCTATCTTCCTTATGTTCTTTAATCGTAAATTTAAAAATAGCATATCAAAGTGTGTTACAGAAATAAGTGATCAGACTGCTGCCAAGACAGTTTCAATTAAAAAAAGGAATTCTTATGTTCTGCTGAAAACAAGACACTTGAATTTGTTGATAGTTTAATATTGTTTGTAAACAGTTTATTCTGAAATCTACACATGTACTTAGCAAGCTGTGCATTAAAAAAGTTTGAATGGTTTGCATTTTTTATTAAATATTAATTAGATCTGCTAAATTGCTTGGAAAGAATCAGCTGACTTCTTTATCCTCTGCTTAAATCTTTGTAGTAACAAACTAGCTATTGCTAATTTTAAACAGGAATGACTGACCGGAACCTGCTTTTGGAGTATCAAAACATTTTTTTTCATTATATGGATAGAGCTTCTGGATAGTTACTTCCACAGAATATTAGCTCCCATTTTGTCCATTTTGTCCCATTTTGAGAATAAAGGCTCTTCATAGTACATGGATGTTTTACTCCTTCTAAGTACTACCTATGCTTACAGAATTTCTCAGTCACAAAAACCAGAGGCAGTAATGCTGCAGCCCCCTTGCACGCCAACAAAAATGCTAGAAACACAGGATTTTACAAGGTTTCAAAGTTATTAAATTCTGTGCATGTAGAAAATTCACAGGTTTCCCCCCCTAAGGTTACTATAGAAGCTGGGACACTGTTGCATATTCTGTGTTGAATTTGTGTCAACTTCAGAGTGAAATCCATGCACATTGTAGGTTTTGCCCCACTAGCATTGGAATCTGTCCATGCTATAACCCAGGGCCTGATCTTTTGAGCTTTGAGCTTTCTCAGTGATGAAGACATAACTCATTTTCACTCCAAGGCATCACCTTGCTTTAGATCAGTTGGGAAACCACCAGCTTTGGCTAAAGTTGGCCTGTTGTAAAAAGAAGCACTTAGTCTTCTCAAAGAAATGTCTCTGGCTTTGGAATTTGCTATACTAACACTTAACTGAATCATCTGAGTATCTTAAGGGTGTGTTTTCTGTCCAAACAGTTGGTATGTATGTATATATTTGTGCATGTGTGCCTGTGTGTGAGTGCATGCTCAGTTGCTGCAGAATGAATGGGTAGGTTAGATTCTTTGAGTTTGGTCATGCATAATTTTGAATCATGCAACTTTTTTTAGGTCTGAATAAAATTTTTACAGAATTATTAAATTATATTGAGGTGACTGGGGGCCTTTCTAGCATTTTTAACTACTAAAAAGACAAGAAAGCAAATAAATGCTATATCTTTCTCTAATTTCAGATCACCACAAATTCTCATTGCTACCTGATATAACTGCAATCCCTTTCTGCAAAGTTAACATTATAATATAGTTCACAGAATTCATGCCTCAATAACCCTATAAATGGGGTATGCTATATTTACTACAGAAATCTCCAAAACATACTCATTATGTATTTTCTTTCTGCTAGGTTAAAATACAGGAGACCATTTTCTAATATGCTATGAATGAGAAATACTCCTGATGAAATAAGGCTATTATACTTGCCTTCAGTCTTGGAGAATAGGTTACTGCTAAACATAGTGAAGGTCAGAACTGAAACGAAAGTATTTTGTTTCATATGGGTTGATACCAACTCCTAGAAGTGTCACTTAATTGGCCACTGTTGATGGTATCAATAATGAATCAATGGCATTGTTATAATAGTGGAGAGCAGTGGGTAAGAGTGATGGGTAGGAAGTCTATACTATTTTAGTATCTTGAAGTTGGTTGCTAAGCACTAGCATGGTATGTAGAATGTATTTTATGCCACACTGAGCAGAAAGAGAAAGAAATAAGAAATGGCATATTAAAAAAATGCAGCTGCTGTTTATAGAGTCACAATTATTGGAGATGATGTGACAATATGAAGCTTACAAGAGCTTGCTCAAAAAGGTAGATTGCAAGATAAAGAAAACAACTCCTTTACAGTATATTATAGCACTCAGCAGTTCTCTAAGTCTGTGGTTGGAGTAAGGGGTGGTGGCAGAAATAAAGGGCATAGTAAATTGCTGTTTAAATACAAGCACTTATTCATGATTTGTACATGCTTCCTTTCAGAGAAAGTCAACCAGTAGTTATCCTGTATTGGGACAGACTCTCCAGGTACTTTCTTATAGCTTTGGAAAATCCAGAGAAGCCGTGTCATTACTGACACTGTAAAGGAAAATAGGAAACTACTTTTCACTTTTTCTCACAGCACAGGAACTAACAGACATGAAATTAAATTATGGGGTAGCAGGCTTCAAGCAAACAAAATAAGTTAATTTTGTGCAGTATTCATAATTAAGTTGTCCAACCTACTGCCACATGGTGCTAACGATGCCAGAGGCATTGATGAGTTCAAAAGTAATAAAAGAAATTCAGAAAATAGAATCCCATTAAGACCTATTTAAAAAAGTCTGGAATGACCTAATCACAGACTGGGAGTTTATCTGAGAACTATCCCTTATTGTTGCCCCATGTTTATTTTATTTATCTAGGTTTCTATTAGCCCATATCACATAGGCTTCTGGACCAGGGGAAGCTCTGATTTGACTAGGCATAACCACTCATATTCTCATATATAGTCTAAAAGTCTTTATGTTAACTTATGACATGATGGGACAAAATTTCTGTTTAGTTTTGCTCTTAACTAGACATTGCTCTAATACTGCAATATGATTTTTACAGACCCTGCAGACCCAGATTTAAGAAGCTCACAAGAATATGAACCAGAACGCTATAAATTGTGTCTTCTTCATAGGTCCATTATCTGGATTACCCAGCAAAAGTCCTTTTGTATGAAGTAAGCAAATGAAATGCAGACTTCTGCTGCTACACCACATTAGTACCCTTATAATGTCACTTGAGTAGGTAACAGAAAACATTTTGACAGTCACTGATTCCTTCTTTTGGAAAAGCAGCACTTGATGCAAGCTAAGGCTATAGTTCAGAACCAGATTCCTCTGGATAGGAAGAAACTAAGCCAAATCTAAAGGAGAACAGCAAAATTCAGTAAATTCCACAAGGTGACTGTCTTGGTTTAAAAGACAGGTGTCTGCTAAGGAAGGCAGGAGCCTTCCTTGGAATGGAAAAACTGTAAACCCTCTCCCTCTGAATTATTATAAATTTAAAATCAAGAGGCTCTCAGGCAAAGATATGGGAATAGGAATAACAGTTCTTTACTAATATCTAAAATAAAGCTAACAAATAATAACAACTATGGCATTAACCAACAAACAAGCAGAAACCCAGTGGCAGCCTGCCTGGCCTCGGGCACCTTTTCCCTTGGTGCAGTTCCAGTCACAGCCTGCAGGGGGCGCTCCGGATGCGATGGTTCCCCCGCGGCTGCAGGGGGCGCTCTGGCGTGAGCCCAGGTAGCACAGGGCAATGGCGGCTGCCGGCGTGGAGAGAGGTGGGGGAGTTCCACAAACCCTCAGGGGCGGGGGTCAGCTGGTGTCTGTGCTAGCAGGATCCTCAGACACAGCGAGCTGGGCAGCAGGGGGTCCTGGCGTGCAGGGGGAGCAGTGTTACTATGTAGCAAAACCTTCGGAGCAGCGCCGGAGGAGCGGGGGAGAGACGGGCTGATGGCAACTCCCGTTTGGGTGGAGGAAAACTCACAGCAGAAAGACCGGCAGCTCCTTGCTGGTTTCTCAGTGGCCGTGGGTTCAGAAGAGCGCAGCTTCACTCGTGCAGTTCCGAGGGTCTCGGGCAAAAGAGAGAGCCAAGCCCTTCCCCGCCCCTGCTTTTTCCAGTCCCCAAAATCTCGCATTGTCCCTACTTTCACGAGAGAGATTTTCCCCCCTCCGCCCTCCGCCCTGTCAAGGAGAAAGGCTTTGGCCATGTGCTTTTGTTCTCTTAAGTACTCAGTCATTAACAGCTCATGGGAGAAAAATTCCTGAAGATAAAAAAAGAAAGCCCAAAACAAACTAGATCCAAACTCCGACAGTGACAATTAAAGGAATTGTTATAATTTTATGATTTTGTTTCTTAATTTGCATGGTGATTTAGTTCTGTGAGTGAGTACTATGGGTAAGAAGAGACAAAAGGCCCTACTTACTTTCTGTTCTGCCTCTTCCTTGATGATTTTATGCAGGATTATATATGCAGGAAAAGTGTAGACTTGGCAGACACAGTAAGGCCACTATTCTTTCCCATGTCCCAAGTCTAAAAATCCAGCAGAAGTGCAGAGGAATTTCACAAGGCAAGGGAGACTAACCATCTCATTGTGTTAGTATTTATAGCCAGATTGGATTTTTTTTCAAAAAAATGTAACATAAATTATTACACAATAGAAAAAAAGTAGTAAAATTGTTGATACTCTAAAGCACACTTGCTAGTTTTTCTTTATGGGCTAGTCCATTTGAGTTTTTGCAACATATTTTCACTAAGCACCTATTACTGCTGAATCTGTCTTTGATGTTACTGGAATTCTTCACATTAGATGAGTTCAGGTTTCAAAGCTGTAGTTACCTGTGGAGACTGGTACAATTCATTTCATACATTTACAGCTCATTAGCACGTGTATGAAGCAGTTTCTTGCACCTTGTATATCTTTAATGAATATTAAACCATCTCATCTACTCATAATAATACAATGGCTCCTGTGATGACAGACTCTGTTTGCACAGGAAGCAGATGTTGATGTTTACCTAGATGTAATTTGCAATGATGAGTGGCGGTGAGCTGAGGTTTTTTCCTTCCAGAACAATTCAGCCTATGTTAAGCTTCTGCAAAATATTTTGCACGCCATTGTGGTCTCTTAGGTCATTACAGATATACATATTATCTTACTGAATAATTGTGGATCTATATCAAGGTATTAAATTATGCATATAAGAAAACTGTTTATTTAAAGATATATTTACCAACTCTCTGAAATATGATGTCCAGGAAAAATTCTGAGTAAACTTCAACCAAAGATGAAAGTAATATTTGTTGGGGTCGTAAATGGATTTCTGACAAATAAATATGGCAGGAATTATTCAGAGAGAGTGCCAGTGGCTGGAAAATTAAATCAGTAACATGTAAGGTTGAAACAAAACCCATTTATTTCAGTAGAAGAGTGCCATACACTACGATTAATTACAAAAGGATGAGATAAATTCTCCATCATTTATAGCCTTTAAATCTAGGCTGAAAATCTTTCTAAAAGATACTCTTTAGTTCAACTTGACAAAAATTGATGAATGATTTTTTCTAACCTGTGTTATGCCAGAGGTAAAAAAGTGCAACATTAGGATTTCTTTTGGTTTTAATATCTGTAAAACCGATGATATAATGAAATACAAACAGATAACCACATCTATTTCACTTCTAAATTAGATATATGTTTTTTTACTTTTGGACATAATTTACAACTTTAGACCAATAATGTCTCAGGAATTCTGGTTTTTCATTTGGAGCTGCTGTTCCCTATGTCCAGTCCTTTTGTCATCTCTTTCTAATCTCAAAACATGTTGTCTCATCTGTGCTCACATTTTGAATTGAGGACATACCACTGTTTCTTGATGAACATCAATTTATTCTAGTAGTTTCAGGCCCACTTCTCTAAATCTCTCTTGTTGTCAGCATATTGCAGGTATTTGATTTTTTCTGTACTTGTCACTTCTTGGAATCCTGAAATTAGGCCTTAATGAAATTCATAGTAACACATAAATCTACAGCTGTAATGATCATGTCAGCTGTATACAAACAGCTTTAAAAGTCACTGCTTATTTCTGAAAATATTCTGTGTTGAACAGAATAATGTGGAAGGCATCTCCAGAAGCAATTTTTTCCTTTGTTGTTTCCTAAATCATACCATTGGCTCCAGAGACAATAAAACCAGGGAAAATACAGATCTTTTGTCTCTCTTTATTTTCATCAAAGTGGATGTAGTACTGCTTGGCTAAATGTGGTATTCTAAATTTAAATAAGTTTCATTTACAATGGACTTAGTCGCACATTTTCCAAATTTTGGGGTTCCTTGCAATCACAGTTGTCTAAACCTTAAAAAAAAATAGTCCATGCTTCAATGTGAATAGAGATATGGTCTGATCACTTGTAGAAAACTGGCCTTAAATTTTATATTTCAAGGCCATTTGGAATGATCTGGAATCCGACAGGCATTTGTAAATGTATCTATCTATATCTTCTATTTTTTTCGTTTGGAAATACAACACTTTTTCAGTCTTTAAGGTCTTCCTTTGGGGGTTCTTTTTAAATTCATTCTCCTTTTTCTTTTTCTAATTTTGTCCTGTTGCATCTCTTCTGTATCCTGAAAGTGCCTTTCCCTCCTTGACATTTAGACTCTTCAAGTATTTATAGATTGTTTCTATGTCCTCCTTTAGTCATTTCTTAGACAAACTATGCATATTTAGCACTTGCAATCAATCCTCATACATCAATCACTCCAGAAGTCTAATCATTTTTTGCAGCTTTCTTCAGATCTTCCTCCAATATGTGAATATCCTTCTAATAGGATGCCTAAAATTAAATACAATGGGTCATGTCTGCAGCTCATGTAAATCAGTGTAGCTCTGCTGAAGACTCTGTTGATTCATGCTAGCTGAAGTTAAAGAGCAAAGATATCAAAACTGTATATATTTTGTGAAATGAGCTTGAAACCACACAGAGCTTTTTTTCATAGTAAAGCTTCTTTGAATTAATTTCCATCACTTAGTTATACTTTTGAATAGTGAATGTTCAGTTTGCTCGCTGTAAAACCTCAAAATAATCTGCACTTTCGTATTTTTGTTAGTGTTTTGAGGAGCTCCTTAGCCTTCCTGATATACTTCCTTTCCATCCTTGGCACAGTTGTGTTCCATGTGTTCCAGACCTCTAGCTGGAGGTTTCTGCTTGCAGACCATGGCTATACAGAAGTGATGCAGGTTTAGAGGGGCTGTGGGAAGGATGGTTCTAGCCCAGAAGGTAATGAACATCTGTGGCTGGCATTCTCTCAAAGCATATCTCCTGTGTGGAGAGAAAGATTATAATCCACCTTGCAGTAGCTTATCTATATTTGGAGTCCTCTTTCTCACTCTACTGGCCTCATCAAGTATCCATTCCTCAACACGTTTAGCTCAAAATCAGATCTTTGTGTCATTATAATCCAACAAAGGTCATGCAGACTCATAGTAGAGAAAGATATGCTTATTTTTTAAAACTTTTTTTTCAAACTAGCTATGGCTAGAGGCCAAAAATAGCCGCCTTAAATAGGCTACTAACAGCTCTAGGCCTCCTGTATTGTCAGTGGAGATGAATATACTTTATTTCTGGATAATTAATACAGCATTTAGTTGAACAAATTAGCTCCGAAAATAAGTAAAAATTAAATTTATAAATAACTTACAAAATAAAGTATCACTGCTAGCTGCAAAATGGTGACTTTCCATTAGAAATACTGTAAAAGTGCTGTCAAAATTAAATTTCACAAGATTCATCTCCTGTAATATATTACAAATACACACACACAATTAGTGAAGAAACCTATTTCACTATGTCACTGTGGTCAGTTCTGTCCTGAATTGACATTGTTTATGGGGAGAGGCATGGGTGGTTGTTATTTCTGGATTCTTTTCCCCCATAGTACTCACAGTACTGCATTTGCACCTTTTTTTTTTTTTTTTTTGACACTAATGTGCAATAGAACTGGCCATGCTTTGGAGAAATCTGCTTTATTGCAAATGCTTTGTGAGTGAGATGGCACTTGGTTTCAAACCAAGACAGCATCTTCTTCAGTGATCTTTATTTCAGACTAAAAATTCTTCATTTGAAAAAGTGCAGAAGCCAGACTGCTCTGTAATTGATAATCATAAAGGAAACCTATTGACCTATTGCTGTTTTAAAAACTATTTTACCTATGCTTTTGTTTTCCCCCCATCGTATTTTAATTTACACAAATTTCTTTGGTCTTTTTATTTTAAGTGAGTATTCTGAGAGCTGTTTAAAACAACTTCTATTTCCACAGACTTATAATTCCACAGGAAGAGTAAAACAAATGCCATCTGAGCTATAAACTGTATGTTAAAAGAACTTTCCATTTAATACTGAGGGAGTCCTGTGATAACAGGGAAGTCACAGATGATAATATTTGTTAAAAAAATTAGGGCAAAAAAATTGGGATTAGAGGGATTAATTTTTTTGTTTTATATAGATACAGCAAGAGAGAGAGAAATCAAAGCTTTCATGAGATGTTGTATATATCAGCATTGTGTTTCACCACAGAGAAGTATATAGAGAAAGATTTTGAAATTTCCCTCAGCATTAATCAGCATATGATCATGGTTCAAATACATCAGACTTTCAGATGCCAAGTAGGCTTCTGTGACAGACTGTAAACCAATTATAAATGCCATGGAAATAAAAATGTGGCATAGAAAACAATGAGGTCATCTGCTGGGCTTCTCAATACAGGGTTTTCTCCCCTCAGGATACTCTGGAATGCTGTGTATGGTACTTCCCTAAATACTTCTCATTAAGTTATTTCTCATCTTTTTACACCAAATATAGGGTTTCATACTGCACTCTAACTATAGATTACAGCTAGGTCGCTATTTCTGACCTTGTATACCTCTTAAATATTTTGCAAGGAATGGTGTGAAGGGAGTAGAAAATATTGATTTATGAGGTACGGTAGACTAGCAAGCTAATATTGAGTTGCCTCCTCTCTTCCTTGAAAGCTCAAGGCTGCGTTCTCGGACGATTTATTGTGAGTGACTTCAGAAAAACAGGCTTGCACCTTCACTGGTGGTGAACATGGTGAACATGAACTAGCTACATGTACCTATTTTACATCAATGGCCCCTTGCCATGGTAGAAGAAATAGAGGTTTTTGGTTCTGAGGATGAAGGAATGAAACTGAGCTATGCTTCCTGTTGGAATTTGCTGGCAAAGGGGAGAAAAAAAAGTGGGAAGAAACAGCAAAAATATCTGAACAGTTTAGTACCCTTGCCAGCTGTCCCTTAGCCCATGCCTAGAACTGACAGTGTTTTCTAGGCAATCTTAGGGCATCACATTTTAGCCTTTTTGTCCCTTACACATGATTGGTATTGCATCTTCAGGATTGGGGTATTAAGGAATAATCCTCCCTGCTCCGTAAAAAGTCTGTGGAGCCTGCCTGCAAAGGGGAGCAGAGGAATCCTGGGACTGAGAGTGTCACTCGGTAATTAACTGACAATAAAATAGTCAATGAAATAGAAAATACCGCTCAATGGGAAAAGTAATCATATCTATGCAGATACAAATATGATTGCAAAATTTGTTACGATTGAAGGAATCATGAAATTACTATGAAGGTTCTTTGAAGAGAGCTTAACATCCAGTAAGCTCAGAAAGGCAAAATGTGATATTAGAAGTTGTTAGGGAAGGAAGGTAGAATGAAACAGAAAACATCATTAAGGAAGCATATAAATCACTAGGACATTTACAGTTTTTAGTAATACAGTGCATTCTAATAGTCTCATCTGAAAAGTGTTAGGCAGAAATAGAAAAGCAGGAATGAATGTGACAAGGATGAGCAACAGTGCAGAACAGCTCTGGCTTTAAGGGAGATTAAACAGAATAAGACTTCCAATTTGGAAAAGCTGTGATATAGCACAAGTATATAAAATCAGGAGTGAATATCATTCATTAGCTCTCAAAGAGAGCAAGAAGTTGTCAAGTGGTATTTTTCAAGTAGCAGGTTTTAAACAAGTGAAGAACTTTTTAACCTGATTGCAATTAAAATATGAAACTCATTGTCACAGGATATTATGAAGAACAATGGTAGCAATGGATTCAGACAAATATACAGGAAAAATAAAAAGAATCCTGTAGAGATGGTCTCCTTAGGTGAAAGATCAAATAAAGCTCAGGAGAGAAACATCTCCTGGTGGTCCAGCCCACCAGGAGGAGAGCTTCCCCCCACTGTCGAGGAGACAGTGGTTTGAGCTTAGGAGACCATGCCCCCAGAAAGTATTATTGGATAACTGATTTATCATTCAAACCCCAGGTTCTGGAAGTTTCCACGTTACTCAGTTGGGAATTGGTTGTTTTACCCTATGCCCTCCCCTTCTCCTTCCCTACTGGTTGTGTATCCCTAACCCCTCCCTAACTCCTCCTAGTTGGCTGCCGTGGATTGGTTAATGGTTTGATATGTAAAGTGATGTTCGGTTCAGTTCGAGGCTCTCGGGACGAGACCCCTGGAGAGGAATAAGCACTCTGTTCATCTCTGCCGGGAGCCGCTCCTATTTCTCCGCCGATTCGCTCGTGGTTGAGGAAAGAACCAAGAACCTACGCACACCCTCTCAGCCCTCCTTCCCCCTGAGAGCTCGGGCTCCGAAGCTCCCACGTCTCCCCACTGGAAGGTTAGGGGTTTCGTGGTCATCAGGGAGGCGTAGGAGGACCCCTCTGAGAGGGCCCCACGGAAGACCCCCGAGCGCAGACACCCCGGCTTTCCCCCGGCCGGCGGTGCTTTTTATTTTTTTATTTCTATAGAATCCCTCAGGGGCTGTTAAATACGAATATCTGAAGTCATGTCTGATTTAAGAAATGCTTAAACCAGTACTTATCAGATACTTAAAGCATTCGACTTTGTCTTGTTTTTATGTAACTTCCTTAAGCATCTGGTGTCCACTGCTGTTTCTTCTCAGAGCACTGTTTCAGATCTTGAACTACAGTCCTTTCAGGTGCTCTTCTGTCATTGTCTCTGAAATGAAATGCCAGTGTTCAGAAGGAAAGAAGGCCATCTGGTAGTCTAGAGCCTGTTTTGGGGAGTCAGCTGGGCTGTAAAACTAACAAGTTCCTATGTTTTTCTAAATGTTGCCTGGAGAGCTTATGAAGGTAACTGAAGCTTTTCAGAGCTTCTGAAACTAACATTTCTGTGCTTAGAAATTGTCTGCATGCTTGTGAGGCAGAGAGAATGAGTGTGTGCAGCAGCGGTGTGATCGCCTCTCCTACACGTGTCTTATCAGTGTGCTTCCATTGCAGCCTCCATCCCACAGGTATGCTCAGGGAACTGTTCATACACCCAATTTGATCCTTGCTTTCGGCAAACATTGTTCTAAAATACACCAGCAGCATAGATTTATTTCTTGTGAGGCGCCAGTGACCAGATGGAAATTAAAATTTGTCATTCAACTGAACTTTTGGCTGTATTGGTCTGAAAACAGTTCAGGAAAATGCTCTTCTGAATGTAAGATTCGAAATGCAGAAAAATATCAAGATTTAGACATATATCTCACTAACTTTTCCAAATATCTCTAAAATAATAGTATTCTCTTCTACTTTAAATTCTGACACATTTTTGTGGCTTTTTAATTTACCAATTATAGTGACAAGTTTTGACTAACCAGATAAATTTTTTTCTGATTTTTTTCCTTAATAATTTTCTAATTTTTCTGAATAGGAACTTGCAATGCTGCATTTCTGCCAAGATTTGTCATTGATGCATGAGTCCAGAGATGTGATTGACTATGAAATTGTATCCTTCACAAATACTGGTAGTTTCTCCTTAATCTTTAGAGAACTAGAAAAACACTGAGGAACTGTTCTCATAAAACCAGTATACTCCGGTCCTTCTCTAGGTCAAGAAAAGGCTGTAAAAGAACATAAGTCTGTAGCTTGCAGACCAAAGCTAGATTTTCCACATAGTACTATCTGACAATTACCTTTCTATTCTGCTCATTATAATTTAAGTAAAGCACACTCCTGGTCTAAGGCTTCGAAAGGTTTCTCCTCTCTGCTGCCTCTGTTTTGGTGGGTTTTTATAGTCAGTCAATAGTGGCATTGCCCTTAAAAACAGATAGTATCCTTCCGGTCAAAACACAAGAAGCAAAAATTTGTTCTTCTTTCAAAATTATACTTTGGTGCAAAAAAATTCTAATTTCTAGATAATATTGCTTTAGGAAAGGAAGCTTTCACTAAAATGTAATTTCAGGTTTTGAAGTGGACATTATAGAAAAATAGACAACATCTCTATTTCCTTTTTTGTTAGTCCTTGGGAAATTTAAATTTAAAAACAAGAAAGCAGGAAGTAATGTCTTACCTTTTAAAACTAATTTGTTTCATGTTGGTAAGCAGCACTTTTGTGTTACATGTTTATTCACTTCAAAGCATGACCATACTACTTCATCTCCAAAGAACGGTTTTAGCACTCTACTGTTTTAACACAGTTAAGCTGGAAGGTAGTCAAGGGATGTGAGGAAGTCATTTGTTGTACATTTAATGGTGTGAAGCATCCACCAGGGAAAACTTAAAAGATTTTTCTGTTTCCTCACAAAAGTGTCCATGAGTGAAATTCCAATTTCCTGAGTAGTTCTCTGATTAGCTTTTCACAACTCTGTCCTGTGTCAGACAATTGGCAAGAAAACAAAGATCGGGCTTTTGCTGATATTCATGAATATGATACCTTTATCATCATCCCATTGGTGACGTCTCCCGGATTTGCTATGAGGGAAGCTTCACAACTGCTGAGCTTATCTTCAGGCAGCAGTCCTGTGGTACTCTGTAGCTGTGCAAGGCTGGAGCTAATCTGCTGCTTAACTCTGTTCCTGTGGGGATGCCGAGCACTGCAGCAGCTTAGCACCAGCTCTGTGGAGCTCAGGCTCTCTGTGGGCCACGGGCTGCTGCGCATCTGAACCATCACTTACCCACTGCTTTCTCAAAGCTTCCCTTGGGCCTCCATCACACAGGAGGCTGCACTAGAAGACTCTTCTGTGGCCCAGGGTTAAAATGAAGAATGTCTTTCCAGCAGTCCCCATCTAGTTCTTCCTTAGAAAATCAAGTTCAACAATGCTCTGTTTAAAGGAAGCTTTGAGGGGATGCTATGCTAGAGCTGCAATACAAAATTCTCAATATGCTGAGGAGTTCAATTTATAACACAATGCTATTTTAAGCAATATAATCTTTCTATTTTTTGAGAGAATTCCTGGGACTGAAGGATCAGGTTGATTTACTTGTAACCTGCAATGAATCGGGTATTGCATACTAGAGCTGACTTTCTGTCCAGAAGTTGGTGTAGTATTTGCTTTCCCTTAAATAGAGAAAAGCTTCCAAAGAACCCCTTGAATTATCCTTTATGAGATTTTTGTGAGCTGCTAGTTGTCTTCATACCACCATATCTCTCTGTGTCATTAGGTCAATCTTTTCCTTAGTTATCATTAAATACTTTCCTTTGATAATTACAACTTTCATCACAAAAAGAAAAGAGTGTTTCGGTTATTACCGAAATAAAGCTCCTAGGAGAAGTGGCTTTTATAAAATTTATATTTTATTGCTGTGAGCAGTGTTTAATCATAAGAAACCCATCATGCAAATCCTTCTGCTTGTAAATTGTATTTATATCACCACTATGATGCTGAAAAGATTTTTTGTTTTTCTTCTATATACTTTTTACACAGTTCTCTGTATCCACAAGTATTAGCATGCATACTTGTAATCCTTTAGGTCTGATAACTTAGCCTAGTTTTCAGTGTCCTGGAAGCCAGGAAGACCAAACATTCTACTATCTTAAGAACTCAAGGTCCCCTAGCAGGACAGATTCTGTAAACTAGAAGTTAGCCCACCCTGGCCCCCTTATTGGACCCTCTTGTTAGATATGCTAATGTGTAATTGTATACTCAGTTGGGGGACAGGAGTGCATTGCAACATGTGTCACCTGGGTGAAGTGAATACATCCAATGGGATCCTATTAAAATACCAAGGTAAATGACGCCCAACCCTCTAACCATGTCTAACTTTTCTAAGACAAGGAAAAAGGGATCAACTGTGGATATCATGTTCAAGAAAATAAATATGTGGGTTTTTTTCTTGTTCAGGTAGTAGAAATAGATGTATGGATTTGCATGCTCAAGAGGCTTGTGTGTGTTGCAATGACAAAGAAATTATTCTTGTATCCACTTGAAAAATATATTCTTAAATAAAATTCCACTCATTCAGTCTTAATACTAAGGTATTAAGGCTAAACTAAAAGGTTATTGAGTGCTCTTAGAGATTTCTTCTACAGATATAAGCAGAAGTTATTTCAGCATTTAGAAAGAGCAGCATGTACTAAAGTGGGAGGGAGTTGTGTTTGCTATGGCTATTACTTCAACACATTTTCTGATTAATTCATTAATGCGTCATTCCTCAAAAATGAAATGACACTTCACAGCAGCAGTCTGAGAAAATCCTGATAATACTTTAATCTACAATATTTTCAGCAAACTGCTCAAGGTTTTCAACAAAAATGTTTACCCGATGGAGTTATCTTTTAAAAAAATCTCACTAAGTCTGCCTCACAGCACATGTCATGCAGAACAAAATTCAATATTTTGGTCAATAGCTTGGCAGAAACATAAAAATGTATGATCTTCCACACCAGGTCAGTTCAAGTCCAGTCTCCTGTGTGAAACCATCCCACATAGGAAGTGAAAGGAAAGTTATATGAAGAAGGCAGGCACAGTGACATTTTCTCCAGCTTGTAGTACTTAAAAGCTTTACCAGTTTTGGAAGCAAGAAAATTATTTTTTATATTGTCTTTTAAAGAGAACTGAAATCATAAGAGAGGCAAAGACAGTAGGGTGATACATTTGTTAAGATGTTGAGTCCTGAGGTGTTGTGGTTTGCCCTGAAACACAGGGGTGTTCCACTTGCCAGGGGACTTTTTATTGTTTTTTATCAAAGAAGACTGTTTAGTTTACACTAATCAGATGAGCACAGAGAACTGTGCTTCTATCAACCCAAATAAAATGCCATGCCACAAAAAAGCATTTGAGAATTATTTTTGTCCACCCCCATCCTACCTGTCTACCTCTGTGTGTCTGAGATCATTATCTGGTGTACTGCAGTGCTGATGTGCTATCGCTCTGGAGATTCTCAAGGAAGAGTGAAATCCCTCAGGAGGAAGATAATGGTCACCATAACTGCAATGTTTACGGCTGTTTCTCAGATTCAGTAACATCAGACGGCTGTGTGTGAGGTAAGTGATGCAGTCCAGTGTCACTGGGGAGCCATATGACATTGCAATGACTTCTGAAAAGTCCCCCTGGGCTGGCTGTTAGTTCCCTAACAAAATAATGCTACTACTCAACAGCACCTAAGGGTCTCCTTTTCTATTGAAATGCCAAAAGAGAAAACAAAGAAGTGAAGGACCTGCATTCTGTAGTTTATAGTGTTTGTTCAGTTCTGACACAAGATAGCTGTACTGAAAGAATAAAGAAGCTAGTGATACTGTGAAAATCAGAGAGGCAGAAAGGGAGATTGTGGCAAGCACTGAGCCAGAGGCTGCAATCAATTAGCTGATTGCTGAACTTCAGTCCCCTATATTACATCTGCCGGCAGCAGTGAAAGATGTACCGCTGAAAATTGCCCCTCACAAAACCGCAAAGCCTGTGGAGCTCTAGTCATAGATACTTTAAAAAGAAAGGGTCTTCTCTGATATAGACTTGATCACCTTGATAATCAGCAGCCTTTCAGTAGTTTCCACTTCATAAACAGAAGATCCTTGGAATAGAGAGATGTGAATGCAGATGTCTGTCATAATAAAGCTCAAACTAATCTCCAGTACTTTATTAAGAAATCATTAGATTGAAGTGCTTCAGGTGAAATCTTTCTCCATTGAAGTTAGCAGCAAAATTCCCTCTGACTTCAGACAGCAAGAAATAAAACCTTTTCAAGACAGTTATTAACCTGCAGAACAGCTAAAAGGTAAGGAATTAATTTTGATCAAATGGAAATCTATATCTATCTCACAAACAACTAGAGAAGAGATTCTATCGATTTTTACCTAATTTGTTATATTTACTGATATGAATTAAACTGAGAACCAGTCTTTGAGAGTCCTTTTTTATTTTCTGGCAATATCTACCTAGGATTTTTTTAAATTGTACTTTGGAAAAGATGATTTTAAAAACAAAAAGATAATCTTACAAATAACCAGGTAAGTAACTCAACTTTTACTGCAGCAAACTGAAAAATCCTACATAGAATGTTGCAATGAGCAGTGGTTGGGAAGAGTCTTTTGGCAAGTGTTTCTGACTCAGAGTTTAGAGAGATATGTCTATCTTCAGTGCTCTCAGTGCTGGCTGGGCTTGGTCTGATTGCTGGGGAATGTTGCCTGTGTTATGAATTTTATTTGATAGGTTGCTGTCTTTTTGCTATACTTATATGACTCTTTAAAATAATAATAAAAAACTTTAAAAAGAACTCTGTCAAAAGAGGCAGGTAAACAACAGACTATCATCATAAATATTCCAACAATTTGTGATCAAATGGCAAAGGTATACTGATGACAGGATTTGAGGATAGCGAGGCATTTTAGCTTCATGTACTTCCTTTGGGAAAATATGTGAACTGGCCACAAAGTCCTTGCAATGACCTGGTGACAGTCACGAATGTGGATGTCAGACAGCTCAACTAAAAGAGAGACTTCTTTCCTTGTTGTAGTGACTAGGGAAGAACTGGTCAAGAGCATAAGGGTAAAAAGCACAAATGAGTGAGGAAAGCCATGCAATAATAGTTCATGAGACATATGAAAGGCAAAGGAAAGAACAGCAAAATAAGTGTCATATTTCAGGAAAGTAGGCTTCAGTAAACAAGATTTGTCTTGTAAAAAACACTGGAATTCAAGAAATCTAAGCATTACCTAAGGGAGCAATATTAAGGGTATAAATACAAACTAATACAGAGCAGATAGTATAAGCTTTGCTAAATTTTGACCTTTTCAGGCAGCATCTGAAAAGGTGAAGCTGGGTCACTTCCTTAGAGTAGAAAAGTACTGCATAAATGTGATGGTGCAGAATCAAAAATTTTGAAGGCACATAGCAAATTTCAGTCCCAAAGGCCATGATGATGATGATGATAAAAACCATTCTTTCAACACATAGAAAAATAGGACAAAAACAAACTAAATAGCAGTTAAAAATAGAAAAGAAAACCACTCTAGAGATGATTAACATGTTTTTAAATGTTTTTCTGAATCACTCTTATTTATAAGGGTGAGAGGCAGTTCAATATTACAGCAATAAGTAAAAATGGGGAAAATTTAAGACCAAGGTTTTAAGTGGGAAGCAACAGGTTAAATATCTATTACTAAATTAGATGTTTTAAATTAGCTGTGATGATGTGATACTTGAAGAATAAGCTGATGAAATATCAAAGATGATAGAAGTAGCTCTA
Organism: Drymodes brunneopygia; assembly: GCA_013400955.1. Lineage (NCBI taxonomy): Eukaryota > Metazoa > Chordata > Aves > Passeriformes > Petroicidae > Drymodes > Drymodes brunneopygia. The sequence continues at coordinate 310,687 of VZTZ01047218.1, read as the reverse complement.
AAAAGTCAAAGACAATAGGTGATGATCAAGAATGAATGCAATAGTGATCTTTGAAAGGAATGTGAAACAATTTTAGGAAATTATATAAACTTCAGTTCCTGGAAGAATGCTAGAACAAATAATCAAACTATTTGTAAGCATCTACAAAAAAACCCAAGGAAATTAGTCACTGTCAACATGGGTTTGTCAAAACAAAATTGTACCAGAATAATCTAATTTCCTTCTGTGAGAAACTGTGGATAGAAAAGAAGCAGCAGATGTCATACATAGCTTTTAACACTGCCTTGTAATATTCTCGTAATTAAGCCAAGGAAGTCTGTTCCAAACAAAACTATAGAAAATGGGCACAGAAAGACTTGAATCACTTTACTGATAAATCACTTACCAATAGCTGTCAAATTGGAATGATTCTGTGAAGTAGTGTAGAGTTTGGGCTCTTTTATTTTCCTTCAGGACTGGGGAGAAGTAATTGTCATGGTGCTTACTAAACCTGCAGGAAGAATCATAGGGTTCAACAAATTCATTGACCTTGCCAGATCTGTGACATTCATACTCTTGTTCACATATTTATCTTGAATTCAAAGCAATATTTCCTTGTGTATATTAAGCATAGAAATAAGTATACTCACACTTTGGCTGTATTAAATGCACAGGGTCACAAAACCATATTGTGTTTCCTGTAAAATTTTTGTTGCTTTCCTATCTGCCATATCTTTCATTATAAATTTGGCTTGTTTTGAAATTTCTCTTTAAAAATTGTCATAGCCCATAATAAAGAAATATTAAATAAGCTGTAATAATTTGAGCATTTTAGAAAAGTACTGAAAAGATTAATGTTTCAGTGGGTTTTGATAATGATCAGTGTTATTCTCAAAAAGACTATGAATAGATTAGTTTTCATCTTCTCTACCCCATACCATTTGGCTAGATATGTGAATAATACTGTTCATTTTCCTTCCTTAAATGAAGAAGCAAAAATCTTTAGAATAAAGAGAGAATCTTTAGAATAATGCTTCTTACTTTAATTAGTAGCATTCATAATTTGAAATGTTGTTTTTCACTTCCATCTTCATTATCTACTTAAAAGTTGCCACTCCTATAAATATATTTCAAATTGCATGGAGGAAGATAAAACATTCAAGAATGACAGGAAAAAAAAAGAAAACCACAAATTTTTTTTGACAGGCAGTTTCACTTTTGGAAACCAATTAGCATTTTATTTTCGTATTATTTTTCTGCTTTATAGCTTGCAAAGTTTGCATTGCCTGCCAATAGGTGGCACTAATAATTTCTGCATTATCTCAGTGGTTGTTCTGTTGACATTCAACATTGATGGAGTTATATCCTAGTATATCTCCCATTTCCATTATCTTTGTTTAATTTTGATTTATATTTAATATTTAACCAAAAAAGAGTTTTTGTAAAAAAATACAGGTGCTGTATATCCAAGCAAGATTAGATTTATGGGTACAGGACTGATACATTAATAAACTCTAAACAGCCAATGTTTTTTGCCTGAGGAATCAAATATTAATGTCCCCAAATAACCAGAGCTGGAAATGGCTGATGCACAACATCTGAAGGATACATTTAACATTGAAACAAATTGGACAGCATATATAACTCCACTATAACATTCATATTTCTCACTTTCATTTAATTTATTTCAGAGAGAAATATTTCAAATGTTGTTTTTAGAATAGTTGAAGTAAAAAACATTTTTCCTTGTGCAACTGTGCAATTTGAATCTTATGGTTATGATTTATCTAGCTACGTATGTCTGTAACCAATGCTTGGTTTTTGGGCACCTGCAATTATCCGTTCTTTATCTGTGAGCTCTGATTTCTTTATTACCCTCTGTTTCAGCTTTGAGGTGGCACCATCATGCTACAAGAAGTGAAAGGATAAAGCAAAGAAGAGCTGGTTGGCTGAGTTTCCCATGCAACTCCGAAAAGAGTCAAGCCTCTTTTAGCTCACCACAGACAAAAGCATACATGCAAAGTTTTGAAAAGAGCATAGATTGCAGTGAAAGCTGGATGCTGCCAGCACAAGGTACTTCTCTTCCTCTCCAGCTGAGTAAAACTCAGGTTATTACATGCTTTCAACATCATGTCAAGTTCTTCTAAGTTCTAGTGTGATCCAGCCTATGCAGATGTGCAGCACAAGGTCATTTACCGTGGCTTGTTCTGTGTTGCAGGCCCAAAATATACCTGTGGTGCTTAACAGAAACAGCATAAACCATTGTCACTTCAAAGCAGATCTCATTTCTGACAGTAAGGAGATGAAGCCAGTTATTTTAGTAGTGCAACTTTCAGATCTTACATTTCATCATTTCTCAAAAAATTTAATTGAGTCAATTTTTGTCTTTTACACCGTACACTAAAAGTCTGCTTTTTGGAAGACTTTCCACGCCAGCTGTCTTCTGACATATCACTGCAGCACTGGCTGTGGTAGGCATGCTGGGGTAGGAACGGGATGTCAAATAGAGAGGAGACAGATATGCATGTAAGAGAACTGAAGTTATCAGTGGTATCTGGCAATTAAAGGGATGTTAGTACACACCCAATGGTAACAGGAACATGGATGTTTCTACCATAGTTCCCTGTGAGTGTATACTTTGAAATTCCTGGTAGGAAAGAAAAGTGGCAGCAATAAAGTTAGCACACAAACACCATCTGTGAAAGTCAGAAAACATCTATAGACCCTCTGCATGCTAGAGGCTTATTGCATCATGTATGAGGAGGGATAGAAAAAACCCAGAAAGAGGAAGGAGAGAGGGAANAAAAAAAAAGCAGCATGATAAAGCTGTGAGGTAAATATTAATTAAAAAATACTGCACAGTCCATCTTAACACTGATATATTACTGCAATACAAATCATAGGAATTTTCGTCATGTTGTGTAGATCAAATGAATTACTGCCAATTAACACAAAGCATCAGCCTGAGGCGCTATCCAGGCATATGTAAAAACTACATCTATCCTGAAGACACAATTTAAATGGAAAACCTCCTTGATTATTGGTAATAAGGCTGCACTCAAAACAAGAAGGGAATATGCTGCGAGCCAGGAGAATTTTGCTGGAAATCTGTAAAACACATCTATTGCCTACAGAAATGAGCAACTAATAAACCCCTCCAGCTCATGCTCCTTGCTTGGTACTAATCTTTAAATCAGTTCCCTGGATTCCTCTGATTATGCCCAATAAACATCACTTAACATTTCTATTTTCTTCCCACCGTGCTCTACTCCCAGGTACACAACAGCAGGCAACACCTGCGTTTAAATGGGAATACAAAGGCAGGATCATCTCAGGCCCTAAGGTGATACATTGATAGTCCCAGCCATAAGTTTCCATCATTTCACCTAACCACAATAACTCCAACTTTCTTGGATTTATCTCTTCTCTTCCCAGGGCCACTCACTTTTCCTCCTGTGCTCTGCAGTATCAGTAGAGAACATCATACTACAAGGTCATCTCAGGTGCTGTTGGTTACAAAGTTCTCAGTGGAGATGCTGATTCAGGAGGCTTTGTTAAGAATATACTTTTTCCCACAAGCAGAGCAGTTCTCCCTTCCTTCTTTTTTTTTTTTCCTAATTACCCTCCACTCTGCTTGTTTATATTTTATATATCCTCTAAAGACCTCTCAGAGTGCAATTTGATTGCTGTTGGAGAAAATAAGAGTGCCCATGAATGGAAAATTCTACTTTCTGCTCTTTCCAGTAGACAGTAGTAGAGAATATTCATCTCTGGAGACTTCTTTTTATTTATTGATAGAAGAAGGTATCCATCTCAGTTCAACATTTCCATGCCTGTACTTTCACTTGTATTTTTCATTTTGAGCAATTAATATCCGTGCTGTTAACTGTGGATCACATTCTTATGTGGTTTTATCCCTGTAATGCCCTGATGAATTGGGAAATGTCGCTACACTGACTTTATAGGCAACACATTAAGCATCAATACATTGTGAGCTCAGGCTTGTGAAAAAGCCATTCATCATAAATGTGTCAATTCTCTATAGGCATATGCAAAGTTCATCCCAAATGCAGGATAACTCAGATATATCTGGCTTTTCCTGGGATGGTTCTGTGACACACTTAAAAATAATACAAAAAAATTAAATGTCACCTTCTTTTACTATATGCTAAGTTAATGTTAAATATCTAGCCGTTGCTGTTGACTGATTTGTTATAACGTTTTTTGTTATAATGTTTTACCTGATTTTTTACTAATTATCCCAAATTTACAGTGAAAATCTTAGGCTGACTGATGGAATATCCTTAACTTCACTTCTTTCAGTATTTTTGGATGTGATGCTTGATTTAATATGCATCTTTCATACTTAAACATCTCAGAGAGTGTTTAACAAAAAAATGACACCACATCTGCTGCAATGTAGTTCAAGGTGTGCAGGGTTGAAAGGGCAGAGAGGAAATCATGTTTCAAAAGGACAGCATGGGAAAAAGAGGGATGCATTATCTATGATTTTTACTTCAAAATCTTGTGTTTCAGAACCATGAAGTGCAGCACATAAACTCAGCTATTAGTGTTGATGTAAGAGATTCTGTTGTGACAAGAGTGGAATAAATATCAGCATAGGTATATTCATGAATATAAAATTTGATATGTAGCAAATGCCTGTTTAGGAACAAACCTAATGTCATTATATATTTTGGAAATACTGCTTGACATGTTTGGCAATGCACTGTCAAGATGAATTAGATCCCACCTTTCCTGGCAGAACGATGCTGTCGCAAACAACGAGAAGAAACTGTCTCGCTCTGTTACAGACTGAAGCCCTTTGTGCCTCAAGGGTGGCAAATGAATGGTCCAGGCATGAAGCAGTTCTGTAGTGTCAGAGGTAAAGTGACACTGTGAGCAACACAATTAAAAAGGATTGTTTATTATTGGTCCGAAACGCCACATCACAAATCATTCCCTCTTGGCTAGGTTTTGGACTCTCCACCCTGAGTAACCTCTCAGCACACATCTGTGCCATGCCTGCATCTATTTCTAGTCAGCTCTATATTTTCTAAAGTATCAGTTTGGGTCTACCACTTAAGAGTCTTCATTATGTTTAACACCGCAATATCTCACAAAAAAAATAAAAATGGAAGTGGAAATAATTTTGAGCCTGGGAGAGGAAGATAAAGAGATTTCAGAAAAATCTTGAATATTGTGATGCTCAGTACAATAAAGCACACAATAAGCAACTGCATAATCTAAATTTAAACATTGTTCTTTAGATTTAAAAAAAAAAAACAAAACAATAAACCAAACCCAAAAATGAAGTACCCCAAAACAAACAAACAAACAAACAATAAAAAAAACCCCACCAAAACAAAAACAAGAAAAACTAAGTCAGGGAAAATTTAGGGACACACCTCTCTCCATACAGCAGATGAAAAGGGTTTAGGAATTGAAAATTTAGGAATTTAGGATTCAAAACTATGACATAAATCATTTAGAAAGAATAGGTGTGATAAAAGTTGAAGCACACCTGAAATTCTGTTCCTCCTGAGGAATTCCAGTATTTATCTCAGGGTGTACTAAAATACACTCATGAAGCTCAGTCAATGGCTCATACAGAGATTTTTTATTTTTGGCAGAAATCTACACAGGAAAATTTAAACTCCCAAAGAGCCTAATTAATTATGAGATTTGCTTCTTGGCGAAAATGACTAATTTATCAGTACATCCTTGCTCAGAAGAATCGTAGGTAACCAGGGGCATCATTTCTTGTTTAGCTGAAACATGAAGGTTGGGAACCCTGAATTGTTTTGATACAGGGCGTTTTGTTATGCTAGCTTCATGCTGGAGTTTTAATAATAGTATAACGACAGTAATTACATAGCAACTGCTAATGTGAACATAACACATAAAATGGAGAGATTTGTATAGCCTGTAGAAATTAGGTGCCAAGGGTGGGTTTGGTCTTATCTAATTTTAGAGCTCTAAAATGTTCACATCTATCTTAAAGCTGGTCATCCTTAGACTTTTCAAAAGAGGCAAACAGGTACTCCTGGATATACAGCTGACCTGTTTCAAATTTTTGAGACAGTGTGAACTGTGCCCCAAAAGCCCATCATCTCTCACCAGAGAGATGAAGGTTTAGCTGGGGTGTAGATGTACATGCTATAAGCATTTAAATTTGGTCAAAATGTGGTCTACTCACATTGCATTATTTGATGTTACTAGGAGATGCTTTGTAAAAAATTCAAACACATAAGAGCAATAAGAATTTAAGACTTTATTCCTTGGAACAGTCCTCTAGGCAATATTTATAGTTACTGTGCTGTCAGTCCCTTGGCAACACAAGGTTATGAGAAAGGAAGTGAAGCATAGAGCAGTATGGAGAACAAAATTTTGCTAAACCTGATTTTTTCCCTAACTAGTGATTCAGGATCTATTGTCCCAGAATCTGAAACTCTTATGGTAATTTTAGACTGGTTTAGTTAGACTTGAACCTCACGTTCATTTTTGTTCAAGGAAATCTAAATCTAATGCTAGTCATGAAATGTCTTTGCAGAGGTGGAATTAAAATTATGTGCAAGATTCTGAAAGAAAAGACAACTGCTTTTTCCTAAAACAGTGTCACCAGGGCATGAATGATGTTATCTTTTCCAGGATAGCTTGATAGATTTTTTTTGTAATTGTTTTATCATCTGTAGTATTTTTCCTTTCTAACTTACTAAGTTCTACAGTGTAAGCTGAGTTCTGGACATGGTGCCCAACCTGTGTATGTAAATGACAGTAGATTATTAGTGTTCTTATTTTCTCTTTCAAAGCTTAACATATTTTTTAGAAAATTCAATTAAATACCCTAAAATGTTGTCAGACATAAACAATTTTACAGTTATTGCAATTAAAGTCTTGGTTTGGGCTGGATCCTCCAGATGTCATGATTAGTTTTGTGAGGCAGCCTAGTCTGGGAATTGTCTCTGTATATTGTATTGACCTTCCTATCCCAGAACAACAAAGTTCTTGATTTGAGCTATCCTCAAAATTAAAAAGAAAGAAAAGAAATAGTGGTATCTGATATCAGATTGCTATCAATGATGTCAGAGACAAATCTGACTGAAGTAACTCAGAATCCATATTTTGCCAATAACATTGCTGGTACACTCTGCAGTAGCTCCAGCATGTGGAGCATTTTGAAATCTCTTGCTACCAAGCTTAAGAATTTGCAGATTTGTGGACCGTCTTTTGGATGGGGGGTCTGTACATAGATTCAGTTCAACCAACCTTATTTCTAACATTTACTGTGGTTTTTTCCTTGTTGTGAGACAAAGATGCTTCATAATTTGTGCAAAACAATTCTAAAACAATGTAATTATTCTTAGTGATAGAATTCATCAGAGTATGGCTGTGTGCAAGCAACCATTTATCTGAGTTTGGTTTCATTATTTTGGCTTTTGCATGCAAGTGATGAGAGTTCAAAACTTTTGGCTGCTGCCTTCCTTTATGTGCCACAAGGAATGTCTTTAAATGCAATAAGAAGCAGTGGAGCAAATTGAAGATTGTTATGAGCCAAGTCACAGTTCTGTTCAACATCATCAGCGACAATAAAAGTGTCTGAGAAACATCCTTATTTAGGGATACATGATGGTTTAGTGATTAGAAGAGCACTCACTTAGGAAGTGGAAAACCTCCTCTAGCCTGGAGGGCTCTCTTACCACAGCTCTCACACATCAGCCTTTTCCTCTCGTGCATTGCAAGGTGTTATAAGGGCACTTTACAATTCTTGTTGAAGCTGGATTGCTGTAAACTGGGAAAAGCATGAGCTGTCAAATCAGAGAGAAAGACTGAACCAAGGGGTGTAAAGAGGGCCCCTTAGCAGCAAGAGACATCTCTTATTTTTTAAATTCTGGTTATAGGTTTATTTCTGTTTTTAACCAGGGGCACTCTACAATATAAAATACATAAACAATCCCTGGAGTAGAGATCAGAACTCCAGATATTCCTTTGTTAAATTATATAAAATAAATCAGTAGAATATCATACTGCCTTTTGATGTCATTAAATGTTAAAGGAGAAGGCTTGTGACATGAATCTATGACTTATACTGAGGAATAAATATGGAATTCAAGCTGATGTTCAGAGGATGCTGAAATGATAAACCTGGCTATCTATATAATTCTGACTTGTTCTGTACCATCATATGAACAATACAGACCATATGAGAATATGATGTAATGAGTCCTCTACTAATGTGAATTTTCCATAAGCATGCTCATATTGATTATTCAAAACAGTAATATCTTGTTATTGATAAGATGAATTAATGGAGTTCAAAACCTCATTCTATAATTAATTTCCACTAGCCCTCAAACAATTTTCAAAGAGATTCCTTCTAATTTTTTATTTTGTAAAGAGTAAGACTGCAGACAATATCCTAGCATGGTATCAGTATTGATGAGAGCACACAAGAAATGATTGTTCAATGTCTTTCTACCACTACCCTGTATAATTTTTTCAGGGATTTATTTCATTGATTTTCTTCCTGCTGCATCAGTGAAAGGGCTCACTATTATTTTGATTATCAACTATGATCTTCTCATCTCTTTCAGAGCAATAGTTATGTAGGTTACACGTAAATGTGGTCTAAATTATTTATTAGTTATTATTAGTTTAAAACAAATGACTTTGTTTTGGCTGTATTCATTTTTTTACCGTTCTTCTGAATGTAATGGAATGATGAAAATTCATACTACAAAAGTCTGGAAAGCTGGGATTTGGCTAATTAGCTGTATAGGAAGTTGCAATTATAACAAAAAAGGATGTTCTCTGGAATGAATATTCATTTTCGAGACACGTTATAAATATGACTCGTGCCTTCTGCCTACACTTTTTGAATAGGCAAAATGCTGGTATGTCTGCTTGTATGGCTCTGGTGTAGATGAATTTTCAGTTTATCCTGCCTGCCTTCTCACCTTTTCTTCACTATGAAGAAACCATATATCTGCTTGAAAGTCACTATCTTAAAAAATCTCATGGATTCATTACTCTACATGAATAGCCGCCTTTTTGAGCTAGCTATACTTAATATAGCATGAACTAATTAACTCCTCCTAAACAGCTGGAAATAGAAAGTCAGCAGTTTAGTTCAGTTTGCCACATTTTCCCAAGGGTTATTTCATTTTTTTCTCTTGGACGTTCAGCCTAATAAACATCTGGTCTAGGTTTAAAGGAACAACATGATCTACTACAGTATTTTTTGTCAGTATTTTTTGTCATTCAGAAAGCTTCAGTAAGATGTCTGCTGTCTTGCTTTACTGAGATCCAATAGCACTTCTGAATCTCAAACAATGAAACCTCCACACTCAATTACCAGTATTCCCTTTTCATAGGAATGGAGGATATTAAACTGAATAAGACCTCCCAGGTCAATCAATCCAGTCCTTGCTGCCTAGGCAACCATATTATTCAGTATTTTTCAAAACAACCTTTTATCTGTGATGGGCTACAGCAATGTGGATAGCAATGCACTGCATGTAAGACACTAGAGCTTTTCAGAAACAATACTGCCTTTTTTTTTTTTTTAAATCTAGATGGGAAGAATATAGAGAATATTTTCAGCATCTGTGATTTGAGAACAACCCTATAAAATTTAAAATAGACTGGCTCTGTTACCAGAGGAAAGTTGTCCCCTTGCCTTGGGAAAAATAAAAGACACAAAGGAGAGGAAATATAAATGCTCATGAAATTCAAGGCATTTAGCAGATTTTAAGTTTTTTTAATAGCTGGATTTCTGTTTTTTTACTCTTCAACTTGTTTTCGTCCGTGCTTGGAAAAGACATGGGCAACAAAGAATGGTTAGGATTAATATTGTATGAATATTGCAGCTCTTGTTTTTGATGATGAAATCATAGAAACTTTGAATGGTTTGGGTTGGAAGGGACCTTTAAAGATTATCTAGTCCAACTCCCCTGCCATGGACAGGGACATTTTTCACTAGATCAGGTTGCTCAAAACCTCATCCAACCAGTACAACTTCTAATGTTGGGCCAGAGCTGATGTTGAGTTTGAGCACTTTAAGTGATAGTGCATCCACAAAATGGATACATTCATGCCACATTCAATGCTTTCCTTTGTCTGGACAAAATCTTTATGGAAAATGGTGGGGTGGTTGCAACTGTGCCGCAAAGGCATGAGCAAAGCAGAAATCAGCAATACTTCACCTCATTTAATTTTCGGTAATGGTCTTTACTCACACTGGATTTCCTATTCCTCCTAATTCTTATTCAGTGAACTTTTCGTATAAAATAAACTGTTCCAAAATGCTCAAATGAAACCCCCAGGGAAGATTTAAAGAAACTGGTCCAGGAAGGTTAGTACATTGTGTAGGTACCATACAAACGCAGTAATTTTTCAGAGTTGTTTGCAAACTAAGGGAGGTACCAGTTAGTAGGACATTCGGATTGCTTTTGAGCTATTAAACACATTCCTGTGAGAAATAAAAGATCAAGAAAGGTGCTGATGGCACTTTTGTAATGGTCCAAATAATGAACATAAAGGACTCCTCACCATCTTCAACTAGTTCCATAGTGTTAGAAAAGCTAGAGAGAAAACAGAGTGAGCAAAGTGCTGGGTGTGTTAGAAAACCTATGCAGTGACAGCAAACTGTGCGCACAGATAATTGAAAGAGGATAAGGGATCTCGTTATAAAAAAAGATGAGACGAAGCAAAAAAGATAAAAAAAGTGGTGGGGTTTTTTTGACTAGTTAGTTAATTGTTGTCCTCAGGTGTGTGTACCCTTAATCTTAAATAACCACAGGTAATCTGTTTTGTAGTAGCATTCAAACACCATTTCAAATCAATGCAAGGAAGAGAGTGCTCTAACCAGCATGTTACGTATTTTCATCCTGCAGCATAATCACTTAGAAATTCTGTTGCTTGAGGGAAGCAGCAGATTTCAGATAGTACAACATTTTCTAATGAGGAGGTTGCAGAGAAACGTACTAAAATAAATTCTTGAAGAGAATTTGTGTCTTGATGTTGTGGTTTTTTTTTCCTCCTGAAAGTGTATTTTATTTTTCATAGCCATTCAGGAAAGCTTTCACAAAGACTTTATTCCTGAATGAACCTCCACCGCTGTATAGCCCCCGCCTTGTTGCTGCTTCAGCTAGAGCCGTTGCATGTAAATTTAAATAATCACTTTCTTTAAGCATTTCCTAGAAAATATTCTTTCTCTTTATTCATGAACTGTTGGCAAGATGAAAAGGAGAAATATAAACAGATTTGCCCATTTATCTGGTAATTATTTACTTTTGTTTTCAGACAAGCTTTGGAAAAGAAATGTATGTCTCCAAGAGACTCAAGGAATCTCTCAGTATCTCTTTTGTAAGGTGTTGACTGGATGAAACTAGTCTTAGAACAACTCAAAAGAAGAGGAATAGCAGATGCATGCTAAACCTATGCCTCATTTATTGAAAACCATAAACTGCAATACATGAGGTCTCCCTTAGATTTTAATATACAGTTTTGGGGTTAGGAATGCCATCTGATTTGGTGGAGGAACTAAATGGCTTTTCCTGTTCTGGAAATTCAAATCAACAGGTGATTGATGCTACTGTAGCCAAGCCTTTGAAAGAATCAGTAAAACAACTTCTGCTTATTGGCTGAGATCCACAAAGAAAGGTACCTAATATCTGTTTAGGCTTCTAATTTTTAGCTGACATAGAAGTCCTCATGGAAACTCAAGGAAAAGTGAAGGCAGAGGTAAAAACTCCTTATGTGCTTTTGTGGCCAACATAATTGAAAGATATTAGTTTATAACTACAATTCCCAGGTAAGAGGACAACCTGCATATATCATCTCTAAGGCAATAATTTTCGTGGAACGCAAGAATTTTCCAACAGTCAGGCTGGTGGGTTATTCTGCTACTGACGTGTTCATTTTTACTTCTAAGGACTCCATGCTGCTTCCTCATCATTAGACACTTGGTGACAGTAGTGTCAGTCAAATTCTGGCCATTTGACCAGCTGTTCAGCATTACTTGATTAGTTCATGCACCGCAAGATTAACATACTTCTCTGAGTGCTTCCAGTCCTTTATCTTAATTAATATGATGAACTAGGTAATATTAAATGGAGAAAAATGCAGACAGGTGTCAATGTGGACTGCAAAGGAATATCCAGCTCACAGTAACAGTTTATATATGATATTACATCTCTTGAAATATTCACACAGACAGAATTGTTCTAATTCACTGCAGGAGAGGTTTTCACCAGTTTGATTCCTTGCTCTGCCACTGATCATTGTATAACCTTGGGTACTGCACATAGTCTATGTGTAATTTGGACTCCTTGTTATAATGGGAATAATATGATTTATTAATCCCACAGAGTCAAAGTGAGATCTTTTCAATATTGGGGAAGTGCAATACAATTTTCATGTCTGAACCTCTCTTAACCTCCAAAGTATTACAATGATTAAATATTGATTAGTTTATAAAAAGCTATGTTGCAGCTTTTACAACCAAGTGAGGGAGAGTGTTAATCTGTGGCAAGCAAGAAAAGCATGAAAAGCTGACAGGGAGCTGATGAATCAAAACACGGCTATATAGATCTTTTGAAATACCTTTATAGATCCTGTGAAGAGCAAATGCAGGGGCTTTAGGTGGATTATCAGTGACAGATGTAATAACAGCTATTCCACCATTGTCTTTCTCACAATATTTGTATTATCTCCCAAGAAATGCATCCAGGCAGGTGGACTGTGGCAACAAAGAAGCAAAACCACATAGAAATTGCTGTGCAGGTGCTCCAGAAAGGTGGATGTTGTCCCTGCTATTATACGAGTGACACAACAAATTTGTATTGGTAGCAGAATGTAGAGCAAGGATGAGGTCCCTGCTGTCTCTGTTCATCAGCTGGATGCTGCCCTAGGCCAGGGGCATGCTGTTGCTAATTTTAGTTTATTTTGCTGCTCAGCTCAGCTTGTGTCTGTGACTCACCTAATCATTATGATTAACAAATTCAGTTATTCCTGTTTTGCAGACTCCATGCATGGATCTTTGTAAAATGTAAAATACTATATGTGGATGAAAGCAATTTCTAAATGCCATATGAATGCAATGCTTCACTTAGAGGAATCTTTCTGCTTAAAGGAAATCAGAATCCTGAAATTTCATGCTTCTCTGCATTGAATAAAGAGTGATATGCTATGAAGAAGCAGGAGAAAGCAATAAATGAAATGTTCTATCTATACTTTATCTAGAAAATCAATGAAAAATTCATTTGGAATAATTCATTCCTAAAACAGACCTCAGGAATTCTTATAACGTCCCCCGTAAGCCAGTGCAGCACCTGCTCTATCAAAAATAACCCTGAAATATTAAGGAGGAAATCTGTGAAAAAGCCCTCAGGGTTAGATGCCAAATACGATCTTGAAGAAACACTTTTCTACATGTAGTATTCACTGCTGTACTGTGTCTTCTTGGAGTCCTGAAGTGCTGCATGAAGGAACCTTTGTGCCTTCAGAAGTGGATGAACTTCTTGATCACCCTGCTATGTGGTTTTGTGGAAAATGAAGGTACAGTATCATCCTTCACCTCAAAGACATGAATTTACCAGTGAATAATTATAACCAAGGAAGTTTTAGAGTTAAGACTCTTTACTATTAAAATTTTTCTGGTTTGTGTTCTGTTTTTCTATTTGCAGTGATCCAGGATGCAAGAAAAAAAAACAAACCCATTAACCATATACAGTTTTCCATAGATTTTCTCTGTAAGTGGTTAGTCAGTATGAAAGTTCTATAACATTTTATATTTAGATTTGTATATCTTCTCAAGGTTTTATTAGAAATAAAACCACAATCCTAAATATACTAAAAAATGAACCAGAAAAAAGACCATAATTTGCTTGGTTTTCAGAGGAAACTTACTTGGTGGTTGACTGGAGCATACAGTAGATTTGGCACACACCCAAGCTTCTTAAAGGTGATAACATATTGTGGCAGGTAAAGTTCTGCAATATATTTTGCAGAGTGAAGTGGTCTGAGGTATAAGGTGAAAGAACTGTGGTACTGAATATCCAGCCTTAACTTACACAAACATTGCCAGAAAGGGCAGGGCACCTCAGGCTATTGGTAAGAGGATAGCAAACCTTTCATTTCTGGATCACTGCTTGCATCCAGCTGTGTTTAGTAGTGCCTGTAGGTCATTCAGTGAAACAAACTGGATATTGCAGATTGGCTTGCAAAGGGACAGGAGTTCACATCACGGAGCCATCAGTGTGGACATTGGGACAGGCAGAAGGGCCAATGCCTGCCTCTAAAGCAGGGCTGAGCTACATCAAAGGCAAACTGTGGTAAAGCTTGGGAGGCTGCAGAAGGTTTAATGACTGGATCTTCCGTCACTGAGAGCAACTGCTGCACTTTGGATAGGATTGCAGTCTCCAAGGCTGTCAGCCTGATATTCCTGAAACACTGAACTCATTGCAGATCATAGAGTGGGATGGAAAACCTGCACCTGAATGCTGTAAAATTTAAACTTACACTGTATGAGAAGCTACTGATGTCAGTAGCTGGCTCGACACCAGACCTGACATCAAACAGGTACACTTGAAGTCAGAGTTCTGATTTCAGAAGTGGTCTCAAGAGTTCCTTTTCATCCTTTTAAAGGTAAAATGAGATACAAAACATTGAATTACTATTATTTTTGTTTAACTTAGGCAATTTTGGTTTAACTCTTTAGAATACCTCCACTGTTCTTGTTGATTTCAGCAAAGACAGGGTGAGCAGAAAGATAAGCAAACTCCATTTAAGTATAAAAAGCGGTGGCAATACTTATAAAATGACAGATATGGGGTTGCTTCACTAAGGCATGTGGCATTTTCACAGCATTAAGCATCTGGATGACTGAGGCTGCGTAGGCACCTATTCCTCACTCACTCAATTGCCCAACTTTTCCACTTCCATGGCTTGAAACAGCATTTATTTCCTGTAGTTACTCCTGAAACCATTCTGAATCCTGTATTCCTTTGGGGTGGTTTTCCTGAAGAAAAAGCAAAGCTATAGGAGGAGTTTTCCTGCATTTTTTCCACACAACCCACCAAGCTCCTTAGAGGGGATCCTGTAAAGAAGGTTGCACTGTGAGAAGGGTCCAGGGGGACACTGGCAGTTTGATATTGAGAAGAAGGTGTTTAAAAGCAAATCCCACAGGATGCTTATGGTCTCATGTATCTGACATACCAGAAAAGCCCCTTCTGGCAAGATAACTCTGGATTTGAAATGTGAGTTTCAAATGAGACAAACCATGAAGAGAACATGAAAAATACATCTGTTTTTCAAACCTATTTTGCTGAAATTATCTCCCACTGAAGAAAAGACTTAGAGCCAATTAGTAAGCCAGGGATAGGTTTCTGTGCCAGCAAAACCCTAAAGGAAGGAACTGAGATTGTTCCAAAGATGTTAAAATAGGAGGTGTTGGGTATTTGTGTCTAATAGAGCAAGAAGGTGGTTCTGGCTTTAACAGCCATTTTTCAGAATCATTAAAAACACACATAGTTTTTTCACTGTATCAGTGAGGCTTAGGCTATGCATGTATGTTTATGTTATCTACGGACAGATAGTTTTTGTTCAACTCATCCAGTATTATTTTATGAAAAAAAAATTCTTTTTCAGAAACCTATGCTCTATATATAAAGATACTGATTCTGACAAAATATTCTCCAGCTATTCTCATACAGTCTGTTTTTTTTGGTTTTGTTCTTGCTTTTTTTCTCTTCCCTATATTCTTTCAAAGAATAGGAAACTCATCACTGAAACTCTTATGGCCTATTAACTCTTAAGAAATTAATTTTTTGCACTTTGGAGAAGATCTGTAATCCCTCTGAAACCTAATACAGCTCAGTCTAACATAGGTATCTGAAACAAGTCAAATGTTTCTACTTCTTTATATTAGTAATAAAGTGTAGGGTACAAGCTCAGATGTAGCCAACAGCAGTGTAGATATTTATAGTTTAATAATGTTGATCCTATGCACTGTACCAGGTCCCATGTGTGCCATTCACATGAACATCAGTACAAATGTAATCAAGTTGTGATAGTGTTTTCTCCACTTCTACTTTATGTTCTTCAGCAACAAGGAAAAGTTCTTGTTTCTCAGGAAGAGAAGAACACATAAAAACATGTGTAGTTCTTGTGTTTTCTGCGAATCTTTTCCCTAGACTGCAATGGAAGAAATAATGGCAAGTGCCTGTGCAGCGAGAAGGACTTAATTTCATTGACAGGTGTGACAAAGAAAGTGAGTCATTACAAGCCTTAGTGATATTTCCACCTCTTTTTAGACCTAAAAAGCAAGATACTTGCTCATGTACAAGAAATGAGGATAATATATTTTCTTGAATTTAAATGAGTTCCTTTTGTGCAAAAACTTCACGTTCGAGAGTTTAATTACTAAATAATGTGTGTTTGCTCTTTTGTTCAAAATAAGTCCAGCAGTATTGGCTCCTTGTATCACTGAATTATGAAGAAAACAATTTTAGCAGAGAGCTTCTATTCAAGCCCATTTTAGTGGTATATGTCACTGGAAAGAAAAGTGACTACCTTTTCTTTGCCTTGTCACTTTCAAAACTCTGGAAGTTCAGTTTTATATCTAAAAATTCTAATTAGAATGTAAGTTGGATGAGATTTATGAATATTGGTTTGGGAAAGACTAGCAATAGATCTGAATCTCTGTCTCAGTTTGGTGACCACCTCTAATTGTTTCCTTGCCTTCTCCCATCCTTTCTCCAGGCACCACAAATGGTGATTCTACCCAAGCTACACTCAGGTGAAAAAAACCTGCCCTGTGTTAAATGCAGTGGAACTCTGTCTGGGCTAGGGAGTTTTCCTGTTAGAGGAGAATATTCTGAGGTAGAACCACAATTGGTTTGATCTCTCATGTCACAGATTCATAAAATCATTGAATAAGACTTCTGAGGTCAAATCCAACCTTTGATCACCACCCGCTCACCAGAACGCAACACTGGATACCATATCTGCTCATTATTCTTCCTCAAACATCCTTGATCCCTACTCAGTGTCCTGGAAAGGACAAGCCTGTCTTGAAGAGGAATGGAAATGTCGTAAATAAAAAGCTGAGAACCAAAGAAAATGGGGAAAAATAACAAAAAAATCATGAAGTGTGAATAATATTTCTAAAAAAATTCAGAAAAAATATAGCCTAAGTGTTCAACACAAGACCAAAGAGCTGCTGGGCATTGCTCACTTCCTGTCTCTGGAGAGTGGGGTCCCTGTTGGATGATCAGACCTTTGGCTTAACCTGGAAAAGCCATCCTTCTGCCTTTCTGTTCCTGAATGATGATACACTTGGTACTCAGACTTTTTATTGGGGAAATATACCACCAGTCAGTATTTCAGAAGCAATCAACAGGGTTTTGCAGTCCCCTCATGTATCCCTGGTGAGTCTGAATGTGTTATCAATACAAGGCCTTGCCTTTGAAATAAAACTAATGGCTTACACTTCTCTGCAGCATTCCTTTTCTGGAGACTGAAGGTAAGTGCATCCCAAGACAAAAAATAGACAGGTTAGAATTGCAAAACTCTAGAGAAATGACATCTCTAGCTACCAGATATTCAAACCCTTGGATGATATCACAGGAATTTGGACTGAAGCTTTAGATGTTTGCAGTAATATTTTANCTCCCCTCCCCTCCCCTCCCCTCCCCTCCTCATCAAGCTGATGCCTGATTTCAGAGGAACTGGATATCTGCTCACTGTTTAAACTCTTCATGGAAACAAGGATTTTAGTCTCATAGTATTGAAAAGTTTGATAGTATCTGTCCTCTACCCCCAGAGGCTTTCATTTGTCAAAGAAAATTTTTTAGGCTTCTCTGAGACCACTTAATTACTGTCTGTTTAAGCAAAAACTGTTTTCAAAAGTTCTGCTAAGCAACCACAGAGAGACATTCTGAAGTGTTTATTAAACCTTATTGGAGGGGGGAATTCCAAAGCATCTTCTGCAGGCTACCACATTCAGGTGGAATAGGGAAAACAAAAAGAAAGGAAAAGGAAAAGGAAAAGGAAAAAAGGAAAAAAGGGGAGGAAAACCCCCCCAAACCCAGGAAATAAAATCTCAGCACAGAACTGTCAGTACTATGCTATGACTCACTTATTAGAAGAAAGAGAAGGGGTCCAAAGGAGGGTACACTTCTCCCTGCAGCACTTCTCCCTTATTGTGTGCTCTGAAATGTCATGATATGGTGACGAATATTCTTGGCATACAGTCTCTCAAAATCAGCACATAAAATTGTCATTTGTTCAGGGAAAAGGAAGAGGAAAGCATCACAGGACCCTTCCCTACCTTTCTTCTCCCATCTTTCTTGATTACTTCAAAGCTTCTTTGCTTAAGTCAGACTATGTCATGTTAAGAATGTTCAAAATAGATTTTCCTGTGTGATGTTTTTACACCAGTGTCATNGTGTGAATAATATTTCTAAAAAAATTCAGAAAAAATATAGCCTAAGTGTTCAACACAAGACCAAAGAGCTGCTGGGCATTGCTCACTTCCTGTCTCTGGAGAGTGGGGTCCCTGCTGGATGATCAGACCTTTGGCTTAACCTGGAAAAGCCATCCTTCTGCCTTTCTGTTCCTGAATGATGATACACTTGGTACTCAGACTTTTTATTGGGGAAATATACCACCAGTCAGTATTTCAGAAGCAATCAACAGGGTTTTGCAGTCCCCTCATGTATCCCTGGTGAGTCTGAATGTGTTATCAATACAAGGCCTTGCCTTTGAAATAAAACTAATGGCTTACACTTCTCTGCAGCATTCCTTTTCTGGAGACTGAAGGTAAGTGCATCCCAAGACAAAAAATAGACAGGTTAGAATTGCAAAACTCTAGAGAAATGACATCTCTAGCTACCAGATATTCAAACCCTTGGATGATATCACAGGAATTTGGACTGAAGCTTTAGATGTTTGCAGTAATATTTTAATAAGAGCTCACATAAAACTGGCACCAAGGAAGATGAAAACAATAAATCTGTGTACTTGAGGTGCATGTGCCATTTGTTCAGTCCTGCTAAATGTCAAGGTTTAAAGCTGCAGAGATAAGTCACCCCTCTTGGATGATTTACCATCATCTATCTGTTGAGCACATAAATACCTATCAGAGAGCTCTGTCGCTCCAGACAGCCTTTCACTTTGTTTACGCAATTTAATAAAACAGACTTCAAGGCTACTGTGAGCTCCTTCTTACACATCCAAGATCTGGTTCATAAGGAGGTAGTACCAAAAAAGAACTGGCAAAATCTTTTTCTGCTGGCCAGGATCTTTGTGTTTGGAAAACTTTGGCTTTTATATAAGAAATGCTGTTTTATTGTTGCACTTCATCGGCAGTGAAAGTCTACTTAGTCTTCCATAATGGTGAAAGTTCTCCAGAGCAGTCAGGCTACTGTTTCCAGCTNTTCCAAAGCATCTTCTGCAGGCTACCACATTCAGGTGGAATAGGGAAAACAAAAAGAAAGGAAAAGGAAAAGGAAAAGGAAAAAAGGAAAAAAGGGGAGGAAAACCCCCCCAAACCCAGGAAATAAAATCTCAGCACAGAACTGTCAGTACTATGCTATGACTCACTTATTAGAAGAAAGAGAAGGGGTCCAAAGGAGGGTACACTTCTCCCTGCAGCACTTCTCCCTTATTGTGTGCTCTGAAATGTCATGATATGGTGACGAATATTCTTGGCATACAGTCTCTCAAAATCAGCACATAAAATTGTCATTTGTTCAGGGAAAAGGAAGAGGAAAGCATCACAGGACCCTTCCCTACCTTTCTTCTCCCATCTTTCTTGATTACTTCAAAGCTTCTTTGCTTAAGTCAGACTATGTCATGTTAAGAATGTTCAAAATAGATTTTCCTGTGTGATGTTTTTACACCAGTGTCATTACATCTGCTAACAGTGATTCTGACTTGTGAATAATGGGTCCGTTCTCTGATCCGTAATGGGAAGTGTGTTTCTGCTGCTTGTATCACTTAAAGATTTATGGGAAATCACTGAAGTGATGGCATGGACCAGGTCACAGTGGCAGCCCTGATACTGCCTTTAGTTCAAAGATACTTCAGTACTCTTCTGTCTGCTAGAGCCTCCCTAAGAAGGAGCAGAAGAAGCATGCCAAGTACTGCAAATCATCTGCTTTCAAGCTTTTTTATATGTACTGTGCCAAATAAAATTCTTACACTTACAGTCAAATGTTTTACAGTTGCATAAAATTATCATTATTGCATAAAAGAAACAATTTGCTACAAGAAGTACAGAAACTGATATGGAGTGTGACATGGGAATAATTCTTTCAATAATGAAGAAAGAGTGGCTAGCCACGCTGGTTTTTCCTGATTTAGTTAGAGATCTACAGGTTATAAAACTGAGCAAAACAGTATTACAGAGAAATGGAGACATCTGGTAAACCAACAGAATATAATTGCCATACCATCATTTATTGCAATTCACCTAAGGACAGCCAAGGGATTGAAGAGATAGTTCAATTTAAGCTTGTTTCTATTGATGAGGTCAATATCCTCTCTCCCCAGTTTATTACCCAAACAAATGAGATAGTAGAGGATATTATGAATAGTCTGGACTGATGAGATGATTCCCTTACAATGCTACTGCAATGCTACTTACAGAGCTACTGCAATTTTCTCCTAATGACTTTCTTGAAATCCCAAGAGGAGGAAAAGCTTGGATTAGTCAGATGTTGCAAAAAACCTCAAGCCACAGAATCTCTTGGTTTTTAAAAGCTACATATTGATTTATTGATTTGCCTGAGATTTTGGGGCTAAACTGAAGCTCTGTCTTCAGATGTTCACTAAGTTTGTACATGAACTATAGGCCCATCATACAAGGTACTGAGGTCTTCCATCATTATTGATAATTCATCATGATTACATCTCCCTTCTCTTTTCTGCTTTACTTTGTTTTCCACTGTCACCCCTTTACTACATTAATTAAACCTATTTCTTATTTATTGATTTGTGTGATATCTTTATCAAGCATAACAGGACAATTCAAGAAAAAAAGTCCATAAGGGAATTCCTGAAGTATACTGGTATTCAACTATCAGAATTCGATGTTTTCACAAAGGAAAAAAAAAAAAGCTAAATCCAAATAACCCAGAGGTTTCCAATTAGGGCAGGGAAAATTGTGCATTTCGTAGAAAGGAAAATATTTGCAACTAAGATTTTAAAGAATAATATTTCAAGATGCATATACATGACACTGTGAACTCTTTGCCATGAAGAAGAATATTCCTGCAAGAATACAGGCTCTTTAGTTTAAGGTCTGATTGGTTCTGGTTTTCCGAGTGTACTTGGATGTGTTTTAGTAGAGTAATTCTTAGCACATTACCAATAGCACTTCTGTCTATATTAATGTTTTTTATTTATCCTGTCTGCTAAGTATTGGATGTATTTATTTCACAGATGATGTTGAACAGTGCAAGAAATAGTTCAATGCATACACTACAGGGAGATTTTTTTAACTATTGTTAATAACAAATCATAAGGATGTATGCACAGATTGTGTTCAAGCAGTTTGGGAAGCCTCCACTTATTCTTGGTTTTGGTCCTGTGAGTTTTTTCCAGCCTGAATGATTTTATGGTTAGCAGAGAGGTAATCTTCAGTCACTTTCTGAAACAAAAATTGTCATTGGTTACAGAGAATGAAATATACAAAGGCTTAGCCTGTTTTTGAAATCTACACACACACACACACATACACACTTTTCCAGTGCATTACAGCTGCAATAAACATGTTTTCAAGCTGTGGTCAGTGCATTTTCATTAAAAGGAAGAGGTCACCCATAGTTACATCACTCCTGTGACCCAGGTAAAATGAAGATATTGCTGTGATGTCCCTGCATTTAAATGCCAAATGGTGCTTGTTCGTAAGGAATTGTGTGAAAAGTTACAATAGCCATTGGTGCCAGGGAAAGAAAAAATCAGATCCCATGAACGTTTAGATATATTAAAAATTCCAAATGTTCTGTACCACCTTTTTTTAACCTTCACTATGTCAATGAAACTAGGGAAAACCTTTTTGAGTTTGTAATGTAACACAAATTTGACAGTATTTATTACGAGTGTAATTGTTTAGCTTTTGTATTATAATCCTTTCCCATTTACATTTCTGATGGTCCAAAGTCTATTTTTATTTGGGAAATTTCAATTGCAGCTTCTGTACACTTCTAAGAATTAAAAAGAAAGAAAAAAAAAGTATTTTTTCCCAACTTCTGCTCGCATCTCAAGCTTGCTTGAATCTAGAAATCATTAAACTCGTACTTCAGCATGGGAGAAAAGCTCTTTCAGACAGAGTTGTAAAGATGTCAATTGGTTTTGTTTAGAAAAAATATCTGTAATGTTAATCTTGGTTAGGGGTCAAACTCCAACCCAGCTTCTTGTTCACTCCTCCTCCATAGGACAAGAAGAAAATCAGCAAGGTAAGATGAAGAGAGGGAGATCATTTACCCCTCATTGTCATGGCAAAACAGATTGAGATTGGGGGAAATGAATTTATCACCAATTAAAATAGACTTGGTTAGAAAGAAACAAAGGACAAATTAAAACAGACCCATTTCCCTCGCTGCCTCTCTTCCAGGCTCAACTTCACTCCTTCACTCCTGACTTTACCTCCTATTTCAGTGGGGGTGGGGATGAGGATGTGGTCAGTCCATAACTGATCCTATCTGCTGCTTCTTCTCCTACTCCACTGTGGGCTCTTCCTCTGCTGCCTTATGGATAGGGCTGTGGAGGAATGTCTGCATTCTCTGCAGAGGCTGTTCCTTCAGCATCCAACTGCCAACACCTGGCACCAACAACTCATGCACAGTCTTCCTCAAAATCATGGTGTAATTTTCTTTCCATTCTCTGGAATTCAACAAATGATCCCACTTTTTGTGCAAAGCTGATGCCCTATTTCATCCCTCTTATTCTTGAGGACACCCTCCTAATGTTTTAGAAACAGGAGCTCTCTGGCTCATACCCAATCTTTGGTTTACTTCACACACTGTTATCTTCTGCCATTTTGCCTTCTTCAGCAGCACTTTTCTCCTTTATGACGGCTCTCCACATTACTGAGTGCATTAAAGAGCCCAGTTTTCTATCACATCTTTTTTGAAACGCCTTCTGAGTTCCATGTTTATTTAATAGGACCAGAGCTCTGCCACTGCATTCTTCATGTCAGTGAGTTACTTTGTGGAGAGAGGCAGAGAAATGGCACTCCTACTCAGAAAATCATGAAAAGAGCTTGAAATTAACTGCAGCAAGTGTAACTTTACAGCTCACACAGACATGCAGCCATTGCAAAAGACATTTACTACCAATTCCATCTAATAATTAATTTTGATTGAATTACAACTTAATCCCAGAAAAAGATCTCCCTGCAGCTATAGAAGTTTTGTCAACATGACTCAGCTACTTTATTCCAGTTGTTAATTGACCTCACTATTAAAAATATACTCCTAATTTCTGTTTTGACTTTATCTAGTTCTATTCCAATTTATAGCAATTGTTTCCTGCTATTCTTTGTCCTACATTCTATAAAGCACTTTAATTTGTTCGAGTTTATAAATCCCACAATTATATTTACTCATTTTACCACTTCATTATGCTGCTCATAATAACTCCATTTTAAAGTTATTATGTTCCATAAGACAGTAGTCCTTTCAGCTGACAGGACCTGCATTCTCTGCTGCAAATGTATTGAAAAGTATTTTGTAGGAATGTGTCCAATGGGCTGAACGATACAGACTGTGCTCAGTGATTGTTCCTGCCTTACAGAAGCTCTGCTGATGCTTTCATCATTCACAGATTTGTACAGCACTTGTTTCATGTTTAGGGCCACTCCTTTGATGGCATGCTGCATGTATCAAAAGCATGTTTCCTTGTCCCAGGGTCTGCTGCTTTTCACATTTGTCAAAGAGTTGTTAACCTCAAGTTGAAGGGATGGCCTCAAGTTGCATCAGAGGAGGTTTAGATCCGATAATGGGAGAAATTCCTTCGCCAAAGAGATGGTCAGGCATTGGAATACACTGCCCAGGGAAAAGGTGGAATTACCTTGATGACCTTAGAAGTTTGTTCCAAACTTAGTGAGTCTATGATTCTTACTAATCCTTTAGCATGTGATCCATTGGTGGGAATTCTTTTCCTTAAAAAAAAAAGGTAAAGCTTATCTAATTACTCTGCCTCAATAGTTGTGTATTCCTTTTGAAACCCTAGCAAGTTTTCACTAAACTGAGGAGGTGCATTCCTCCAGCTTTTATCAGAATAGGCAGTTATGAAAGAAACATTCTCTATTTCCTGTAATGAGAGCAAAGGTAAGAAGTGCACTTGCACAAACAAGGTGAGAATAGGAATGAAAACTTTGACAATGCTAGAGTTCATGGACATTCCTGTTGGTAAGAAGGCCCTTCCCTGACAGGTGAATTCACTGGGTGCTTGAACCTTCAAAAAACTATAGACTTTTCCAGCTTCCTGTTTGCATCTCTGGCTTCTTTCCTGCCTTCTCTCTTTATTTTCCCATTTGTCCCTCTCAAATACATAGCAGTTGTGGTTAATAAGGGACTGGAATTTCTTGAGTCTGATGTGACACAACAGACAACTTTATTCTTAGTTAATGCATGATTAATTAATGAACAAGTCTACCTCCCTCTTTCAAAGCAGGACAGAAGCATATCTAATTAATTAAATTATGTCTACAAGATCAGACTCCACTGTGAGTCCTATAAAATCTGAAGACCCAGAAGGACATCAAAAGCTGACATGTTTGTTTTTTAACTTGTAAACTCACTCAAATCGTGTTGTCCGGGAGCTACCCAGTACTGACACAACTATTGAAACAAACAAACAGTCTGATTATCCACCAAAAACTTCGCCTTATAGATATTTCTGGTATTGCATAAAAAACCCCACAAAACCAGTGCTTTTGTACATTATGTTTTAATTTAAAGAGTGACTTTCACACAGCTTGGAGTTTTGTACAAAAACAAATAGGAAGAACCAAGAGTGTTTCCTATTTTATTTCTCTATTTCTAATTTTCCTACTGCTTCTTGGGAATTCTGGGAGGTCTTAAACCTGTCTTGAAAATGTGCAGAAGGGGGAAAGAGAGATGAATTATTAGTTACACCATGATTAGGTGTAACTCTCTATGTCTAGTTTAAAAGTAGAATATAAGCAAAGCAAATATAAACATCTGGATTACATTATTGTTGGCAATCCCTTCAGTGAGATATAGCTGCTGTTCCATAGGTAATGCAGACTACCCTGGACTAAGGAACAAAGAATGCCTTCTGGCTTATGCTAGTGGAAATATTATTTTGGCTTGAAAACACACTGCACCTAGAAAGCAAGACCCTTAAATAGAAAATCTCTTAGTTACTTTATGTTTTGGTATGTGTTAAGATTTTCTGCTAAGTGTGATTCATGCAAGATGTTTTGAAGATGAATTTTGAAAAGCTTTAGGAAGGAAGTGTTGCTTTTGTCTATACACTGGTCCTATGGCTATCTTAAAAGCAACTTGCCTTAATTTTCCAATGTATTTTGAAGAATATGAGTGTGCATTTTTAAACAATAGAAATATGTATCTCTGTATCTCTCTCTCTCTCATATCTATCATCTATCTCTCTATAGATTTGTATGCAGAGAAATGATGCTATTTAAATACAAAATTACATATTGAGATATATCTCCTTACATATCATTTACAACTTTTTATATATACAAATTTATATCCATATGGATGTCTATATTTATACACATAAAAAGTTTAAACTTTCTCCAAGTCTGTGACAGCAGTCTAATACAAGGTCCAAAATTTCTGAACAAATTTCTCATACTATGGAAAAATTGGCTCCTTTCCTTCTCTCTACCCACCAAAATTCCCCCACTTCTCTTAGGGGAATTAATTAAAATAAGGAAGACCAAATTATGTCTGGCTTGATATATATAAAGCATATCATATACAAAATATGTTAATATAATACAAATATTATGCAATATTTGTGACAGAACTGAATGTTGCTCATACTTGCTTTGCCAATTTTCCCTCCATAATCCTTTGGCTTGCAAACCAGGTTTTCTTTTTCCCCATTTCTTGTCTTTGTTTACTATTACCTTCTTTTCAGATTTATCAGATTTTCTGCCCTTTCAGAGTCTGATGAATAAGAGGCCAGTGGCTCATTAAGGATCATTTCATTAACCCTAGCAACACTGGGGTGCAAGGCTAGACCCCAAGTCAGGTTCAGAACAAAGTTATCCCAATGTACATTCTTTAGGTCCTGAAGTACTTTCAGATCTCATTGTCAACAAACTGAGGTGTGACCTTTTCCAGGTAAGAGTGTGTTGGGCTGAGAAGTGTAAGCTAAAAATGGTAAAGGTATAGAAAAAATGCTATTGAAATATTCAGTCCAATCCTCCATGCATAAAAATAATGCAGCAATGACTTCCATGTTGTTATAGAGGGATGATTATGATAGGAATTTTCAAAGTTGACATCTGCCCTTCACTTTGTAGCCTGAGTGAGTATCTGGTTTACAAGACTTCAGTCATCAGATTTCAAGAGAACAGTCCTCTTTAGGAAATAAAATGTATTGCTGTATATTTTTATGTATATATGAATACATATATATTCACAGTATTGCCTAATGGTATTCCACAGAAAAATAAATATTGTAACAAGGATTCACTGTAGTAGAAGCAATAATATATAGATGCAGAGAACATTCTTTGTGAGGCTTAATTCTAGTGAAGTTTGGGTTTTTTTTTTAATGTGGCAGCACTAATAATTTTACGAGTGACTCTGGCAAGATTTTTCTCTTGTTGGTGATTCACGACTTTGTTCTGTTGAAATCTCTCTGAGGTTTGACCAGTCCCAATGAGCTCTGTCTCCAAATCTCCATTCTCAGTGTTTGCTCCTATAGCTGTCCAAGTCCTGAATTTGCCTTCCAGTATTCTAGTGATATCTATACCATGTACTCCTAACTTATTCATAGGGATCTAAATTACCCCTAAGTAATGTAGTTCAAGTACTGGAAGTAGTTAAACCTCAATATAAATAATGCTATCTGGGCTACTTGGAAGTCATAAAAAGCTCAATTACCCTGCTACATTTCAAGTGAAAGCATGTTTTGCTTGTCACAGACAGGATGTGCTATGGTCCTTGTGCTTAAAGTACTGGAAGTATCTGTGTGGTCAAAGTGTAAATTGTTGTAAATCTGTGGGGTTTCCCCTTTTTGGGGTCTGTCTAGGGTCTGCCTTGCTATCTGGGCAGCACAGAGAAAAGCAAAACAGGCACAAGCCACATGCCAATTTTTGGCTGCGGGAACCGCCAAACACCAACACGCCAACAAAACCTGAACAGCTGAATTTTCACAAGGACCCTGTTATAACACAGAACATTGTTATGTTTATAGTTTCACAGAGGCCACAGTGGAGAGTCATGTGCCTGATTAATCATGTTTAATTACAAGCTCTTATTAGGCTTGTATCCATTTGGACACCACTCTGCAATGCAGCAGAGAGATCGCCACCCACTGTGTGAGCAGAAGTGGCAGACAGGCGCATGCAGCTCCTGTGACTCCTTTTTTGTCTGGAAAATGAAGCCAGAAACTGTACTGTCATGCACAAAGCATAAAACACTTAATGTGCTTTCATCTTGGTTTATATAAACCGCATTTCAACACAGGTATTTCAGACTACTTGACAAAGTGCTTTATGTGGAACATAGTCCTGTATTTCAGGAAGAATTTTTTGACAAACATTGTCTTTTAGCAGCTTGTAATCATAGGTTCATTGGCAAAAATGTTTTGATTAAAAATGTTTAAAATTACATAAACAGAAGTCATGTCAGGACACATAGTGCTATCCTGATATAAGTTCGTTTGGCAGTAAGAATTTACATACCTTAATAAGCTTACATACTTGGAAGATTGAAAAATTTTACAGGTATTTTTACTATGGTTCTCAATATATATCTTCCCACTTTTAACACTGTCTCCCAATGGTGCTAGACTTAAAGTCTTGCCCAAAGATAGCTATGATATTAATATACACAATGTGCAAACCAGCTTGCCTATCATTCCTTCTACTTGCAAGGTTGTATTCTGTTTTTACAGTACAGACTATCAGAAAAATATTTCCACTGATGCTTAACACACCACAGGAGGGATAAGAATTACACCTTCAGAAACTTCATAGAATCATAAAATACTAGAATAATTTGGGCTGGAAGGGAACTTTAAAGAGCATCAAGCCCAACAGACCCTGCAATGAGTAAGGACATTTTTAACTAGATCAGGTTGCTTAGGGCCCCATCCAACATGACCTTGAATGTTGCCAGGGGTGGGGCATCTATCACCTCTCTGGTAAACTTCCAGTTTCACCCCTTTTGCAATTATTGCAATTAAATCTGCTTAGCAAACTTCCATAAAAATAAAATTATCTATTTGTAAATGCTAACACTGCTAAAGGAACTTACTGTAAAATGTAAAGGAAGAAAAATATTGAGAACTGAACATCTACTGCGTTTGTGCCTCTAGAATCTCCACTTGGCATATTCATTTGAAGACTTGTATTTTCAGGATTTGTTTAGGAAGGTGCTGGAAACATGCTGGTACCTCTCATGCCATAAAAATTATACAGATGAGCAAAATGAATGAATTATTAAATTATATGTTAACTTCCCAGTAAATATGGGACATTCAGAAATTCCTGCCTCAGAACAGAGAGCAGAGTCGCTTTTCTTTTTGTTGCCATGCAGCCTTACTATCCATTTTAAAAAATTGTCCTCTGTCCAGCATTAAATGTAATTAAGAATCTTTTCAAAATAATGATTTAATGATCTGCCTGTTTTCTCCCACATTGTAGCCAAGCAAACAGAGCAACTGACTCACTCACAAAAGGTTCAGACTATTATTTTATATGGAAACATCATTGCAGCTGACAGTGCTCCACCTGGATGACATGTGTTAAGGTAACAGCATAAATGAAGCACTAATCCATTAAAAGGTGGGCTTTTTTTCCTCTCTAGTTGACATTATGTAACTCACAAAAATGACTTGAAGAAAGAAGACCTTTTGCAAGACAGTTCTGTCTTCACCAAACTAAATTCTGATCCTGAATTGTGAAAAGTCAAACACTATAAACCCTTTGTAGAGGGTCACAATGGCTTCATGCCTCCATTTTGTCATGGAAACCCTTGTAAGACTTGGAGTCTTTCATCCAGTCTTTGGTCATGTGTATTCATCTGGGGCTTTTGTCCCCAAATGGGAACATTTTTGGCTAAGTTTGTAGCTCTGCTTTGATCTCTTTAACACCTTCTATCTAAAAAACAAGTTTGAAAACAACTGAACCATTGTTTTGCCTAACCAGCTTTGACTTGCCATAGGTCTCTTCTCCCAAACAACAAGTGATAGGACAGGAAATGACCTCAAGTTGTGCCAGGTAATATTTAGATTGGGTATTAGGAAAAATTTATTCTCTGAAACAGTGATCAGTCATTGGAGCAGGCTGCACAGGGAAGTGATGGATTCATCATCAATGGACATATTTAAAAGGCATGTAGATACAGCACTTAGGGATATGTTTTAGTGTCTGACTTGGCAGTGCTGGGTTAATAGCTGGACTTGACCTTCAAGGTGCTTTACAATCTAAATGATTCTATGACTGAAAGAACTCTAGCTCAGGACTGCAGTTTTGTACCAAATTATGTGACTTCCTGGGTAGAGAAATTGCATAGTGGTTCTCTGCAGGTTTCCCTGTTGGACTATTGTGCCTGCACTATCATTACATAGAGTCTGAGTTTAACCCAGACTGGCTGATGGTCCTACTCTGATGGCTGTCAGGAAAGTAGTCTCGGGGGGGGAAAAGTCCATCTGCACCCTGTGCTGTTTGACATGTGTGTGTGCAGCAGGGGCAGGTCCTCTTCAAGCAGGCTTCAGCTCACTGCCTGCAATTTGCTCTTGCAGTGGAAGTCGGGGACTAACGCTCTTCCTTGAACTGTGGGGGCAGGAACCAGATGGTTTTGGGATGCTTCAAGAGCATAGGAGAAAATGGTGCCAGCTCATGAGAGAAGAGACCATTCTGGAGCACAGTAAAATCAGTTTCTGAATAAACGGAGGTGGAGGCAAAGTGTCTATACAACAGATTTTTCTTTGCCCACCAGAAAATCACTTCATCTTTCTTTCTATGCTGAAATGGATTTAACTGCTCACAGTGAACAGAAGGGACTGATTTATGTTTTCAGAAAAATTTCATGAAAGCTGCCAGTTCTTTCATTTTACCCATTTTTCAACACCTTCTGACTGTAAAATTGGCTGGGTTGTGCTGACTTCTAACTGATGATGCCAAAGTTGTTCCCTAAAACCAGTAAGGATTTCTTCAATCTTCTTTCAGAGAGGGATAACCTTGGAAGGGAGGAGGCCATCTTAGAAATGCTTTATGGCCAGGTGGGGAAAAAAGGAGGAGAAAGGGATAAATGTTCGTAGTATACTTCTCAGCTTTCTGCTGAGGAGATTTATCATCAAGACAAGGAGTAGTACAGTGAGGATACATCTCTCATTCCAGATTCATCTCAGAAATTTCTTTCTTTCTGTATATTGATTTGGCCACAGCTCCTGGCTCCTCAGTGCTGTTCCTCAGCCTGCTTTCTACCTCCTCCAAGCAATTTCTAGATCTGGAGCATCAACTTCCTAGCAGCTGCTGTCTGAGAAGCACAACAAGAAGAACTTACTTATTTGGGTCCTTACACCTGGTAAGAATATTAATTTTTGGCACAGATGCTTCCTTCATACCTCCATAGACATCCCTGTTCTTTTTGTAGCTGTTCCTCCACTGATGCTTTTGCCTGGTCTGTATTTCACACACGTCTTTAAAGCCTGACCAAAACCCAAGGTTGAAAACAAGACAATGACTTATACAGACACAGCTGAAACATGAAGAGAAAGGTTGCTCACCTGGGGAATGTGGCCCATGGAAGGAGACTGGGGGATGATATTCATTGTAATAATGTCAAGGTCTACTAACAACACTGCAGGAGGCAAGCTAAAGAGACTTTAATAGAGACACCAGTGAAATAGAGATGTCATGACCCAAGGATCCAGGGGAACAGAAGAACTGGAACATTGTACTCTTTATGCCTCCTGTGAAGGAGAGAATATTTTTGGGGCTAATTTTTGGAACTAACCCATATTACAACTTTTGTAAGAAATAAGAAAGTTTCTAAGTTTTCTGATTCATAAGGCTAGATGATCCAGACCTAGGAGCTGGTATCATTTGATACCAGTTATGCGAATCACACAACCAGTATCATTATACATGAGATTTAAACAAATTGTGCCTAGTTATTTTATTTTAGAAATTTTTAGATGACCCTCAAAATTTTCCTTTATAACAAAAAATTGTCTAATTCATTAGCATTAAATAGATGCATATATGAAATGCAAAGCCATCAAATATTGGATAAAAGACTTCATTTCATTTACCTTGCAGATGAAGTGCCAGACTTAAATCATTAGCTGCATTCATGCCAGTGAGTTTTCAAAGAGAAATTATGGCCCTTTTGCAACTGTGCATGTCACACTGCTTTAGAAAAAAAATTCAGCGACATTAAAAACAATGAACAGGTTTAGAAGTGAGTGACTAAGGTAACATGTGTCCAGAAATGATTGCAAAAATGGTTGCTGTGTGCCTGCATCCAGAAGAGCACTAAGACTAAGACACAAATCTGGTGCTTGTCTTCCAAAGCACGTGGTGATGTAGTGGGTGAGTGGAAAAAAACATAATTTCCCCAAAATATCTCCACTGCTTGTTTTCTTGGCCCATACTGATTTTTACAAGAGGTACCTTCTTGGCATTTCTGCAGTTGCTTACTCATTTTCTCTGAATGACATTGCTGCCTGTCCTCTCTCAGAGTAGCTGGGTAGCCACTAGGAAAGAAAAAAAGAGACAAGACAAATAAGAAAGGATCATTCTAATATATGTAAGCATATACAAATATCACCTGCAAAACAATATTCTTTATGTTTTTTCTTTGCTCAACTGCCAGCCCTCTGTATGTGGAGCAGTCACAGTGAATCATAGAAAGTCTTATAAAAATGGCTTTCTCTGAGACATTTTACACTTATTTTTGCCAGCTTCTTAAAAATTGGAGGGATATTGCAGCCCAAAAAAGCATGCATGTCTTCAAACACACACATTCCCACATGTGTATGCTACCTTGGCTTGTAATATTTGCCAAGGCTGGAAATGTGAAAAAGCATCCTCTATGTAGACAGCATTTTATTGCTCCTTCAGACTGCTGAAGGAGGTTTGGGTTGATTTCACAGGGTTCAAATGGATATATTTCTTCCATCAACTATGTATGTTCTTTACATTATAGCTTCTCTTGGTGAGAAAAGGTGGAATACATTGCTAGATTCAAGGCAAAAAAAAATACAATACTTCCTATGGCTAATTTCTTTTTACAGATATAAATTTAGTATATGTACCTGCTATTCTCCATGTCAATAAAATACAGCTTTAAATTCAACCAGTCAGTCCTTACTGTAGGCGAGAGCCATGTCAACTGCTCATTTTCACTTGAAATCATTTTGAATAAAGTGCATTATTTAAGTTTATAACACCCAGTTCTGAGGAAAGAAAGAAAGAAAGAAAGAAAGAAAGAAAACGAAAGAAAGAAAGAAAGAAAGAAAGAAAGAAAGAAAGAAAGAAAGAAAGAAAGAAAGAAAAAGAAAGAAAGGAAGAAAGGAAGAAAGGAAGAAAGAAAGAAAGAAAGAAAGAAAAGAAAGAAAGAAAAAGAAAGAAAGAAAGAAAGAAAGAAAGAAAGAAAGAAAGAAAGAAAGAAAGAAAGGAAAAAGGAAAAAGAAAGAGTAGTATATTCCCATGATAAAGAGGATCTTACTATTTTAAACAAAAATTTCACCACAATGTAGTTGAAGTTCACCATGCTTTAAGCTATAAATGCTTGAAAGGTGCTTTTAATACGCGAAGGAAGTCTAACCTAAAAAACCAAAAGAACTGTCAGACTACTAATAATTTTAATAGGAACAAATTTTACATGAATAGTCAGAAAAAAATCTCTGTGTACCTTTGAAGCTGGTACTTATGATCAGTAACTTTCTTTACTTTCTTCACTGCCTCATAATGAAATAACATTTGTGATGGAGCCACTTCATCATACACTGTTTTAAAA
Source organism: Drymodes brunneopygia (assembly GCA_013400955.1). Lineage (NCBI taxonomy): Eukaryota > Metazoa > Chordata > Aves > Passeriformes > Petroicidae > Drymodes > Drymodes brunneopygia. Next base: position 277,496 of record VZTZ01047218.1, on the reverse strand, counting down.
ATTGCCAATGATGAAAAATAAGCAGATAATCCCAGTGAATTAATCTCTAGTTTGCTCTGAGGTTCATATCAAAAATATTCTTGATGACCACACTCTAAACATTCCAAATGCACCCTGTCAGCAGGAGGGTACTTGGCTGGAAATGCACACAGCTTTCACATGACTGGAAATCCCCTGCTGAAGGACTCAAACAGCTGCATAAGACTTATGAGTCCGCATTTTCATGAGACTGAATGTTTAACATTACTTCTGTTTTGTGTTACTGAATGATCCAGCCATATAGATTAAATTAATTAAAATGTATCCTTTTTATAATATAAATGTAGTCTCTTGAGACACCAATCATCAACACTCATATCTAAATCCATCCCCAGCAATGCACTTTTCACAAATGTCCAAGGACACCGACTCAGCATTACAATATCATCATTTCTGCCTTTGCTTCCCTTCCTTCCCTCAAAGGGCTAAAAAAACAATCCAAAATCCTCTCACAACCTTTGACTGTGAAATTTTTTGATTGGGTTTTGTCCTTATATTTTCCCTATATACAAGTCCAAACAAGACACGGTCCCACTTAATTCCATTACAGTGGCTAATTATGACAACAACAATCAATAAAAGCCCAGAATCCTTCTAACATACTGCCCTTGAAATGAGAGGCAGCCGAACAGGAACTATAGTAATGCACTTAGAGATGGAAAATCATTCCTGGGTTCCAATTCTTCTTGTATTAAAGAAAATAACTGATGTCTGTTTACTCCACTGTCTTGAGAGTATACAATTACAGACAATACTGCATCACACAGAGGAAAGAGGGAGAGATAAATACCTCACTTTGATTACCTGAGTAGATGTACAGTTCTCAAATAAGTTTAATTCTAAAGAAGAATAATGAGATACAGGTGCACAGATCTTTAGATGACCCCTCTAACATTAGGTTGACAGATACATGCCCAACCTGCTTGCACTCTGAGAAGATCACAGTGTTTTGCTACATTTGACACTGAACTTATTGGCATGCTAATTATGAACACACCTCATTATCAGCTTGAAGCGGAAAGACGAGCCTGTGCTGCATCTGAACAGTGGTGCAGACCTGGTGCCATAAGGTGGGGTGGAACAGGACCAGACACTGCCATCACTCGATGGATGAAGTGTGAGGGCACTCTGCTCACCTTGTGCTCCTGCGTTCTGAGCCAAGGGCATACACTTCAGGAAGATAAAGTCAAGTGAAATTAAGTGAATGACTGCCTCCAGAAGGATGAGGAACTGAAAATCTCTGCCCCAGTACACATGCCCAAGGAGGAATAAATACCTGCTGTGGATTTTTGTGATAAGTGCTTTTTGTAAATAACTTTGCTCCTGGTTTGCACAGAGCTAGAATGGAGTGATTTGAAAAGGCAAAGAATATATCTGCTGTAATACCCAGGTCAATTACAGCTTTAACTCACTTCAGAGAGCTGACGGTAGATGGTGTGTGCTCAGGTACCTCTGTCTGAATACCATTGGTTTTGGCATCATGATGGCTAGACATGAAATAAACTAAACCTTAATCGTGTTAAGCCAACCAGTTGATTGTAAGTAATGGAGGGCACAGAGCAAGGCAATCTGGCCAGTCATCATTAATGTTAATCAGTTAAACTCAGCCTCCATAACCACACTCATAAAAAAATATCACAAGATATTCCAGTGTGGGCAGACCCAAAGGCTTCCTTCATCTATTAAATGTAAATATTTCAAAGAATAAAGTCATGCAGCTGCTATGTTTGCTGAAGAATGATCAGCTCCCAACGCCTATCCTTCCACTGACTGTGTGAGGCACAGTGGAGGCTGATAAGGCATGGTATGCTTGAATCTCACTCCCATATCTTCATTCCTTTATAATCCTAAACAACTACTTACACATGACACTTACTGAGAAGTTTCAGGCTTCATAGATGTTTTCTTTATCTCTGATACTGAAAAAACATTACTTCCTATTCTATATTGTGGTATTGATACTACTGACATAGGATCATCCTTTCTTAAAGAAGGATGACTATTATTTATAGAGAACTGAATATCTCCAATGAAGTTTTTTCCCCCCTATATAAAAGACAAGTGCTTTCCTTCCAGAAATAGGCAAAGTGTGTAAGTTCAAGTAGAATTTGGTTCCTCTCCTTGACATAGTCAAAATTGTCTACCTCTACCTAGGTTTGCTCAGCATCTTTATGTTGAGCAAAATTAAGATTTATTCTTTGTCTCTCTTTGTTGCTTATACACACAGAATAAATGAAAACGTATAAATTATTCAGGTACATACAACATATCTATTTTTAAAGCTTCTGTTACAATTGTTGCTACGTGGAACAGCAGTAAACTTTAAAGTTTATTTATGCATAGTTACTTGTTTTGTGAGTCAATTGACCTCCAGTGGCATATAAGATAAAATCAGAAATGTTAGCATTTTCCCAGACCAAAATGTATATTTTAGTTTTAATGGTACTGTTTCTATTTCAGGTATACTCTTATTTTAAAAGTAATTTCTAACTTATATGTTTATAGTTATGGGAAGGGCCTTATCAGAGAAGGGAAACATACAAAGGAAAAACCTGGACCACACAGAGTTAAAATTTTCAAATTTTGCATTTATTGAAAAATCAATACAGGAGATGATTATTATATTGCTTTCTGGGAGCACTGGTTTTCAAGCCTAGGCACATCTCCCTCATGAAAAAAACTGTATGGTAATTTTACCACAAAAGATACTGTGGGATGGTGTTGCAGTAACTAAGGAACCAATTTTAGTAACACCAAAACAAATGCTGGAGGAATAGCAGGACTGAAATATGAAAATCATTTTTAGGCACGGTAATTTCTGTCAGAGTTTGCTGCAATTTAAAAAGAAAACTCAGTCATGATGGTGATGATTATTATACTTTAATATGAATTGATAAGGAACTGAGCTTCTATTGCATGAGTTGGACTACTGGTATGAAGTTCAAGTACAAAGTGTGGTCACCTTATAAAATAAAATATCCATATAATCTCATCCAAATTTCATCTTTAATTCTACATACTGTACTCCTGTGACATTTAAGATAAATGACAGAATAATTTATCCTTTTTTAAACATTCAGAATATGAGTAGCCAAATATTAATCCTGTGTTTTGGTTGGTTTTCATTCAAACTACTGGTTTCCAGTACATAGATCTTTTAGTAGAATGATTGTGATACACTTGTGAGATGGTTGTGATATTCTCAAAAGCAGTCTCCACTTACCTATTTTACATGATTCCTGTCATTGTATCTGAATGCTTCACCATCTTCAGCATATAGTAGAACAACTAAAAAAAGGTTTAAAAGAGGTCTTAAGATGTCACCTGAAGTATTCTATTACAAAGACTGGATCCACAATGTTTCCACGATATTTCTTCCTTATCCTTCCTATGTAATTGATTCAACCAATTAACTGCATTTAGACTTTAGAGTGTTTTCTTACTTCCTAACCAAAAAGAACTTCATGGCAATATAAATTTACTTTTTCATGTCCTGTCTCTCATGATTATAGAAAAAACATTTGTTCCTCTTTGTGCCAACCATTTATGTAGTTGAAGGTTGTTGTTTTTCCCTTAGAGTGATTCAGTTCTTTCATACTGTACATAGACCTTGTTCTGTATCCCCGTGTTCAGACTTACCTCTCTTCTCAGGACCATACTGGAGGGCAATATCTTGAATTAAATATATCTGAGGTCTGCCTCCAGACAGAATGAATGACTTCATGTATCTGACATTATATAAACCTCAACAGCAGTTTTTCTTTTGTTTTTTCCTGAAGTATGGTGTTACAGCCACTAACCCACAGACATTGTTTCCTCCTGAACTTTTACTGTATAAGATGTGCAAAGGAGTTGAAGAATTGTGAGTACAGGGGAAGGGAAGTCAAGAGGATCCCCTCACTCTGTGTACTGGTGAAAAAAGATCTCCACAAAAGGCAAGGGCTACAATTTTGTGTACAAATATGGGGTGAAGAGAGAGTTCTTCACTGAACCAGCTTTACATCCAGGGAAAGAAAGAAGAAATTTATAACACTGACCTTGCTCTACCTGCATTCTTTATAGATAAAGGAAAAGCTATTACTTTGCTTGCTAACACAATATTTAGAAAGGTAATATATAATAACAGAAGGTAAAGAAAGTTATGCTCAAGTGAGGAGAGATGTGTGAATGAGTAGTCAAAAGGTGGATAAGAGGAGAAAAGGGTTGGATATTGAGGAGATAACAATTACCAATTCTATCAAGAAATGCTTTTGCCTAAATTTTGACCTTTATTTATCATAGTTGAATTATTTTTCCTTTAGCAGTTCAATCATCTGCTATTTTTAAGTTAAATTTGAAGAATAAAGACAAGAGAGGGGAAAAATCACAGCAAGAGCTCTTTCTGTAGCTGTTCTCATTTTATCTTTTTCTCTGTGTATTTTTTTGGTTTGTTTTTGTATTACTGAAGCAGTTCTGAATTCTAATGATAAAGCACTTGGCTCAAACCCAATATGTGCAATAATAGGCTTAGTAACTTAGTACTTGTCCAGAATCCCAGAGAATTTCAAACCTTAACATATTTGGAAGCAGTGCATATCTTATCCACAGTCTAAAACAATAAAGAAGAAAATGTATGCCAGAACATGGAAGTTGTAACTTGTAACTTGATTTCAAAATGCTTAAAGCAGGAGAGACTTTTTTTTTAATTTTTTTTTAAACAAAACGAAAATAAGTTGGAAAGTAAAAAGAAGGAAAAAGAAGTGTTATCAGAAGGGAATATGTCTGGCTAATGCACCAGACGGGTGTGTTTCCATTCAAGGGGACATCAAGAAGCTGGATAAACGGGCAGGCAGGAACACCGTGAAGTGCAATACAGGGAGATCCCGAGTCCTGCCCCTAGGAGGAATAAGCCCAGGATCCAGGACAGGCGAGGGGCGGCTGGCTAGAAATCAGCTCTGCCATGAGGGACCCAGGTCATGGTGGACAAGCTGAGCATGATCCAGCAATGTGTCCTTGCTGTAAAGAAGGGAAATGGCATCCTGCCCCCAGCATATGTTGGTATCTGGGGTTGTTCCTGTCCAGGTACAGGACTTTGCACCTCTGCTTGTTAGATATCATGAGGTTCTGTCTGCTCATTTCTCCGGCTTGACCAAGTCCCTGTGGGAGGTAGCACAGCTCTCTGGTGTATTGTTTCTCACAGTAACCAAAGCAGGGAGCAGCATTCTGAAATCATGCCAGATCCTGAATCTCAGGGAGCTGGAGGCACCCGAGGTGACAAGCAGCACTCTGTGCAACACTCTCCTCTGGCTAGCTCTAAAGCAGATTATTCTCAGACAATATGTCAGCCATGCTCTCTGGCATGCTAGATTATATGCAGAGGTTAGATATTTGCCCATACCATGGGATAGGTAACACTTACAAAAGGACTAACTGCATTTGCTCTGTAGGAGATTAAGTTCCTTTTAGTCACTGGCAATGACTTTTTAGCCAAAACAGGAAAGAAGCTTCTGTGACTGGAGGCAAAATGTGAACCAGTTCAGGTAAGCCTCTTCTCCTCCATCTGTTGACTGAGCAGATTTTTTTTAAAAACTCCTTCAGTCCATAAAGTGAAGCAGGTGGAATTAAGAAATTCACCTGGAGGCCATCCCCATCTGCCTACGCCAGGGCCATTACCTGCCATAACCTCCACCTAGTTACAAGGTGGACAGGTAGCCAAGGTGTGGGACTTGGCCACCATCTCTCCCCAGCAATTTAAGGTCAAGTATCCCCAGTAGCATGCTGCTCTTTGTCATCTGCACAATAAGCAGAACCTTTCATAACTCTAAGTTACTAAAACAATTGTTGTATAAAAAGCAGTGCAAGGATTACAAACAACAGTGCCAATGCTAATTAGGGTTAGCCAAGGTTTTCTCATTCATACAACTATGGGAACATATGGGAAATGTCATGTTGTCAAAGCCGATTCTTTGCTTCTAAAAGTTGTGTGAAACATCAAAGCCAAGTAAAATAATAGCTGCATGCAACAAATGTGAAGTACAAGTGGTTCAGATAGCATATCTTTTTTTGCTGCCTGACAAGGGCTGCAGTAAGAATGCATGAAAAATTAAATCTACTGTGATGTCTATTGTCAAGCTGTTAGTCTGACTCTTCTTCTGAGATGTTTCCCTAATTTTTGTATGAAAGCATTGAAAATATGATTTTTAAATAAAAGTGCTTTTGTTCAACCAGCACAGAAAGCCCTAGAATTGAAAATACTATCAACTGAAAAAAAATTATGCCTCATAAAAGCTTGAGACACTTCCTCTTCATGTGGATGTAGCTTGTTTTTCTACCTGTAGACTGTAGGTTTGAATTAGAGGAGAGTCAACAATTCTGATTGTTAATTACTATTTGCACATAGATCTCTCTTTAATGTGATGATTCTGTACAAATACTAGAAGAGGCGTTTCACCTTCTGTGTTAGGACTCACCTAAGAAAGAAACATTTTCAGATACTGCTCCAAGTGGTCACATGTATAAATATAATGTTAATATAATTATAACACTAATATAAATATAACACTCATGTAATTACAGTGGCTCTTGGCCTCTCTGAGGAGCACTGAAGTTATTTTGAGGAGACAAACAGAAGCTGGTGGGATGAGATGGACATTCCACAGACTGAGATGGACATCTGCTTACCAGGAGATTGTGTAACAGGTTCTTATTATTCCAGTAAGAGAGGAAGCAAGACACTAAAAGGTGTGTTAGATTCAAAATGTGGATGAGCTGTTTGAGTTTCTAGTCTTGAATTTCTTTGTGTATTTTGCATTAACAGTGTTGTTGGATTCACTGTTCACAGATCCTCAAGTCGCTGAAATGTAGACAAAGCCAGAAGTTATCTCTATTTCTGATTCTCTACCTCCAAAACATAAAAAAGTAACATTTTCAAGGGCAGAAGTTTTCTCTTTGTATTCTTGATTACCCCATTCCAGATGACCCAGCCCTTTGGAATGAGGTTTCTGGTTTCCAGGCATGTTTTTTTTTCTTCCTTTTTTTTTTGGTGTGTGAGTGTTTTGCTGAGAGTTTTTTTGGTTTTTTCCCATTTAATCTGACAAAACTGAGGCAAAAACGTCAGTCAACTTTAAAAATGTCTGTGGTTGCTCAAAACCATGCCTGCTGCAAACCTAACAGGATGGCAAAGATGGATCTTAAACTGTGTGTGGACCTGCAGAAGTTCAAGCCATGTGAGATAGTGCCACATGATTAACAAGGAAGCTGAGCTGGCGTGGGAACTTCTGGGTAATCTGAATACCTGAGTTTGAGGGAGGAAATCAGTAGGCTGTGTTAAGACTGGTAATACCCTGGTCTGAGGAGCAGTGGGACCTCTTAGGAGGTGTTGTCACCTTTTGTGATCCAGAGTTTAAGCTTTTCTTCCCTCAGCTCTCTAGAATATGTGATGTCTATCCTGTGGATCTTGGCTATTGGAAGGTTTGCTGGCTGGTTTTTGGGATTAGAAAGGCTGACCATATCTGTATTATGGGAATACCAACCACTGTAGACCAACAGTTTACCAATGATTATAAGGACTGAAAAAAATGCAACTTCAGTGCCGTATTCAGGACTGCTCACTTAAACCTTGTTTTAACACTGTCTTACTTCTTAAATGAGGCCATGGGTTGAGTTGATAAATATTACATGAAAAGCTATTTTTGCATTGTTCCTGGCAGGAATTTCTGGAAGGATTTTGAGAAAACTCATTATTAATAATCATAGTGTAGAAATTTGTTTGAATTACCTATGATTTGGCTCTCAGTTGGTAGGGTTTGTTATGATTTCTTTTTCTATCAACCCTTTCTTTTCGTTGTCTGGTGGAATATGGAAAGCAGGGTCACCAAGAGAAACTGGGACTGTTTAGGGCCTGTAGATGGCATTATGACATTACTGCATTTCTGTTGACTAGCTCTGAACACATTTAAAATTATAAAGTACCAAGAGGTCATAAAGGTGTATAGCAGCTGTGTCACAGCTGATGAAGTTACATGACTGCCAACCAGCATCATTTAAATCCCTTAAAATATATCAGGTTCAATGCTTAGCTGCAGTTCAGTGTAGTAAGTGAATGCCATATAACCTATGAGTAATGTACTGAGTAATGCAATCTAACTGTTTCTCAGGAGAATTTGGCTCTGGTTTTAGTCAACTAAGATTAGCAATTGGCAAATCAAAACTGGAAGCCTTTGTGTAGTCAACAGTGGAAAAGGCCAAGATGTGCCTTAGTGCCTTCACTGTACTGGCATATAGAAAGCAAAACGACCTGGCTACATTACACTATTGATATTGTGTCCTGGAAGTACCAAAGATTTGTCACTAGAATTTTACTGCTTTATTTTTTTTTTTTTTTTTTTTTTGGTCTTCTCAGAATGCAGGACAGAAATGAAGATGCAGCTAAAAGTGGAAACATATACTTAAGGAAGTGTAGGATTCAGCTAGCATGCTCTCCTTCCTTCTGTGAATTAAGTTTCAGGTCAGTAGTCTGTAACAAATCCTCTGTTCCAGCAGGAGACAAGCTAGTGCATTACAACACAGAAACCAGACTACCTTTTACAAAGCTTGTAAAAATGACATTATATCTACCAGGACACATAAAAGTATTTAGCACATTAAATCAATAATATTTTTCTGACATTAATCTATCCTTTCTTATTTAAAGGACATAGCCTTTCAGCAGAGATCAGCTACCCTAAAATTGCACTCAGCAAGCACAATAAACATTGAAATAATCATTATGATCTGAGATGAAAATTGTACTGTAGAGCTTATTTAAAGCATAAAGCTCTCAGCTTTCTTTTATGTTCCAAATATGTTTATAGTTTACTAGTGTTCCTTACCATAGTGTTAATAGTAGAAATTGTAAGCAGAATTATGTTATGTATGTCAAGTATGGCTGGGGAGTAATGGAATTGTTTACCGTAGGGAATTAGAAGCAGGATATCAAACTGATTGTTCTTCAACTGTAACTTGGGGGTTACACACATTGAACAGGGTGTTATTTAGCATCAATCACAGGCATATTTATATAATGCAGACACGCTGCGGTGGTCCAGTTTCTACCAGAAGAAAAATCTTATTCTTATGCTTTTTGATGAGGTCAGTGATAATGTGTCAGAAGAATTAAATGGTCCTGTTGAGCCAGAACCTGAGCAAAATACAACTGTTAATGACAGAAGAATCATTAGTGTCCTGCTCTGGAAGGAAAAAAAAAATCTTTCATAGGTTAGGTGACTGTTAACCAATAGTTGTATCCATACTGCATATAGAGATTTGTCTATATGAAACATTTATATTTTCAGTGTTTCCACACAAGATTTTGACAAGTTTAGGTTTACCTAAGATGATTTTTTTTCCTGGTGTCCTTTGAGCCGTCTCTCCCAGCTGACAAGATGCTCCTGAAACTTTTAGAGCTTTCTGCCTTTGAAACATAGACTTGCATTCCTGGTAAACACACAGAAAGCTGGAGCAATGAAGTCTGTAGGGGCATGAATCCATAAGAATGAGCAAATTGCTGTTAGGAGAGTCCTCAGAAACACATCTCTGTACAACAGTAAGCACAATCCATCCTCCATTCACTGTGGGGGCTCCCTGTGGAGTGCTGAATAGGTAGAGCAGAACTTGCATCTGTCTGTCTTAGCAGCTCTGTTGGCTTTTCCATATTCAGCTGTCTGTCTTGCATTTGTGATGAAACATTGCTTCCCCTGAGCAGTCTGGAATCCTGGACAGCCTTATCTTGGTTAAATTCCATGTGGATTCTTTTGCCAGCTAATAGGTTAACAATATATATTCATTAAAAGTATGGGATGTAACTAGAGTGAAGGAAAATGAATACTCAAAAGAGTTTTATTTGATTTTGCTTGTATTGACACCATATATTACTATGCCTGTTAAAAGCCTGTTTTGGCTATTACTCATTTTATGCATTTTAGGAAAACTGTTCTGAAATGTACACTGCAATTTTCTTCTCAGACAGGTTAGTAAATGTTTTGCTGTGAGAAATGGAGTTTGTCTGCATGATAGATAGTGACTTTAAGCCTGAGCATGGTGATTGTGTCTTAATGCTGTGTTTCTTGTGGTGCTACTTAGCTAAAATCCTGCTGAGTTTTGTGATCCACATCTGGCACTGAGCAACACTGGTTCTCTGCTGTCTATGAATCTGTGCAATTTAACCAGTGGAGGAGGAGCAATGAAAGTTCAAAACCATTTAGATCAAGAAGTTCTTTTCCTATGTCAAACACAACTGTAACAATTAAATACTATATACAAAACAGTATATAACAGTTCTTGCACACTCATGCATTCTGAAGATTACTTCAGTGTTGACTTCTTTGAGCATCCACTCTTAAATTTGTTTTGAATAGATTCTGATGACAATTTTATTATTTCTCTAAGAGCATGTTTTCATTTAGAACAATGAAGCAGTAATTCATGAATGAGTAATAATTAGACTGAGGTCTAATAAGAGACATAGCAAATAAGATCTTCATCACTAATTATAGGGAAACAATCGAAATAGTTCCTCTACCATATTGAAAACCATTGGGAAACTGAGGAGAACAAGGTGAATCTTAAATTATTAGTGCTACCTTTAATGCTGAATTACTTAAACTACTCACAATATCTTAGAGGTTAGGTCCTTCTTTAGACTTTATCAGTTTCTTCTTCCCCTTCTTCCCCTGCTGTCTGCAGCCTAGGAGTCAACCTGATAGGGGAAATCCTCAGCTCCTGCCACTCAGTGACAGCAGTGCAAATGAATGGCACTATCCCCACTGCCTGGAATGGATGACATTTGTCTTTGGAAGTGGGTGGTTGCAAACATGCAACCATAAAAACTCCTACAAGTTTTTTTCTCATGTTTCCCCAGTTCTCTCTGGATGTCTTCCACTGCTTTGTTATGCCATATGGTCATTTGAGCTGTCTGACTCGCCATCATATTGATTGTGTTTCTGCTGCAAAGCACTTCTCCATAACCATAGTCAGGCACTTTTGTATAGAGACAGGGAATGGGGGTCCTTGAAATTAAAGATGTTCTACTGTTCAGTCTCTGAAAGCAGCAAACATCACTAACTGCCGCCTTCTCTCCCCCGCCTCAGCTCACGTATGGTGTGTGGGCCTTCGTTTCACAAAGCAACCAACCCTCAGATCTGCAAATCCGCCAAGCAGCAAAGAATGTGACTTAAAGCAACAGTATGTAAAGAGGAGAAGCTTGTAATTTTCTGTGCAGAGAAGAATAAAAATCCCAGATATATATCCATTCCCTTAAGCCAGCCCATGTTTTCAGGCACCTGGAGGAAGACTTAAGTTTTGGGAACTGCTAGTGACACCAGCAAAACAGGACCTGATGCAGCCCTTGATCATGGTCCTATTAAAACCATGGGCTGTTGGACACAGCAAAAAAAAGCCTGCAGGCTTGCAAAAACATGTTAATTTTCAAGGCATGAATTGAGTCTTTTCCTTTCAAAATGTTGACTGCAAATTCCAGACATGCCTGAAACTCATTCCTAAGTAAGGTGTGGAACCTTGAAAGAAGGTCAGTGCAGCACCTTCAGTATTCTTCTCTAGAGATGTAATTATTTTCATAAAAATTTGAGCCACAAAATGGTTGAGGTTGACAGTAACCTCTGGATGTCATCCTGTCCACCACCCATGTTCAAGCAGTGCCACCTAGGGCAGGTTTCGCAGGACCATGTCAGATGACTTTAGAATGTCTGCGAGGATGAAAAGCCCACCACCTCTCTGGCAACCTGTGTCAATTCTTGGTCACTCTCACAGTAGAAAAATGTTTCCGCACGTTCAGAATTTTCTCCCATATCCACTTTACTCTCTTCAGAGACCTTTGCATTTTGTAAGAACAGAGGCGTATTTTCTTTTGCAAATATAGATAGAGGCAAATATAGATCATGAAATGATAGATTGGTGGCTGGAGAAATGATCAGGTGTGAGAACTCACTACAGCCTTTGCTGTCATGTACACTCGTGACTCAAAGAAGGCATGTTCCCTTCTCTGAATCTCCCCACAAGTCCAGTCCTCAAAAAATTCAGGTAAATAGCCTCCATTTAGCTCCTTGTCTTCCTTTTCTAGAGCCAAGACTGTGCACAGCTGTTTTTTCCCTGTCTTTCCTGGGGATGTCATGGTCATTACAATCTTGTGCTCTCCTCTTGGGAATGGCTAGAGAAGGGAAGGAGACCCCTCTGAGGTCCCACACATACAGCAGCCACTTGCCAGCTTTTAACTTAAGTTGTAAAAGAGAGTCTCTCTCACTGGCAAATTATTCAGCTTCATAGGTCTTTTTAATACAACTTCATGGCACTACCATCCTCCCTTTGGTATTTTTGTGAATTTAGTGACCTGCCTGCCAACAACATCCCACTTTCTTCCCCCACCAAGTTAGAAAAAGGAATGAAGCTGCTAGATCAGACCTGTAGGCTGTTTTTCAGGCACAAGTTAAAGTACAAGACATGCTATTTGAATATATGACAGAAACATTTTTTAATGTGGGTGTGGTCAAACTAGAGGTAGGTAGAGAAGAACTTTGGAGATTCTCAAAGTCTGACTGGAGGTGGTCGTGGGGAACCTGCTGTTAGTGATCCTGCCTGTGGCAGGAGTTTTATTAATGATCTCCAGAGGTACATTCCCAGCTCAGCTGCTCTGTGTTGCTGTGATTCTCCCACATTCCGGCTGTATTTCAGATGTGTTCTTTTCTACAAGAGAGTCTGGGCTTTCAGCTCTGGTTGAAAACTCTTCCAAGTACTGATTTTTCTCTGTAGTATTTTGCATAACCTAATACAGTACAATCTTGATTTCTTCTGGGCTTTGGGCTCTACTATAATATCAGTGTTATTGATGGTTTACTTCCTTAAATGCCATGCTCACTTTTAAGTGACCACTTGTATTTCTTTGTAAGGGCAAGGTAGCACAAATCATGACTCCAATTTTCTCCTGTTTATGTTAAATAACTTCATTAGATATATAAAATACTAAACTATATTTATTCCCAATGTAGTTTGTACCCTTCTTTGTAAAGAGACTTTTAAAATTTTTATTAACACCATGGCCATTTTACCTTTAAGACTGAAAGCTGATATATTTTTTTCTCAAGCCACAAGTCTTTTGTCATTGTTGGGAGATTTTTGGTGTGGATTTTGTGTATATGTGGTTTTTTGGTTTGCTTTTGTTTTGTTTTATGAGCAATAAGTAGAAATAGAAAAAGCAAAAATAATGCCTTTGTGATGACTTTCTTAAAAAGTCAAATTTGTCTAACAGTTAAATACTAATTTCACAGGGACATAAATGTGTGTGGCACAGAAATTTCAGCTTCCACTGTGTAGAGAAGACCCTAGAAACAAAGCTACAACAGTAAAGATATATCTTTCTTTGCTTCTTTTTCTGTGATTGAGTTATAAATTCATTTTAAAACTAACTTTTCCTGTATAGGTTTCTCTAGGCCTATTTTGTAGGATACCAAAATATCAAAGTATTGTATCAAAAATAGTGTGTCCAGCAGGATCAGTGCAGAGACCATTCCCGTGTACTTGGCACTGGTGAGACAACACCTTGATTGCTGTGTTCAGTTTTGGGCCCCTCACTGCAAGGAAGACATTGAGGTGCCTCAGTGCTGTGATCTGGTTGCCAAGGTGGTGAAGGATCAAAGTTTGGACTCAATGATCTGGGAGTCTTTTCCAACCCAAGTGATTCTATGATTCTGTAATTCTTCAAAACCGGACATCCAAAAAGGCTAGACTTGGACTTTAGGAGAATGGCATAAAGTTACACTGGAAACCATCACTAAGTGCTGAAGCAGGAAAAGTAGATTTGAAAAAGACTATTTTTGCCACACTCTGCACATAATGCTTCTTCCTGTTCTTCTCATTAGTGATTATCACATTGGAAAAAAACTTTTCTGTCTCAAACACCTGATGAGAGAATAGGCAGGAGACAAGAAGCAGGAAGGGATTCACCAGTATTAGTCAGTCTAAGCTGTCTTTACAGACTGTGGAAAGAAACTGGCACTGTTGTGAATTAATTTGAATCAAATCAAAAAAAATGAAATAATTTGAACACTGCTTAGGACATATCCCAAGGATTTCAAGAATGTAGAAGAGTTTTTGCCACTCACTGATAAAATTCTGACTGCTCTTGCAGCTGGAATAGTCTTTTAAATTAAACAACAACAAATGCTAGAGATTTACTACTGCAGCATGGGTAACAATTCATGAAGAAGCAGGGAGGTATCCTAGTTTATTTCTGTTGAGGTCTATTTTTTAAAGGAAAAAGGCCCGCATACATAAACAAAAAAGTATTTAATAATCCTAATTAGTTTTCTTTCCTCTGCTTCAGCAGTCCTGAGAGGTGAAAGATTCTAACAGAGATGAGTACATTAGGGAGCATAATGAAGGTAGCATGGGCAATTTTTAATTAGCTTAAATTACCTTCTATCTGCTTATTTCATTATGCATTGTATTTCATGTATCTATATGTGTTTTATTTTTTACACTTTGTAAATGGTATATATATTAAGTAGTACACAATTTATAAATTATAATTGGTTGTGCATATATCTTCACTGAAATTGGCTCACTAATGGTACTAATTAGTCAGTATTTGACAATAGAATTAGATACTCATCCAAAAGTACTGGAAATCAAAAAGCAGATTGTTACATAACACCTTATTACTCTTCAGTAGTAAGGCAAAGGTTTTCCTACCTTTACCAGCTGTAAATAAAAATTGAGAATGAAAATAAATTCCTCTGACCAGACACGAGGTTCTGGGAAGTTTATGATGACAGCAGAGTTACCATTAGATTGTTCTTTCCTCCTGCTATCTAGGACAGCGAGCAACAATGTCATTGTTATGCAAAGTCTCTCAGACTTTATTTGCAGTCCAGCAGAAGGTCAAGGCAATTCCATCCAAGCAGCAACTCCAAAAAGCAACAGAAAACTGAACTTTTTTAGACTACCAACAAAGTACTTTCAAGCCTTCCAGAGAAATTTGCTTCCTCTACTTGGTCAACCTTGTTCACTTCCATCTCTGTTCCCTCTGATGCCACACACCCTTTCCAAGCAATGCAGGTCAAACCTCTTCCCTTCTTTAGGGCTGGAAATCTACTTAAAGCCACAAGGTGACTTGATTTCCAGAACTGTATCACAGTGACAGTTGTTCTTCTATGTTGTGAAAGGGTCTCAAGTGTTTGGTTCTAGTAAAAATACTTCTGGTATTCACTAATTCAGTATTCTTTTCTGTTTCAGTCATTGATATGTTACTCTACTGGAATGGCATTCCCAGAATTTCTCCCAAATCCCACCTGTCTTGTCCAGTTGGACTGCATGGACTTGGGAGAGGAACAGTCCTGCTCATGACGTACAACGTCTTTCCTGACCTGTTATCTCAGATGGAACAGTTATGTGGGGATAAAACATACGTTTTAGACTGGAAAACATTCTACAGATACAATGTAGGATTACTCAGTCCCTGGTTACTCCTCAGGATCACATCAATAGCAATTATATTCAGTTAGCACAATTGTTTCAAAGTAGCTTCTAGTTCTACAAATTGAGCTACTTAATAAATATTTGGCAAAAAAGTGTTTCAGAGTCATGATTACTGTATATGCATTCATAGCATAAGCATTTGCTGCTAGTTTGGCAAAGCATACTCAACATACATATAGACTTCTATATTTTTGCATACTCAACTCAAATATATGTCTGTGGGTATGGCATACAGTAAGAATGAGCATGTGCATAATGTTTTGAAGTGCCTGTGGATTATTTTGTCCACTCATTTCACAGCTAGCTTAGCTGTTGCTTTAGCAACAGAAAATCCCGTGTAGACAGCTCTCAAATCAGATAGAATGATTCAACTCAGTTCCAGTCCAAGAGATATGATATCATCACTGTTTCTTTCAATATTTGTAGGCTTATATAAATAGAACATGTGTTTTGTAGGCTTATACAAATAGAACATTCATTTTGCTTTTGCTAATGATGTAAAAATACAGTACTCATTGTACAGAGGTTATTGCTTTAATCCTTCACTCCCCTTTCCTGTGCACTGAAAGTCATAGTGCACACCTTTTGAGGCTGGTAATATCTGAATGCATTGTGCTCCTGCTGAGCCTTTACAGTGGTCTATTTGCATCATATGTCTTGTTTAGAATAATGATCTGGCACTAAACCATCGCTGGTCAGTTGGTTTGAATGTAGTAGTCTGACACTTCTACACCTCAGGCCAGTGACATAATGTGACGTGACTTTACTGATTTATCACTTTCTGTCAGATATACTTGGGCTAATTATTCCAGTTCACACCATCTGCATCACTGTATGACTGAAGGTACACAAATATTTGCAGTTGTTTTGTTTCATGATGATTAATTTCTTTAATTATACAAAAAAATAATTCCAAGGGGAAAAATAATGCAGTGCAAATAATTCAAGGATACATCTATTATGCACCTGGGATTCAGCATTTCATTACTTAGGTGAACAATCTAGAAAATCAATTCAGGGTAAAGAAGCACTACATACCTCTTTCTGTGAAGCTGGCTGAGTATGGTGTTTTGGTTAAAATGGATAAAAATGTACAGTAAATATTTAGAAAATATATGGATACTGAAACTTTGTCACAATCAGTCGAGCCCTTTGATTGGCAGTGGAGTAGACAGCTAACCTAGTCACATTAGGTGCCTTCTTTAATAAAGAAGAAAGGAGTTTATCTAATCCTAAATAGAATCACTAAATAGGTCAATTGACTAAGCTGAGAGGACAAGAGTAAAAGGATAACGATAGAACTAAAGGACAGAAATTCACCAGTTAGCATTTTCTCTCTGAAGTTTCGTGGATGAGACACCCCTGCTAGGGGTGTGATATCCTCAGTATTCAGGTGGATCTTCCTGTGGGTCACTTTTGCCCAATCCATCTTGTCCTATTGCTTGGCACCACCAAGCAGAGCCTGGCTCTTGCCTCTTGGCACCCTCGCTTCAGGTACTTGTATGCATCCATGAAGTCCTTCTCAGTTTTTTCTTCTTGAGACTGAACTGACCCAGCTCCCTCAGCCTGTACTTGTAAGAGAGGTGCTCCAGACCCCTCATCATCTGTCCAAAGGAAGGTCTTCCTTCCAACATTCCGTTACCCTGCACTCCTGGGTAAGAGATTTCAGAGGGCTGGCCTTGTCAGTGAAGACCAACGCAAAGAAGACATTCAGTAACTCATGACTTCTCTGTGTTCTTTGTTACCAGGATCCCCCTCCATCTAGTAATGGGCCCACATTATCCTTTGTTTTCCTTTTGTTATTGGTGTATTTGAAAAAGCCCTTCTTCTTGTCCCTAACATCCTTGGCCAGATTTAATCACAGATGGACCTTGACCTGTCTTATCTCATCTCTGCTTACTCTGACAACCTCTCTCTCTATATTAATTTCAAGTGGCCTGACCCTGCTTCCATCTCCTGTATATTTCCTGCTTATTCTTGAGAAATGACAGGAGTTTTTTATTCATTCACATGGGTCTTTGCCCCCCTTTGTTTATTTCCTGCTCAAGAGGATTGTTTCTGAGATTGGAGAAAGTGATTATTGAATATCAACCAGCTCTCAGACCTCTCTTCTCTGCAGGGCCTGTCCCCATGGGACTCTTCCAAGAAGACCCCTTAGGAGGCTAAAGCTGCTTTTTCTGAAGCCCGTGATGGTATTTTTCTTGCTGCCATGCTTCCTCCTTGCACAATTCTGAACTTCACAATCTTGTGGTCACTGCAGCTATCGCTGCCTCCAACTTTAAATCTCCAGCAAGGCATTCACTCTTTGTCAGATAAGGTCTAGGAGTGCATTCTCCTTCCTACTCGTGGCAGTTCCACTCCATGTCTGTTCTTTTTCCCTTATCCTATGGTGTTCAGTTTCTCTTGAAGACTTTGATGACTCATTGCAGGAATCTTCTCTTGCAGTTTTGTAAACAGCATTCCATTACCAGTAGTTGCAAATTATCTAAAAAATAGTTTCACTCACAACTTAGTGATCAATTTTGCAGACTTCCTCTGGTTTAAAGAAAGTCTTCATAACATTGAAATGAGAATAAAATTATAGAAATGTGTTCATGTTCTCCTATTCTTTTTGACACCGTTTGTTTGCTTTTAGTTTTGTTGTCTTTATCCAACCTTCCCATTACCATTCCATCTCAAAAGTATCAGCCAATGAGGTTAATCATTTTACTAAGGGTACAGATCCAAACTTTAAAACCTATGACAATGGGTATAATGTGTGTACTGCTATGAAAGTTTAAACAAAACTGATTTGTAGCTCCAGAGAACAAAATTTTAGCTTGATCTAACACAGAAACAAATTGATAAATTAGTTGTAAAGCATAGAGCCATATCTCTAAAATATCTCTAACTCCTACCTGAAAGCGTGTTTACTGGAAATAATTGCATAGAATCATAAAATTGAAAAATTGACTTATGTAACTATACAGTTCTGTTCAAATTTTTTTTTGTAATCATGCTACAAAGTGCTGTAATAGCTTAGATATACCCATCTGAATACTTTTTAAAGCACTGGAATTGTGTTGACAGGCGCTTTACTGTGAAGAAATGTTCACAGTAGAAAAACTTCTTAGGTACAGAGATTACCATCACATCATCAATTTACCATTGGCATAGGTATGTTGTGAAATAACCAGAGAAGCCATAATTTACAAGGTTGATTATTACCAGCCCATGGATGACCCCATGCCAGAGCAGGTGGATACCTGAATGAGGATGTGGCCTGTGGGAAGCCAGGACTCAAGCAGGCTCTGTCAGGACTGGGGGACCCATGGAAAGAGGAGCCCACACTGGAGCAGGTTTTCTGGCAGGTTGTTGTGATCCTGGATGGGACAATGCTGGAGCAGCCTGTTCCTGAAGGACTGCACCCCTGGAATGGATTCACACTGGAGCAGTTCACTAAGAACTGTATCTCATGGTAAGGACCCATGTTGGAGAAGTTCATGGAGTGCTGTCTGTCATGGGAGAGACTCTATGCTGGAGTAGGTGGAGAGTGTGAGGAGTCCTTCCCCGTGAGGAGGAAGGAGTGGTAGAGACATGTGATGAACTTACTGCAACCCCTGTTCCTCAGCCCCCAGCATGGCTTAGGGGAAAAGGCAGAGAATTTGTGAGTGAAGCTGGGCCTGGGTAGAAGGGAGGGGTGGAGGAATGGGTCTTTTTTATGATCAGTTTTTGTTTCTCATTATCCAACTCTGATATGATTGGCAATAAATTAAACTAATTTCCCCAAGGTGAGATTGTCTGACGGTAACTGCTGAGTGATCCCTCCATGTTTTCGTCTCAAGCAATGAACCTTTTGTTATATTTTTCCTCTGTCCGTCCACCTGGGAGGTGTTCAGCCAGGGTCCACCCACCACAGATGCTCATATACTCACAGAAAGGTGTTTTGCAACTTGTTGCTTCTCCTCCAGAGACCACCAGTTTCTTTTTCAGACCCCTGAGTGCATCAACCCTCCCTGAAAACTTTTGGCT
This sequence comes from Drymodes brunneopygia, assembly GCA_013400955.1. Classification (NCBI taxonomy): domain Eukaryota; kingdom Metazoa; phylum Chordata; class Aves; order Passeriformes; family Petroicidae; genus Drymodes; species Drymodes brunneopygia. The sequence goes on along the minus strand of VZTZ01047218.1, from coordinate 257,942 downwards.
GCTTGAGCTCATGTACAGCTACAGAAAGCACAACGGATGGTTCTGGATGTGAAACTGTTGTGTGAAGAAAGCAAGAGGCTTTAGCATGGATGATCCTCCTTCCCACAGGAACTGGTTTTAAGCTAAGACTCTAGCCCTTGGGTCCTGCCTGAGATGAATTCAGGTTGCCTATTCCTGGCCACGCATTTGCTGATGCAGACCCTAACCCTGATCCGCAGATTGATTTACCAGCTTCAGCTCAGACCTGCCTTGTCACCGTGGGTTTGCCTGGTTACTGCTGAGCTGTGTCTGATCACAGATTTTCAAATCTTCTGGATATATTCATGCCTGCATGTGCAATCCTTCCAGAGAAGGAGGACACTGCAGAACTCTTCCTTGGTCTGGTTGGCAGTCCTTTGTGTAAGCTCTTGATGATGTGTCCAGGCCAGCATATACAAGGGTGGAGGTGTGAATGCCAAATTTTTGAAGGAGCCTATCAAATACAGAGGCTTTCTAGTGCAGAGTAATGAGGCACAGCCCTGTTTGTTACACTTTTGTAGAAGCATAAGTGTACTTGATACAGTTCCAAGGGCAAGAAATGTGCATAACTTTTGGGAGCTGTTGGACTGACTTAGACACCAAGCTTCTCCTGACTCCTACATATGGCTCAGAGAAGGGCACTAAGTCTTCATTTCCCTTGTATTATTTCCCAATTATTCCCATTTTATGGGTTTAAAATAGCATTTTATGAAAATTTTGGTAAACGAACAGAAACAGGAGAAACTTCTAAAATTTCCAATGAACATCTCCCTGTGTGGCAATGAGGAGAAGCAGAGTTTGATCACATGCCAACAGAATCTGCCTTTGACTTTTCGATTGAAAGACATATCAAGATTATTCAGATCTCTGAAGGAGACAAATGGAAAAGAAATACACTTTTTGATCATTTTACAGTGTAAAAGAGAAGCCATAGAGAAGTTCTCTGCTCAAATAGAGTGCTTTTTTTATGCATTACAAGAGGTCTTTTACCTCGCTATATTTGTGTATTTTGGGAGGAGAAGTAAAGATGGCTAGAAAACCACCGAAATAGGTGAAATCTGTCATGGTATTTATTTTCCAAAAACCATTCCCAACAGAGAAGGCCCATAAAGCTTCCAACTGTGACTCATAATCTTTGTGATTATTGACATTTTTAAATAAACATTTACAATTTTCTGCCATAGTTTTAAAATTGGTTTCATTTTTTATAATTAAGTTTTTCTTTTAATTACAGTCTGCACTGTAGACCTGGTGAAATCTATATGCATTTCTCCTTATTTATTACTGGCTATGTTCCTTTCTGTTATCACATTCCTCTGCCTTGCCACAGATTCTCTGCCACCTCCGCCCAGGATACAGTGACTTTCTATCCTCTCTTGCCCCGTAAGTGTTCCTGGTTTTGGCTGATGGTGCTCAAAATAAAGCTTCTATTCAAATAAGAGAATTGTACAGCGCACACTTTTCATTTACCATATTCAGCTGGAGACTTTCAGCATTACATTCTCTGTAATGTAAGTCAGATTTCGTTTGTCAGTTATGGAACAGGAGTTATTCTGAGGAAGTCCGCCACAGAAGATGTGATAAGTAATAATAAAACATGTCAAACTCATACAGAAAAGGGTCTAATCAAATGTGACTTAAAAGAGTTTATATAGAATCTATTTTCACCTGGAGCTTGATGGGCTGACAGTAATGATTATATGTACTTGAGTGAAGAAAGGTTCCAAGGGGTATAGTGTTATTCCATCTTGCCAGTTGAAATATGGTTGGAAGGGAGAAAAGATCCCATATTTATGGATTTGTAAATAAAGTGAATAGTTTCTTATTACCTGTTCAATCTTTTTCTTCAAATAACACATGATCTTCTGTGTGAAACTGAAATTCAATGTAGTTGCAAAACAGAAGATTTTTGGCACAAAATGACTGCCAAATTCTGGGCAGTACTATCTACATTTTAATAGTAATGACTGCAGAAATAAAGTTATATGAAAAATTGCATGCAAAACCTTACCTTTAAATATTTTCCCCTTTTGGACTCTGGAGCAGTAATCTTGCCTCAATCTGCTTATACTTGAGAGACTGTAGTTACAGAGAAGGTGGTGGTTAAGACAGAGAAATGTGTCTCACTGTCACAGCAGATGTTTGTTTGGGTTCCAGTCCCCTTAACGTGAGAGACAGAGAAGTCTGTGGAAGAGTACTGTATTTTGCCAGTCTCCAGAAACAAGTTTTATAGCTGTAAATACAAAACTACTAAATAAAATCTATGAGATCTGAGGATTATAAAAACCTAATGTAGAGATTTGACCATTTGCTTACAATCTTCCTTTATTGATTCCATAATTTTCTTGATTCAGGGTACACACACTGAAGATACATCCTCTGGATGTATTGGAGATGTATCCTACCTCTACTGTGGACAGTTGGATATATATGATGGAAAAATCTGAATAAAGTGGACTAAGGAGTAGAAAATCAGCTTCAATGGGCCAGGAAAGGAGGGATTACCTGTGTCATCAGTGGCAGTTGAAAGGTACAACAGAAGCTGAAAATTCAATGTCTTGTGCTCTGAAAGATTTGCCTTCTTACCCCCTTCTACCCTTCCTTCAGTCTCATATATATTTATCACAGTTCCCATCTGATGTACAGACTCTCCCTGCCTTGTCCTAAAAAATCCTGACAAGCTGCTAGAACATCTTCTGCCCCAAGCTGCATTACACTTGTGGAAATTTGTCTTGTAGAGGGGAGGTGAAAATGTTCAGGTTGCTGCTCAGGATTTTTATTTTTCCTGGAAAGAGGAAGGATTTTATTTTGGCTGAGGGCCAAGGCTGAAACACTCTCTTATCCTTGAGCAGGACTTTTTTAGAATGATGAGAAATAGGCAATGGCAGACTGAAAATACAGTTGCCTGGACGCACTCCTTGTGACTCTCAATGGAGACTCCAAATCAGCAATCCTGCAGGAGCAAATGAGGTTGTGTGGTCCTCAGCTATCTTCTCAGTTGAACATTTTCCTATTTTTTAAAAAATATTTCCTTTACTCGGCTGAGGAAAACCAAAAGGTAGTTTCTCTTTCATTTAAAAACATTTTTATTTTTGCAGGACAGGTAATATTGTTAAGGGTTCACTACTAAATTTTAAAGGGATTATAGCTGTCACTTGATTCTTTTTTTGCTATGGGTTTCAGTGTCTTAATTCCAACTTGCAACCTTGGAACTAGCATGTCATTATAGTGCTCTGATTTATCCACTGCACTTTTTATTGGTCTAGCTTTTACTCCACATAAATATCCATCAATTTCATGATGTTATATGTTTGTCTGTCTGTGCATTCTAGGGCCAATGATAAAGCCATGATGTCCTGGAATGACCTTTGCTGCTCCTCGTGACTGGAGCTGTTGTAAGGACTTAAAGAGCACCATTGCCTGTCTCCAGCACTGTCAAGGCCACAGAGGGAATATTCCATAAGAGAAGCCACCATAGCAGGAACTTTAGATAAGCACAGAAAAGAGTCATTTTAGACAGGAAGGTGCTAATTCCAGGCCTTGTGGAGATGAGATCTGGTTAGCACATCTCAGTTAATGCATAACAGGCTGTAAAATAGACAAGAAATCTCTGGGAGAAATGGAGACGCTAGTGACTGGCATCAATTGTGTGTAGCTGTCTGTAACTCTGTCTTTCAGGCTTTTCCTCTCATGGATGAAGCAGTTAAAGATGACTGCCTAGGTTGGAAATGGATTAATGGGGAGAGGGAATGTGTCCAATGACCAGAACCATGTCCTTAAGAGACCTAAGTACATATTATCTCTTATCTCTTTCCAATTTGTTCCAGCCCTTCTGTGATGAGGAACATAGGGTGAAGTGCAGGAAAAAGCTCTTACATCAAGCCTCAGTGACCAAAACAAAACTTCAAATACATGGTTATACTGTCATTTGTTTCTGAGTTTTTATCTCTCTCTCCCAGCTTCAGCCTGCAACACTTTATTTAATCACCAGATCCCTCTCTTAACTTAAAGGAAGAAGAAGCTAGAGTCATCCCTTTACTTTGTTAAGAATATCTTTTGGAGCATACTTCATATTTAGGGCAGATGCCATTTCCACTTTATTTAAAACCAGCTGGAAGCTAAAGGCTGCATTTTCCTTCCTGACTTGCTGAAAAATGTTGTTCTCCAGGGGACTTGGATGAGGAGGGCAAAGTTGTTCAAGATATCTCTGTGTATCAGCAGAGCTGTAATATCAAGTATGATGCTTTAAATAAATTGAAAAAAACCTGGTAATTTACAGCCTTTAATGTTTGTTTTTATTTGCAGTTTGTCATATTTCTGTGTCTGTAACCTGTAAGAATGTAACTTTTACTTTCGGTTGACATTTCATTATTCACATGTGTATGAACATCTGAAATCCCAAAAGAAATTAAGGAGAGCATAGAAACATTAAATGAAATTCCATTGGGCTTGAACTAATATTTATGCAGATTCCATGACCTTAACACTTTGCAGAATGCCTTCCACTATTTGCTCTGCTCTGCACGTCACAGTACAACCTGCAGGAGCCAGAGGATGAACTTTGTTTTGCTTGTGGCAAATACTGGCATAGTGACAAGGTATGTGTGGTATCTGGCTTATCAACAGGCAGCAGGCAGATTGACACCTACAGATATGCCCCACAGTATCAAGAGAAGCAGTACTTGATAATGTTTTCAGAGACGGTTTCAAATGAGTTCTGGCAATCTTTCTCTGAGACAAAAAACTGTAGATCTTAAATATGTTTTCAACAGGTTGCAAGATTGAAAGATAGTGAGCTCAAAGCACATGGACAGAATAAGAGTGCAGCTCATTGAATGCCCATGAACCAGTGATACAAGAGAACCTGTTGTAATTACTTACACTGAACAAAAATAATTTGTAAATAAAAACACAACTCATGATATAAAGAAAACACATTTGGTGCTTAGATTGTTTCTGCAAGATATTTCTCATATATTACATGGTTTATAAATCCCTTCTTTTTCTGTCTGAAGTGGTTCCCATTAAAAAAATCAACATTTGCCCACAGATGAAACAGGTTACAGTGACTCAAATAAATTTTCGTTTGGAGTTGGAAAGGAAAAATGTTTCTACATCTTGAAGCTTTGAGTTTGGTACTTTTGAGAATTGCTGATAGGGTCAAATTTGTGGATTTCATACTGAAAAACAAATACTATGTGTTCCCTGAACATCTGTCCCTTCATTTACTGAGGTTTAATTTATTTTTTTAGTATTAAGTATAAACCCGAGCTTTGCATATTAATATTGCTTACAAATAACATTTCCTTCATTGCCTTGTTTGGGTCTCACGTTTTATCTTTGCTCCTTGGTTCTTTTTCTCATACAAAAGGCAAGTATAACCTTTCCACCTGTATCTATATTTAAAAGTATTGTCTGTACCACAAACTGTCTTTACAACTGGAAATATTAGACAACTTTCTTGCTAAAGTCAGTAGCTAGATACCTTTTTTTTTATAATCTCTGTATGTCAGATTTCTGTTTGGGGTAATGGTATTTATGACTAATTGTTCCTGGATCAGGCTTATTTAACTATTGACATTCATGGACAGTTACTGAAGTATGGTTGACAGATTAGACAGCAGGGCTGCCTTAGATTTTACTCTTTGTTTTCAGCTTCTGAAGGGAAGAGCAAACTGGATGAGCAGGGCAGTAGAAATGGGCATAAATGATGGTCTTTCAAGCAAGATATGTTGTGGGTAGATCTGAATTTCCTCCTGAATTACTCACAGATTTCCAGGGCACCTCTGGACATCTTTTGAAACATCTCTGTTTCCCATCACTCATGGTGTTTAAGGACATTTACTTAGAACACAAGAAGCATTATGGCACTGAATTTTAATGTGCCATCTTCAGGAGGAAGATCTCTACAAGCATAAATGAACATGGAACTTCTATTATTCTCAAAAGAAAACAGGGGAGTGATCAGTAAAGCTCTGATTTTCCACATTTGTGTTGCATAGTCTTTATTAGATATAAAGTTATTTTTAGAATTTTTAAGGCTTGGCACAGCCCATATTTTGGAGATCACCTGCTCCTAAAAGAGAGAAAATTTAAAAGTATCTGATGTTTAGCAGAAATGAATATAACTGATTCTTATATTGCCACTAGTTAAACTACTTAAGGGTGTGTATGGGAGGCTGGAGAAGGAACGTACTCTGCAAATTCAGTTCCACTCCTTCTCCTTCTCCTTCTCCTTCTCCTTCTCCTTCTCCTTCTCCTTCTCCTTCTCCTTCTCCTTCTCCTTCTCCTTCTCCTTCTCCTTCTCCTTCTCCTTCTCCTTCTCCTTCTCCTTCTCCTTCTCCTTCTCCTTCTCCTTCTCCTTCTCCTTCTCCTTCTCCTTCTCCTTCTCCTTCTCCTTCTCCTTCTCCTTCTCCTTCTCCTTCTCCTTCTCCTTCTCCTTCTCCTTCTCCTTCTCCTTCTCCTTCTCCTTCTCCTTCTCCTTCTCCTTCTCCTTCTCCTTCTCCTTCTCCTTCTCCTTCTCCTTCTCCTTCTCCTTCTCCTTCTCCTTCTCCTTCTCCTTCTCCTTCTCCTTCTCCTTCTCCTTCTCCTTCTCCTTCTCCTTCTCCTTCTCCTTCTCCTTCTCCTTCTCCTTCTCCTTCTCCTTCTCCTTCTCCTTCTCCTTCTCCTTCTCCTTCTCCTTCTCCTTCTCCTTCTCCTTCTCCTTCTCCTTCTCCTTCTCCTTCTCCTTCTCCTTCTCCTTCTCCTTCTCCTTCTCCTTCTCCTTCTCCTTCTCCTTCTCCTTCTCCTTCTCCTTCTCCTTCTCCTTCTCCTTCTCCTTCTCCTTCTCCTTCTCCTTCTCCTTCTCCTTCTCCTTCTCCTTCTCCTTCTCCTTCTCCTTCTTCCTCTTCTCCTTCTCCTTCTTCTTTTTCTTCACCATTATACTTTACCATTGGCTAATATCTCTCTACTTCTTTCAAGTGAAATAGAATGGTGCAATTTAACTGACATCTTTTTTGTTCCTTATTTCCTGCACAGGGTTGAAGCAAAACACATAGAAAAGGATAATTTTTCCCCCCTTAAAAACATTGCATCTCTTGTGATTAACTGCTGATATTTATTTCAGTGATATTTTAGCAATGTTACTGTTGAATGTCAAAAAGCAGTGAAATCTGAGTCATGCATTATATGGTAAGCTCTTCTGTAGCTCTGTTATCCACAATGAATTCATGCCATTATGTCTCTGTCATTTCAGCAGCAGACTTTTTTCTCAGTAAATACAAGGTCGTTAAGTAGTCAGATATCTGCCATCTAGTAACTCTGATGAAATTAAAGATCCTACATTTTCTCTACAATAATAATAAATAACTTATTCAATTTTACAGTAGGGTGGACAGGTGCCTTTCAATGCAGGACTTTAACAAGGCTGGACATAAAATATCTTTTGTATACTGAAGAGTGTATCTTATTCCTTTGCAATATTAAATGCCAGTTTTGCTATCAGGATAATTTTTGGATGTATCTCTCAATGCAGACAGCCTCAAAGATTGGCTGTTTGCTTCTGTTTTGTCTCTGCTTACAAATTAAAGCAGTTTGTTAGGAGAAACTGCTCAGAGAGTCCAAATGGGAAAAAAGTGGCTGAATTTCATCCCTCAGTTCATCACTGAATTGCCCTGCAGCTGTAGAAAAAGCAGTGAGGTTCATCCCACTGTGATGCTGAAAGGAGGTTCTCTACTGACCTGAGCAGGAAAGCTGGTACTCCAGAGTTCTCAGGCCTAACCAGAGGTCAAGTCTAAATACGATGTCACCATGGAGCAAGGAAGTAATTTTCTCCTTTAGAAAAATGTGAGTCTTAGACAATGTCCAGGGCAAATGGAGATGTGTGTTGTGAGATAAAGCTGTATGGGCTGAAATTTACTATATAACACCTTCACGGTGCTCCTTTCAGTGTGACTGAGTTACATTATATTAGAACAATTATAACTGTGTCTGCTGCCATCTAATATCCATATAAGTGCTACTTAAAGAGAATTTGGAAATAGGATTCTCTTTTTTTTTCCTGTTTCTTTCTTTGGCTCTGTTAATTACTTAGCAACAGAGCTTGTGCCATTGCAGAAAATGAGGTCGGCAAGACAACATTCTGTAGTTATTTTAGCTGTTTATAAATGTTGCTTTTTAATATTCACCCTCTAAAACACTTCCCTCCTCCCAGCCCTAATAAAAGCACATACTTAAGCCCCACGTGTCTCTTTAAGAATAAGTTTGCTAGGATCAATGTCCTCTAAGTTTGTTCCACTGGACTCCTACATACCTCCAGTCTTACTGGGCATCAAGGACAACATCTGTAATGTAAAACAAGTCTGTAATGTAAACACAAACCCGATGCACCTCATAAACAGACATTGCTGTCAAAAAATCCTGAGTTTAGTGACTTGTATTTTGATTTCTTGCACAATATCATGGCTGAAGTCTTTGAGACACTAGTACTAAGAAAATGTTTTACCTCTGACTCAAAGCCTCAACTGTAAATGGCCCCAGGTGGGAAGAACGACTGAGTTAAAGCCTCTTCTGTGCTCTTGTCCATGCTTGCTGCAGACAAACAGTGCTAACAGGGGTTAGCAAGTCTGCTCAGGGGAACTAATTGCAGCCTTCTAGTACCTTCAAAGAGAAAAACGAAGACAGAGACTGTTTACAAAAGCATGTAGTGACAAGACAAAGGGGATTGGTTTCAAACTGAGAGTAGGTTAGATTAGATAGTCAGAAAAAATTCTTTTCTGTGAGGGTGTAAAGCACTGGAAAGAAACTATGGATGCCGCACCCCTGAGAGTGTTCAAGGTCTGGTTGGATGCAACTTTGAGCAGCCTGATTAAGTGGAAGATATTCCTGTCCATGGCAGGGGTCTGGAACTAGATGATCATTTAGGTCCCTCCCAACCCAGGGTGTTCTATGATTCCATGATTCCATGATTTTGATATAGCGATAAATCTGCTGCCTGGTGTTAGGAGAGATCTTTGTAGAAAAGATACTTCTACTTCAAAATTGACTCCTCTGATCCTGAGCTTTTATTCAAATTGCACAGAAACCTTAAATTCATTGATTTACGTTGGATAAGTTATTTTAAACAGATATGTGTTTCCTTGAACACATGTGGATGCATAACTATATAATCTTGCTGACATCCTTGCAAATTCAGTTTGGTGCTAATAGACAAGCTGTGCTGTTTTCATGTCAATCATCATTACTACTGGTATGAAATGATAGATTAGAAAAGCTGCATATCCTCTGCCTAACAGGAGCTAGCAATTTCAGAGGGAGGTGTAAAAAAGTTTAAAAATAAAAAATAAGATCCTACATGCCAAATGATTTCCATAGTTACACCTCTGAGCATCCAGTAAGATTTCACAGCTGTCATCAAGAACTAAAATTGGCCTGTATGATCTTTCTTACTGGTTGTGATGGAAGGGAGTGAAAGAAAGTGCTCTTATTCTCAAGATTTGTGAATTTTACAGTGGTCACCACTCTGAAAAAGGAAAAATACGGTATGAATACTGTATCCAAACATAAAAATCCACCATGACTTAGAGATATGACTTTTAATCTCTCTGTTATGACTCTCTAAATCATAACTCAGTGTGCTGGATTATTCTTCTATGCAAATTTATCTTGAGTCTGTACTTGGAGTCATGCTGTATAAACACAAACAAGTCATACTATAGTCCTTCCTAGTTTACACCCATTTAGTCACAGTCTAGAAAAGGGATTATATTTTCTTCAATGTCTTTCTAATAGTACTTTAAGAAAAGGATTTCAAAGTGATATGGAAGCATATGGACAATATATAAAAGTTCATCACATTCATGGATATGATGAGGATGTGTTCCAGAAGAACTAGAAAATGATTGCGTAAGTGGTTTTCATCTCAGCTAACTTTAAACTCATGTTTTTGTCTCTACTTCCACATGCTTGTTAAAGGTAATGGAGAAAGACAGAGAGAAAGGAGAATACACTGTACTATGGAAAAAATTATATCTACATTAATCACCTTCCTGGATACATGTAATTCTCTTCACTGAACTTGGAGGAAGATTAGAAGCCAGATTCATCTTTCCTAATGCAAATCCTGCTGTTATATATACATGTCTGCATCTCACTTAGGCTTTCTGTGTAGTCAAAAGGGATAAATAGGTGTTTCTTCAAGCGACTCATCGAACACTAAAGCAGAGACACAAGGTGAATGAGTTTTTCTTTCCTTATAAGCACACTGGAAGGTTATGGTGCTCTACACAGTTGAGATAACTACATTACAGGCATGCAAAGTCAGGTGAAATAGGAATTTCATGGAAGCGGAAACTAGATGACTTGTTTAAATGGAAGACCTTACTTCCACAGGAGATCAATTCTGTATGATCTCTTTAAGTTCCAGTCCACAGTCTATGTTCCATACATAAGTGGGTTAATAATGTATATTTGCAAACTTTTTTAAACTCTTTTCACAATGCTAGTGTGGATTTTTGATTACTAGCAGAACAGAGAAATCTGAAAATACTTTAGAGAACACTTATGGAAAGAAAATCCTATGTTTGAATATCTGTAGTAGAAAAATACTAAAATTAGGGAAGGCTATTTGAAGGTTCATCACAGAAGGATGGAGGAGAGTCTGAATTCCTGCTCTTGTGTGCAAGCACGGGACCATGCAACAAAGACCTCCTATTTCCTTATGGATGCTATCATAATGGGCCTTTATCCAGATGGGAACAATAAATATTATAGACTTGAGATTACTGTTTGGATCCCTTTTAAATGAGAAATAAGTTCTAAATGGTAAAAGTTGGAGAGGATGCAGATCTGTCTAGGTTCTCTGTTCTGAGCAGGATAAGTAACTCTCTCAATTGTTAAAAGTCCTCTCCTTACCTCATGGTGACAACAGCCCCTAGGCATAACACTGATGTATTAGAGCCTAAGCAAAGGGGAGTATAAGCAGCAGTCATCAGGTCTAAAAGCTGAAGATAGATAGCAAGAGTACATCTACAATTTAATAACTGGATTTATCTCTAATAAATTTCAGCCATATTCTTTTTCCAGAGAGCAGATTTCATGAGTCAAGACTTAGTCCCCACACTATGTTTTTAGTTATCCTCTCTAGAGAAAAAAAATATATATATATCCCTCCAATTTGTTCAAAATGCTGAACAGTGGCTTTCTTTTCAGGGTGTTCTAGGAGTTTGATTTGTTGAGACATTTATAGATCTTTTGGCAGATGCATTAGAGGACATGAGATTCCTGCCTTACATGTCTTTTGGACCACATATTCTGTACACCACATTTTTGCACTCAAAATAACGAAGCAACTTTCTCTCAGATTTATTCTTCCTGACATAACTTCCTCATGATTTAAGAAATAACATTATCCACTGCCTGAAGTCTAACAAAATGAAACATACCTGGACACTAGGACAGATTTTGTATGTCTGGTCAAAAACACTATTCTGAACAATTTTGTTAATGGAAAATGCATGACAAGGGACTTATTTGACTTCATTTCATTGACAAATATATCACTTATATGACTTTGGTAGAAGGAAATATTCCTCCTACATCAGGTGATACTTTTCAGCATCTGACTAACAGCTACCATGGCCTTCAGCAATGAAGGTATGAAATTATTAATGTAATGGATTGGTTTCAGAGGAATCCATAGCAGAATTAAAGCATCCACAGCTTGGGCAATGAAGAAATAGCTCAATACTTAACATAGTGTATTCATATTTTTCCATAAATGGTATCTGTTATTACAATGACTCAATATATAGTTTGGAAAATTGTTAAAATTAACAAGAATTTGCAACTTCAATGTGAACCAATTAAATAAGAGGTTTCATTGGAAACAGGACTAATGAACTGAAGCTACCTCAGTAGCTGTGGCCTGCCATATTTTTCCCTCTACATTTAGGCCTGCTGTGTCTCTAGCACCAAGGAACATTGGGGAGGGCAATGGCTTGTCTGGAAATTGCAGATCTCTATTTCCTACTAGCAATTGCCAGATGTTGGTTTGCCAGATCCTTTTGTTTCAAAACCCATGATCACTCCTTTCAGGTAAAGATGGAGTGATCCTGGGTGCAGGTGGGTTTTATGTTTCTTGGTGGATGTAGGCATCGTCTTGTGGCAAGTGAAGCAACAGCAGAGGAAACTGAACCTTTAGGAGCCAAAACCTCAGCTGATCAGGGGAGCACAAGTGACCAAAGACACATTTTTAGATTTTTAGGAAGGCATTCCATGCTGAAAGAGGCAGGAACAGTCCCCGAGGGGCTGTGGCCATGGGTGACTCTTGCTGTGTTAGACACACAAAGGCATCAAGCAGCAAACCCTGTTACAAACAGAGCAACAGGAAACCTGCTTTGTACAGGCAGCCAAAAGCATCACACACACTGGGACTGCTGTGCTGCCCATCACCTCCTCAGAGTGCAAAAGAAAGAAAAGTTGGGCTAGGGAAGAGGGAGGACAGGGCAAATGTTTGTGCACTTTTAATGCACAAATCAACTATGGGAGATTTGTACTGGTTGTCAATAAAACAAGCAAAATGCCCTGAGCCTAGGAACTTTTGCTTTAAAAGGGTATTTAAGAATATCTCTTCAATGACTTGAGTAAATACACTTTTTCTCATAACAATAATCTAGATTAAAGTATATGTACCCACTACTGAGAATTTCCAGTGATTTGCTGAAACTTATGAAAAACATTGCATTAGAATCTATTAGAGAATGGAATATTTTCTTGTACCTTTATATTATCTGGAATTACTGCTTTCACCTTGCCTGCCACAGTGCCTGAAATCAAAACTCTTTACTAGCACCAGGGGAAATAGTGAAGGAACACAGTGTTATTTAAATATCAATAGGATCAGAGCAAGGCTCACAGGTTAGCTGCAAGTGTGAGTTTAATGAATTCAAGTTCAGGCAGATATTGGATTTATGGATGCTTATAGAGACAGTCATGTGCGTCTCATGGATTGCCACAAGCCAGGAGGGCCTATGAAGTACTTATGACATGCTGACTGAAGGTGGAGAAAACAAACATAATAAAATAAATACGGGCTCTGATTTCAAACTCCTGACTAATGAAACCATTGGAGCTCTGCCATCCTACAGTGAAGCTAAAATCAGATGTGAGCTAAGTGCTGAAGGTGTTTACAGAAACTTGCTGCTCCTGATTGCTGTTCTCATGGGTGCTGCCCCCGTTAAAAGATGTTTCACTCAAAGATTCTGCAGCGCAGTGTCTGCATAAGAAACAACCATTTTAGCAGTCTCTATAAACAGAGAAAAAATTTTGTTACAGCAAAATTATTGTTTTCTCTTATAGAAACGTTTGCTTTGCTTTGTTCTGCTCAAATTGATCACATATTTTAGAATGTAAAGAACTTTTGCTAAGCACAAAACACTGATATAAAACATGATCAAGTAGAAGACAATGAGTCATATAAATTAAAAAGAAGCCCTTACTGGAATTTAGTAGATTTTCATGTATAAAATCAGCCATTGTTCCTTTGCAGAAATGAATCTAAGGACCAGAATTTCCATACTTTTAAACTATATAAAATCAGACAATTGCAGTGGGATAGACCATAGCATAAAACATTCTGCCATGTTGTTCTGTAGGGCAGAACCATTTCTAGATGCAAAACTGATTAAAAGAATTCTTTTGAGGAAAGTTATTAATTTTTTTTCAGCTTTCTCACAAAAATGATTGATAAATTTTAGTTTACTTGTTCTTTTAATTATTTTTTAAGTTCTCTACAATTTTACCAAGTCCTGCTTGAAAAGTGTCTCCCATATTGCATTGATATCTCTTTAGTAATTACATATCTACAGCTCTGCTTACATTCGGTAGTTAATTGTTTATATGTCTGAGAATAATTTTCCTGTCAATTTATTATTACGTAATTATTTACCACATGTGTAGCTCTCCTGCGTCCTTTCCAAAGAAACTGAATTGCAGAGCACAACCCTCATTAACCCTTTGTAGTTACATTTGTAACTTTTAGATTCATGTCCTTTCATATAATTCATGATTCCACCTTGTCAAATGATCCGATCAGTCTAATATATTCCCACAGCCAGCTTTGAAATTGTTGGAAAGCTTTACAAGTAACAATTAAGTATTTATAGCTGTGGTTTTGGTCTACTGATTTATTGTGATTTTCCACTTTTATTTAATTTCTGCATATGTCATATAAATAATGAACCATATCACATAAAAATAATAGAAATATCTAAAAAAATTAAATCACAGAATGATAGACTGCTTTTGGTTGGAATGGACCTCTAGAGGCCACTTGATCTTTTTCTTTCCCCAGAGTAAGGCCATACAAGAGCAGGTTCCTCAGAGAATGTTCTGTAAGAAAATTCATAGCTTCTCTGGGCAAGTTATTCCAGTATCTGACTACTTTCATTGTGAGAAAGTTACTCCCAATATTTTCTAGAAATTTTCTCTTTTGTAAATTTTGTCTACTTACTGCACATATATGAGAATAATCCAGTTCTCATAACATATCTAAAGACAGCAGCATTTATAAACAATATCAGACAACTAAAATATCAATTTGCACACTATGTAATGTTCTCAGTGGTTTAATCTTTAAGCAAAAGTACTATCAAATGGTCTCATACTTCCATTTTGAAATTAGGAATTGTGTAGAGGATAACAACCAAACCTGAGATCTCATTAAAATATTGTCTATTGCTTACAAGTTTAATTTCTCTACAAAGGAAAAGCATGTACCCATCTGAACATTGTCTGCAGCATTTCTTGCATGCTCAGATTTTCTTCAATTTTCTTTCTGTAACAGCCACATTTTTGCTCTGGAGAAAAGTGAATGTGGTTAGGAGGTACACAGAGAGAATAGGTGTTTGCCTGATTTGGGAACTGATCTAAATGATGATGAGGTGTAATTTAGTCATATTTAGTGTATAATTAAATATTAGGCCACCTAGAGCCTTGTATAATGCCTTTATTATATTAAACTGAAATGAATAAAAAACATAATCTGCACCATTACTAATTTACTGATGATTTATTGAGGTAACAGCTTTTCAACACCACAGGTGCAGACACACTGCAGAGGGCTCTGTGTAGTTCAGATATAGGAGTCCTGATTAGATTGGGAAATATGCTGTGCAGTTGTGCCCATCTCGGCTGTGTCTGTGGTGCTAAAGAAAGACAGCTGGGGACTGATAAGTGCGATGGCCAAGTGTGGTGCCCAGCTTGTGTACATAAAAATAAGATACTTGTTTTGAAGCAGAAAAAGCTGGATCATCCAAACCCAGAGAGTGAGATAGCAGTTTAACTGGGTAATGAGAGTCTTGTTATTTGAATTCAGTCACTGGCCCTTTTTTGTTTAACAGTATAGATATATTTCTCTGGAGATATTAAAAACTTGATTAAATAAGTCCACAAGGAACCTGATGTACTGGATCTACTCTGAGCAAAACTGAATTAGGTGGCCTATACCAGTCCTTTATAATTTTAACCATTCTAAGATTCTGTAAGTATTATTTCTAATTACAGCCTGGTCCTATCTAAACAGATTAGTCATTTGGAGGTTTGCTCTGGGGTGTTGAGGCTAATTGGAACAGAACAGTCTGTACCCACCTAAAATCCTCTTAACTTCCTGCCTTGAGAATGATGCCTTACCCACTGTAAGCTCTGTGCTGGCCTGAGAATCATTCTGTAATTCTGTGAAAGAGTCTGGACTAGGTCAAAACACAGTCTTTCAGGGACTGTGTGAACTGTTTCCCTGGGTGAATGATCAAGTTCCAGTACATGGGAACGTTCCCTAGCCTTGTTTACTCGACTTATACAGAAACAGCACTTGTGTCTGAAAGTGGCTTAGTCAGGTCAGACAAGTGTTACAGATCTGGGCATGCTTCTTCCCAGCTGTTATATGGTTGGGCTTTTCCCTTTTGTGAGCTCTCCCATTGTCAGGGAATCAGGTGAACTCACAGCCCATAGTCTGAAAACTAAACCAGACCAAGCACTGTGATTATCTACAGTTATGTTGTTGTCTTAACATGTTGGTATTGTTTTGGCCTGGGCCTCCTCACACTACACAGACAAAGCCAAGGGACCACTTTGGATGGCACCAGCCAAGGTCTGCTCCTGATGGGCAGCAAGCACAAGGCCATCTTAGAAGACAGGAGAGACTTTAAACATGTAAGCCTCTGTCTTGTGCTACTTGCCTTCAGAATGGTCCCAACCTATCTTGTTTGCTAACATAGACATAGTACTGATATAATTTGCTTAGAACTCAGAAATGTTCAGCAAAATCCACACTCATCTGCTTCTCTTCATTGAGAATTTTGCAATGTAAATAGAATGAGTTTTACTGAAGTTTGGTATTTCTTGGGATGATTAGTACAAGTTTGCATGGTGTAAAAGAGAGGCTTGGGTCTTGCATAGATGTTTATCTCAAAATACAATAATTATCTAAAAGATGACTATGTATTTCCAGACTTGAAGTACTCCAAAACAATGAGCACTGGCTGCTTTGGAGATACCTCTTACCCTAAGACACACTTTTCCTAAATTTTCTTCTACTGTAAGCTTGATGTCTTGTAAAATAACTGATGCCAATTTTGTAACAAACCTCACTGCTCCTTTAAATCCTCGCTAAAGCTGTAATGGGTTATCTAGGTCTTTTTGTTTGGACTTCCTGATTAAAGCTTTCATTTTCAATCTTGAAATTACTTTAAACTGTTCATAACTCTGTTCAGAAACAGGAATGTTTGGTCTTGCCAAACAATTTGTAATACTTTTTTGACCAAATTGTAAGAGATTATTACAAAGTTAAACTGTTAGTGCCTTAAGATTTTCAAAAACCTTCAGCTGCAGAATCTTGATTTATGTTTTCTGTCCTCCTAAACATGATGTTTGGAACCCCAGAATAGCAGCAGTACATTTTGTTCCACTTGGCAGCTGGGTGAACAACAAGAACAGAGAGCAGACACTAAAAGGGGACTCAGGACCAAAAATAGGCTTTTTAATTTTTCCTAGTTATTTGCTGCCAGATGGTTTCCAATAGGATTCCTCAAGTGTTTCCTCTGATATTACAGGGAAGTAAGAATTTGAAGTACCCTTAGAGCAATCTTTGTGCAGTGGATTGATGTGTTCAAATAGCAGGTATGACTCATTCAAATAGCTCTGAAAATGTGTTTACAGGAATTAACAGCAGTGTTGGATATTCATCATAATAATTCTGAGCATTCTGATGTTTTCTTCTTACCTCTTTTTTTTTTTTTATTTTTTGAAAGGAGTTTGTGAAAATCAGTGAACAGGTTTAAGTTATTCTGGATCTGTGGTTAGCTGGGAATTATTATTCAGCTAAAATGTATTTTACAGAGAAACCAGTGCAAGAAAGGACCATGTTTGTTTTCTTGTATTTCCATTTAGTTGGACATGGCAAGCCATCTGGAATAAAAACTTCTAAGATACTGATTGCTGATCACAGCTGATTTCAAGTCTGCATTATTTATGAAAACCAAAATACAACTCAACCAATGAAGATCCAAACTTCAGATTATTCACTTGCCAAATATATTTCAATAATAGATTTCTATAGAGCTAATTGAAACTTACTTATGTTAGTATGAGTTATGAGAGTACCAAGAACTCTCATAACATTAAAACTGAGTGGAGAGATATCTGTAGAAACACAACTCCTGAACTGTAATAACTTGGCATCAACGATAATAACATTTCAACACAGGAATTGTAATGCTGATGGAAAAATGCAGAAATAATTTAATTTAAACCCACTTTTTCAGAAGGATGGGATTTTTTAAACCCTTCTACATGATGATATTAAATTAATTGAAAATATTTGTTCTTTCTTTTCAGTTCACTGCATTTATACTTAATAGATAACATGCTTTGAGCTACAACAAAGTCCTTTTTCAAAAGATTTGATACGGTATTGAAACACTGTCATATCTGAGGGCAGCAAGTTTTAAAATATATAATATGTCGCTAAGTATTAATAAAACCCAGTAATACTTCAAAGTTTTCAAGTAAATCATAGAATGGGGAAGAATTGGAAGAGACCTTTGAAAATCATATAGTCCAACTCCTCTGCCATGAGCAGGGATATTCTCAGCTGGATCAAGTTGCTCAGAGAGTCCCATCCAATGTGACCCTGAATATTTTCAGGGACAGAGTATCCATTATTTCCCTAGGTAATCTGTTCCAGTGTCTCACCAACTTCATTGTAAAAAATATTTCTATATCTAGTCTGAATCTACCCTGAATGTACCCTTGTCCTGTCACAACAGGCTCTACTAAAAAGCCTGTCCCCATCTATCTTGTAGCCCCCTTTAAGTCTTTAGAAAGATTGCTGGAAGGTCTTCCCCAAACCTTTTCTTCTTCAGGTTCTTCCAGCCCCAGCTCTTCCAGCCTTTTGTCTTGGGAGAGGTGCCTCAGTGTTCTGGTCATCTTTGTGGACCTTCTCAGGACTTGCTCCAACAAGTCCACTCCCTTGACCTGTTGGCCACTCTTCCTTGGTGCAGTCCAGGGTACAGCTGGCCTTCTGGGCACCAGTGCACATCCCCAGTTCATGTCCAGAACCCCCAGGCCCTTCTTGTCAGGGTTGCACTCAATTCCTTTATCTCCCATTTTGTATGAATACTGGGGATTACCCCAACCTACATGCAAGACCTAGCATTTGGCCACTTTGGACATTATGAGGTCCTTGTGGGCCCACCTTTTGAGCTTATCCAAGTCCCTCTGAATGACATCCCGTCCTTTGGCCATGTCAACCACATGTCTCAGCTTGGCATCATCTGCAAATTCGTAATGCGCAGTCACTGTCTGTGTCATTGATGAATGAGCAAAAAGGCATGGCAGTGAAGTCACCAGTAACTGGAATATAGGAGACCCTGCACTCATTTTCTAAAAGGATAGAAAGGAGGACCCTGTGAACTACCTGCCTTGTGCATGGAAACATCATGGAACAGTTTCTCCTAGAAGCTATGCTGTGACACATGGAGGATAGGGAGGCAATTCAAGGCAACATGGCTCAACAAAGGAAAGTCTTGCCTGACGTCAGTATAGAAGCCATTCATATTATTCCTTGCATCCCCTGCCAAGGTCAGTTCCAGTCTCACCTTGACCTTCCTGACCCCATTCCTACGCAACCACTGTGTCCCTCTACTCTTCCTAGGACACCTGTCCCTGTTTCCTCTGCCTGTGCATTTCTTTGTCTTCCTTTAGTTTGACCATCAGGGCACATTGTGCCAGTCTAATCTTCCTTTCCTGTCTGCTTACACCTGGAGATCACTAGCTCTTACACTGTCTGGAAGATGTCCTTAGAGATGTTCCACTCTGTTCTGCTCCCTTTTCCCTAGGGGCAGTTTCCCAGGGGGTCCTCTTGACTAAGTTTGTGAAGAGCTGGAGCTCTGCTTTCCTGAAATTCTGGTCCTTGCTTTATTCTTCACCTGACCCATAACCCTCAGCACTGACTCCACCTGTGCTAAAGAGAGGAGGCGAAAGATATCATTTAGCACACACTAATACAGTTGAAATGCAAACATGTGCCTACAAAACCAGAAGAAATTTAGAAAAGAGGATACATACTTCACAAATCTGAGATTTTGATAGGTTTAAGAAGAGACATAGTAGTTTACAATGTGTGTGAATAGCTGGAGGCATTCTGACTCTAACAAAGTGAACTGCAAATAATTTAGTGGCTCAAATTTTACATCCTGGAGTCATGAAAACAGATTTTGATGAGAAACTTCAGTTAATTGCAGGTATTTTAATTTTCGGTTACTTGGATATCAACTTTGTTTGGGAACAAAGAATTTTAATTGTGTTTAGCTGTCATGTTTATTACCTTCAATTAATACAATTGACATTGATGGTGTTCTCATTTTCTAGAATTCTAGACAGTAAAATTCTTGTCCTTTGAGTACAACTAAATAAAACTGCCGCAAAATTAGATCTTCCCTTATGAATACCTACAGCACTTACCTTTTAGCCCCTTAGAACAAAAATTTGCTTTTGGTAAGAGCACTGATGCTCTCCTGTACAGTGAAGTACATCAGTTCAACCTATAATATGAGGCAAACCTGAAATGAGACGGCACAATGTGAAAATACATGCTTTTCAGGTTTCACAGTAGTGCGATAAGTACAGCTTTCAGCTAAATCAAAGCAGTAAATCTTGAAGCCAAAAGCAGGAATTAAATAGTGCCGTACTAGTTTAAAGAAATAATTGTATACATTTCAATGATAGATGATAGACAGACCTTAACATACAGAATTTGTTTGGTTGCAATAATAAAGTAATTCGAAAATTCTTAAATATGAGAGTGGGAGACTGACTTTTCAACTATGCAGTTTCCTCCAGTTGTCTGGGAAATGATGATACCTAACCTCCTGCTGCTGAGATCATCTGGCTTTCCAGCATTGCATTCAATGAAAAGAGGAGTTTGATGTCTGCTATGTGTAGTGTGATATCTGCAACTTGCAGTGGCACATTTTGGGAAGAACTGGTAACTGAAGCTCTTGGTGATTTGAAATAACACTGTGGCATTTGAATTAGTGCTTTCTAGTGCCTTCAACCAGTAGCAGTCTTTATAAGGTGAAATACCTAGATTTAAGAGGTAAAATTATAAAATTGTTATTAAAGAGTAAAATCAAAAATTTCCTCTAAGAAACACCAGTGTCACAGACTTGAATTCCGTATTTATATGATATCAGTGAAACAGTGCTAAAGCCATCTGGTAATAAAATGACCATTCAACTCCAAATGAGACAGAAGGCATAATGCATTTTTAAAAGAGACTAAAATGCATTTTCTCAAAGAATGTCCTCTGTCTTTTAATTGAAATTAGGCCATGATTTCCCCATTCTGCAATCAGCTAATATAAGCAGCAGTTATGAATCAGTCAGCTACATAATGTGAGCAGGCATAAGTTCATCCAACTAAATTATTTGAACATAAGACTCTGAGAAAGACAAAGCTCTACAAAGCTTCACTCAAGCATATGATAATGTACATGTAGAAGGACATTAACCTGTCATCTCCTCATGCCTTGTGATGGCAATTCTGGCTCTTTTTAAGTCTTGCACATTTTTGCCAACAGCTCTTTAAGTGTTTTGAGGTTTAAAAATACAAATTAATGAGAAAACAGTTCTTTATCTTGCTTTGTATCAATATACAGTAAGGTCAGGTCAAATTACTGTCATTCTGTAACACACACTAATGTGGCCTGTGTAAGCTTTTCTGCTCTTCCTTCCCCCTCAGATTTTCTAGCATTTTCCATAATAGTAATTGCCTAAATTTTCAAGATTGATATATTGAGATACACATGGATTTAAATAGTTTGCAAGTGTCAGAAAATTTATAATTTTCTTCCTCTCATCTGTCTATTAAACCAAGACATATAATAAATTTAAATTCTTATAGAAGAGTAGTGATGAAATTATTTAGCAGGCCAGTAACACTTAGCTGAGGATCTGTGTTTTGCAGAACAAGATCTGCTATACAATGGTATTTTTAAAAATCTAAAATAAATGTAAAACTAAGAGAATTATTAAACTTTGAGATTAACTGCCATAACTAGGATGAAAGACTGGTTAAGAAACTTAATCAAAGATATTGATTAAAATAATGACTACAAAAGAATGTTTGAAATAGACTTAAGATTTTGTGTTATCTTTTCTGCAACAATTTGTCAGACAGGAACTTCATGATCAAATACAGGAACTGATTCACAGATCTTGATAAATCCAGTGCCTTCTGTCCACACACTCCCCGTCAAATTTCATCACTGTATTCGATTGTGAAAGTTGATTGATTAGTTTGGATCTTGGTTACACCAGAGAAACAGAAAAAAGTTGCATTTGTTAAGTAAATTTAACAAAATAATAGCAACTCAAATTAGTGAGAAATTAAAATAAATTAACATTTAGTACAAAAGCTCTATAATCTCTCACAGATTCAAATCCTTGTGTATGTGAAAGTTAAGAAAAGTGAAGCTCATTAAGGCATCCACTCTAGATTTTTTTATTTATACAAACATAATCCAATAATGTAAATACAAACTTCTAAAAATTCCATCTTTCCAGGACCAACAAGATGAAGCATCTTTTGATTTTTGCATCTCTTTATTTATATATTTATTATGTAAACTATTATTATGTAAATTATTACTATGTAAATTATTACAGAAATAATACTAATGAAATATTGTTACGCTGTGTATATACCAAAATAATAGAAAAAATAGAAAATTATTATTCAAAGATCAAGAAAAATATTAAAAGTGCTAATAAAATTAAAAAGGAATAAAATAAATAGTAGAAAATTACTATGGGAAGAGAAAAAATTTTGAAACTGGTCTTACTAGAAAATATTCTTTTTTTAAATCCCTTGTTAATGTCCATTCTCACAATGTGAACTACAAGAATATATTTATAGCCTTTGGGGAAAGTATAATCACCCTTCTTTTTTAGTTTATGATTAAACATAATATTTTAAGTTTAAATTTTACACAGCAATCCATGGTTTTTTGGAAAATATCTAGCAAAATCTAGTGACTTCCTAGTATAATACATTCACAACACTGAGTAAAGGTATACAAGTCTATATTTCTTCAACTTAAATATGCTTCCCAAGGCAAAACCAGTGGAGAGAGGTTATTTTGCTTTCTAAGAATGCTCCCATAAGTTGAAGTTCAGATGTCTCTGTCGGGGCCATGACCCCATATTTTTAAGGCTCTTCTAAGGATGCAAGTGTCAATACATGATGTTTTAAAGTCTGACAGAAAAAGCAATACAAGAATGTTTTGATTTCAATTCCTAGCACCAACAGAGCATCGTGGCACCAGGCCCTGGAGCACCATATGGGATGGCATCATTCACCCCGTGGTAGCTGTGCTCTGTGGGGACAGCAGCACATAATCAGTGTGAAAAAGAGGAACTGGGAGGAAGGTTCTCTGGCCCAGTAGATGTGCTGCTGGCCTGTGGGAGGGCAGATACAGCTTCTTGATCATGCTCTCAGTACTCTCAGTACAGCTTTTTTTTGCCCCCACTAATATCTGAAATATTTCTGCCATATATTTCCACTGTTAATTGTTGATAACTTGAAGAACACAGTGAGGAGATACCATAAGCTCCTGAGTAAGAAGCTGGATAGAGTGCAGACATCATTGCCACAAAGCTGCATTTGAAGTAGAGATATTTTAAGAATTGCTATGTTGGATTTAAGGTCCCACATTTTACACTCATCCCATTTGCTGAGCGAAAGCCTTCTCTCTGGATCTTAATCTCTGTAATAATATATCCCATCTCTGTGAAAGGCAAAGCACATCTTTTCTTTGTAGCTTTTAAATCCTTTGAAGAAAATTCATCTGAGCACAAAGGGGTCCAGACTGTTGATACCTTGAATGCTAATATTACTAATTGTATCTTTTACTTTCAGTATGTTGATATAATATTAATATGCAAAACATGAGAAGAAAGAGCAAAGGAGTACAAAAACCAAGAGCAGAACTGTGAAAAATCTTGATTAATTTTAAATTATTTGAATGTTTCACCTTCAGCATTAGTGTTTTAGAAGACTTGGAGAATGAGTAGATTTTCAATCATATGATTCTGTCAGGTAGAGTTTGATGACTTTTTTAATTACAAGTCTCCCTCCCTCTTAAAGGAGAAAATTACTGTTAAAGTTTGTTTTCATCAACCAAAATGTTTTTTCCCCCACAGCATTAACTGCATAGCATCTATGGAACTGACAACCTGGTGCTTGAATACACAGCCTTTCAGTGCCAAAAGAAAACGAATTTTGTGTTATTCAGAAAAACCCCGAAGTTCTCTTCAGCAATGAGAGAGTACAATCATGGATGCTGTAATTATACAAATAATCATTTACATTCAATATTGCCCAAGTGCCACTAAGCTATTATATCTGCATGCTTGTAGATATATCTGCAAACATATCTGCTTGCAACTCATTCATAATCAGAATACGTATTTGATCAGTTGAAGTGCGTTTTTGGAAGGCAAATGCCGTGTTTTTTGGCAATGAAATGAAGGCCTCAGAGAAGCTAATAAAGACTTAGCCAGTGTAAAGGTTTTCTCATACATCCATGTGCCCCTCAGAACTCGTGATGAACTGTGTGGTCCAGATGATCAGACAGTGTCACACAGGCATTGACTCACACTACTTATGATTCTTCCCACGTGCTTGATTTGCTCCTGTGTTAACGCTTCTCACAGCCACAGACCTACGGGAATTACATATTTCACTAACATCTTATTGTGAGATAAGAAATGAATGTCTTTTTGCCCTGTAAATGGAATTTTACACTTCACCTTCAATAACATTTGAGAAGTGCTTTAGACAACCTTGTATTGCATACTCTGTCCTGGGCTCTGGACATATAATACATGATTCAGTTGAAAATTAGAATATCTAAGCGTACATATTACCCTGTAACTGTCTGCATAGTAGTAATGGGTTTGTGGGGGCAGGGGATCAGTAGGGGTACCTTCTGTGAGAAGGCACCAGAAGCTCCCCCTGTGTCTAACGTAGCCAATGCCAGCCAGCTCCAAGACGGACTCGCCACTGGCCAAGGCTAAGCCCATTGGCGATGGAGGGAATGACACTGGGATAATAGATTTAAGAATGGGAAAAAAGTACTGCACAACAGCAGATGGGAGAGAGGAGTGAAAATGTGTGAAACAGCCCTGCAAACACCGATGTCAGTGCAGACGGAGGGGGAGGAGGTGCTCCAGGCACTGGAGCAGAGATTTTCCTGCAGACCGTGGTGCGGCAGCTGTGCCCCTGCAGCCCATGAGGGAGCACAGATCCACCTGCAGTCTCTGGAAGACTTCACACTGGAACAGGTGGATGCACCCTACAGAAAGCTGTGACCATGTGGGAAGCTCATGCTGGAGCAGGCTCTTGTCAGGACAGGTGGACCCAAGCAGAGAAGAGTGCATTCTGGAGCAAGTTTCTGGCAGGTTCTGGGATCCCATGGTGGGGACCCATACTGGAGATTTTTTTCCTGAGGGATTGCACTGCATGGGAGTCCCTATACTGAAGCAGTCTGTGAAGAACTACAGCCTGTGGGAAGGAATCACACTGGAGAAATTCGTGGAGGACTGTCTCCAGGGGGAAGGATCCTGTGCTGGAGCAGGGGAAGAGTGAGGTGGAAGCAGCAGCAGAGACAAAGTATTATGAACTGGCTGTTCATGAACTGCTCACAACTGAGCCTCATCCCCTATCTCCTTGCATAGCTTATGGTAAGAGGTAGAACAGTCAGGAATAAAGGAAGTTGAGCTTGGGAAGATGGGAGTGTGGGGAAAGGTGTTTTAAAATTTGTTCTTTTTTTCTCATCACCTTATTCTAATTTACTGGCAATAAATTTAATAAACGTTCCTAATTCAAGTCTGTTTTGTCTATGACTGTAACTACTGAGTGATCTCCCTATACTTACATTGTTCCCATGAACTTTTGATTGTGTTTTTTCCCCTTGTCTTGTTGAGGAAAAGGAGTGATGGATAAGGTTGGTGTGCACTCAGCAGTCAGCCAAGGTCAACCTCTGTCTTTTCCACATTATTCTGTATTGCAGCAGATATTTTACACTGAGATTTCTGTTACGGAATATGATCATAATATATATAGTAATACATTTTCCCCATCAATATTAATTTTAATGTTAATTTTAATGTTAGTTACACTATTAGGAATATGACACTCGAAAAATAATTCTTAATGTTTATGTCTTTGTAGTTATTTTTTTCTTTTATCATGCTTTTTCTCCTTTTCCCATGACTAGTTTCCCCTTCTCTCTTCTNTTTTCTTTTATCATGCTTTTTCTCTATGAAATGATTCCTTTTCCCATGACCAGTTTCCCTTCTCTCTTCCACTAATCAACCATTCTGTCATGCATGTTGGACCACTAGAGAGTTCCTTCAAGCTAGTCTGTGGAACACAACTAGAATTGTGTGCATATACTTGATTATATTCTTGGTATCCACAAAGCAATAATTTCTTTAAGGGTTGCAGTTATCCAAATGACCAAGAGACATTATTCAGACTAGATCTGGATAGAAAATACATGGAACACAATATTTCCTGAGAAACAGAGCCACTAAATTTATATCATTTTCAAGTGTGGAAAGGAATACCAGTGACTACTAAATTGAGGGGGAAAGAGAAGGAATTTCAATTCTGTAGGATATTTTCCTAGTTTCAGCAATTTCTCTGAGTTGACCTAGCGAAAATATGCTCCATGCAAGACCATGTCTTGTGAAACAGCAAGGTTCTGTGCCTTGTGTGTTCCCCTTCAAAAGAGAAATAATCTATAACAGGGGGAAAAAAGTTATTACCAACCGATGTTATGAGCAACCTTTTTTAATACTAACCACTTTAAGACCCACAGGGAAGAAGGAAACATTAATTTTTCTTCTCATGTATCCCAAGCATTGATGTATAGCTTCACGACACTTAATCTTTCCCTTTTTTGCTCCTGTCAGTCCTACAACCTTTTTTAGGGAAAGATGTATTGCAACATCAGCCAGGAAAAATGAGTAAGTCATTTCTTTTCCATGCAAGAGGAATGAGCAATCTATCTGGATAGGCTCAGGAAACAAAGATGAATAATGAAATGAATAGTTAGTTCACTAAAAAGTGCAGTGTTGAGGTCATTGAAATGTCACTATTTCTTGAAATGACTTTTTAATAAAGATTGTTTTGAAAAGCTCACATTTTGATTTGATCTTTCAAAACAGAATTTTTCAGCTTTTCATTTTAACATTTAATTTCAGGATTTTGTGAGTTTTAGTTAAGCATCTGAGAACTGATTATAAAAAAATAACTTCATATTAAGTTAACTGGGGTTTTTTTTCTAAATTATTTAAGAAATAAGCAAAAAGATTTAATAATGGCATAAAGTTCTACTGAATGTATCTCAAGCAAAAGTATGTGTAAATATTATCTCACCAAGAAATACTGTAATACAGTTAAATGTATAAAATATTTAATATTTATAATATGTTATATTAATATAGATAATATTTAATATTATACTGTAATACAGTATAATACACTCAAAAGTTTTCATTTCTCTAAAATGCTGACAACAGAGGAAAATAATGAACAAAGTAGACAAATACATGTAAACAAATAATAATGTAAAAATAAATTATATTGGTTCCATCTTACTAATTTTCTCATCTAGATTTTATAAAAAATATGTTCATGTACAGAAAAAGGGAGCAGCTAAAGACCATTAATTCAGCAGAAAATTAACATGTCAGTACAATAATATCTACAGCAATAAAATCTTGGAGAAAAAATTATTATTTGCTTATATAATGTCTTCAGAATCATTGGTAAAGACTAGAAATATTAATAGGGGTGAAGCATATCAGAAGATCATTGCATTGTTACCTTTTTTTCTGAATCCAGGACAAGGTGGAAGTAAAAGATCTTTCTGGCCTTGAGAGTAGCTACTACTTGAGAGTAGTGACTATTAAAAGAGAAGATGAGATAGTCTGATGTCAGCCACAGAAAGCCAAAGCAGAACAGGAAGAATAAATGGTCAAGCAGGTCTAGAAACTATGAATTAAAATTAAAAATATATAGGAGCTGCAAATGTAAACATACTGGAGTTATTTCCTTTTTTAATATTGACAGCAAAATAATTTCTCTAAATTATTAATGACTGTTTTCTTAACTTTAAAAAATAACACTGCAAGTGAGTTAATTCTAGGGTGGTTCTCTATTGTTTTTTGGGTTTTTTTACAGGTACTGAAAAACTGATTCAAGCCTAAAAATTAATGATGATTATTGTGAACCTTCATGACTTGATTATGATTCTGTGGAAACCAATAACACATTCTCTGGTGCATACCAGGAACTAGTTTCACAGGCATACAGATAATTATAGGCTTAGTCAACTGGTAAATAGAAACCAAAGAGAAAAATGTGAATAATTATTGGGAACTACTTAAAACCACTTACCAGTTCCTTAAAATACACAGCTGTCTAAAGTCTTGTATTATTTACAATTATTTGCAGAGAATGAACATCTGTACATATATTCCAATCAAAACACTCAATTGTTCACTCTCATAATATCCTTGAACTTTATTCTAATTTTTTCCATCTTCAGCTTTCACACTGAAAGCTTCCATTTTCTGCTGGAGTGGAAAATACACTGTTATGTGGCTCTTCTCTGTAGAATGTGATCTAATTACCCATTTATGTTCTTCTTGCTGGACTGAGATCCTCAGGTTTTTCCTTCTAAGGCTTTGTTCAACCCCTTAAGAAGCCTTGTTGTGCTTTTCTGAGCCCTACAGGCCACCAGCTTATCAGAAATGTCATTCCCTTGGCCACCAGTAAGAGCAGAATGAATACATGCAGGGATCACATTAACCATTTAGGCTGTGGCACCAGAGTGGACACAGATCATTCAGAATATCATCTACCAGTATTTTAAGTCTTTTCAAGTGTCCCTGCTTTCCCATGGAAGTCATCTGTGTGCTGCTATAAGAGATATTTGAAGATTTGGCCACATTGAAACTCATAAACCTACGCATATGTATATGGGGACATTAAGTTGATCAATATTTTGGTTTTCTGTATCTGACTTCCTCCTAGCCAAACACCCTTCTTTGATGCTATCTGTGGATGGCAAAACCCCCTTAACTGACAATGATTTTGCTTTTTCAACAATAGCTCACAAAAGCTTTAAATTATAGTCTGATCACTTTTCTTCCTTCATAAACTCTCCACAAATCACTTAATTGATGAGTTATTAAAAGCTAAAAATAATTTTGACATACAGATATATTGTCTTTTTAATATACTGTTTAACTAGTGTTTAAACCATATATTATGCAGCACACTAATTTTGTGTTGCTCAAGTTTCTTAACCCTAAGGTGTGATGCAGAATGCATTACAGAATTCTATTGCATTATCACTTGTACATCTGCCAGATAAACTATATTCACATAAAAAGTGAAGTGAAGCTGTTTTGGCAATACGTATTTCTCAAAACTATGTGGGAAGAAACATTCATTACATTAACATCTTATTAAGAGCCAGATGCTCAATCTCTGAAGCAGCACAACAATCATTGCAATTTTCAAATTCAATGAACAAACAGGAGTTGGGAACTCATCTTTGGAAGTCTTGGCTGCTGGTAAAGGTGAGGTTAGATTAGATGGTTGCAGTTAATCTTCATTTGCTTAAAAGAATCATGTTAAGAACAGCTGCTTGGATGAAACAGTCTGTGAAACAGTTTTAAAATTTCTGAGTAGCCAGCAAAAAGCCCCCACACCAGGATACACAGAGCATACAGACTATCATTACTGGTTCTAATCAATAATTAGAGATCACAGGAAAAAGACTCCTTCAGGAAAATGAGAAGCTTTAAAAAAAAAATCACAGCAGATTTTCAATGGGTCTTGTATCATGATTTTGCCATACATTAAATGTGCTTTCATATATTAAATGAGTTACAGTAAAATCAAGTGATGCTTATTAAGCAATATAGGAAGCACCCTTTGAGACAAAGTGAAAAGTGATGTGGCATGACTCCTTTTCTGGATTTCCCCATGGCAGGATACACTGAATAGAGACCTAAAACAAGGTGGTAGGCAAGTACAGTTTTTTACAGATCTCCTGGCTAAATTCAGCTCCATGAGTGTGATTGAAAACCTATTTTTTTTAATTTCTGGTTGAGAGCAGCACTGTTGCAGGCAGTTGGACAGCACTGGCCTCTGCTTGTTTTATCCATCAGTGTCAATCAAGGCCAAGCACAGGACTTGCACAAGCTGCAATGACTTGTGTGTACTGACCAGTTGTGCTTTGGCAGCTGTATCCCAATGACACTTTCTGATGTTTTGGACTGGAACACTTGGACACAATGATTTCGTAGTATTAAAGACACAGAGGTTTTTTTCCACATACTTCTGCATTTCACCAGCAGTTAGAGTGATTCACACGCATTTGCCCACCTGATGCATTCTAATGCAGTGTTGTGCTACTTTAGATAATTGCTCTATTAAATTGGTGAATATTAAGCCCATAATTTTAATGCAAATTTTAATTTTCCCAAGAAAAAGCATCTTCTGTGTAACCTAAAAGCAACAGGTTTTCTGCTCAAACCGTTTGAACCTTTGATTCTATCAATGATTTAAACATACTCTTTAATTAATTTTTAAGTTAAATGATACTTTTTGAGCACATTTATGGCTTAAAGGGTTTTTTCCCCTAACTGACTGCATTTTCAGGAGACAAAAACTCATTCCTTATGGGCAGCTTTGTCTTTGAATCCTCTGCCTATCAGCAAGGAAGAGAGTATCTCCTGGATTTTCTTTAATTCCACTTTCTTACTGAGATTATACATTTTAACTAAAAACAATCCTTTCACTGGCAATTCAGATTTAATTTTTCCAGAGCTGGTGAAATCTTGATTTGAGATGCATATATACTGGTATAAGAAATTAGTCACTTTCCTCAATGTATTCTTCCTGATGAATTTGTCTTTGATCCTATCAAGACTTTCAAAGTTTTAACATTAGTTAAAGATCTTCAGAAGAAAGCAATCTGAAATTACGTATAAAGGAAAATTATTAGAATTTTTCCTAATTACAGTTTGAGGCTCATTTAGCAGGCATCAGGGGAATGAAGAATTTTAAAACAGGCTGAGAGAAGTTACAGCACTTAAAGGCTGTATTTCTGCCTGCTAGAGATTTAGTTGTGGTTTCAGTGAACTCTTGTGGTAAGTTAGAAGATGTTACATATGTACCAAAGGGACAGAGACCCCAGGCAAAATACATTGGTGGAAATCCTGTGGGTGGAATTGTGTATGTAGCATGGGAATGTGCCCTGACATTCAGTGCACGGTCAGTTTGAAAAAGTCCTTTTCCTTATCTAACCTGAGAATCCTCCAGGAAAAACCTCTTCAGAAATGAGACCTGTCTCTGGAAGGACACTCATGGGATGTACACTGCCAAAAGCTGCAGTAGGGTATCTGTAGGTATCTGAGAGGATCATTATGGAAATAAAAAATTTACCATGTGAATTTTTTCTTTTTTTTTTTGGCTTAAACCACAATTCTTTACAGAGGAAAGCAAAATAAATAAATTTATAATTTGTGGCTGACACTTCATGACCCTATCCATTTTACTTTTTTTAGATTGATGTCTAATATTAATCCAGTTATTAAAAGTTAAAGATAATTTTGATATACAGGCTGGCTTACATCTTCTGATCCTGAAACTACATGGACTTTTCTAGGTAAAATTATATTGGTTTTATATATTTTCTCAGATACAGTAAAATGCTCAAGGTGTTTTAATAGTATGCTGTATTTTCAATATTATTTTCTTTCATCATGCTATTTTCCCTGGCATCAGAATTCTGTTTGTTATTGAGGTTGAGTTTTTTCACTATACAGAATTTCATTTCCATCTTCTGTATTACTGTTTTTCCTGACCTCACCTAAGTTCTCCTTTTTTTGCATGTAGTTTGTAGTTTGCAATCTTAGACTGTCTTTGCAAAGAAAGTTTCAAATGGAGATGATGCTTAGCCAAAGAGTAATTGCAATATAATACTGTCGCTTATCTTCTTTAAAACATTTGGAAATAATAGTGATGGTCTTGGAATGGACTTGGGACAAGAAGAAATACAAAAGTCTCCACCCACCTTGAAAGAAACAGTGGTATTTCAGGACAAACAGAACATACAAATGAAAAAAAATCCAGCATAATTCATGGTAAATGTTTTTTCCTGTTTTAATCCCATGTAATAAATTTGCAGTCATATCCTTATCCTAAAAGTCCTTGAAATTAAGTTTTATTACAGAAAAGAAGAGGGAAAATGACTTACCTTAGCTCCTTTCCATAGTACTCTGCTGCATTTTCTTTAATTTTGTAATATGCAAGACTTATTCCAATCTCTGCAGCTGTTAGTCTAATTGGATGATTTCCTGTTTGAAATGCAGAATAATTTAAAGTGACTAGCGGTTGTTCAGGGAACCTCCCTTTCTAGGACATAACTTAATCTGACATATTCAACGCTCATCAGAGATTCAACATCTTTTCAAACTGATTACTGCTTCCTCCATCACACTCCAAGTTTCTTGACTTTCATTTAAATGCTCCAATTTAGAGTTTGATAATTTAAATGAAACTAAGAGAAAAAAATCAACCCTTTTTTTTAAAATATGCTTCCTCAAAATGCATACTGCATGCAGTCCTCTGTAGTATTTTCTAGATATCTCATCTTCTGTGATGCAATAGTAAGCTCTGTGTTAAGGGTTTTATCTTTGCTGAGATAAAATGTGGGAGAACTTCATGTTGCGTATGGCTAATATCCACAAGAATTTATCTGGTGGAACAAAGTTTAATTTTTCTTAAAAAAGGGACAACAGTTTCTCTTGAATCATGAATTTCATTAAGGTGTGAGTTTTGCAAGAGGAGTAAGTAATAGAGAAATGTTATTTCTTTGTACAACCTTGAAATAGAAAAGTTTGAGTCTGATTTACCAGGCTCAAAGTTTCATGTGAGTCAGGTCACTGTGGAATCTGAAAATGCTGACTGCGTGATAGAGAATATTCCCCTTACTAAGACAATTACTCAGGCATGTGCTCCTCCAAGGAACCTAATTATACTGGCCTCCTGGCAAAATGCTGCTTACCTTCTGACTTGTTTGCTTGTTTTGGTTTATTTTTGTTTGGTTTTGATATTTGACTGTTTTTATTTTTTTACTGTATTGTACACGCCTACAGAATTCTCCTCTTGGTAGGGTAAAGACAAAATTTTTTCTCTATATCCCCTTGAAAATATGAATTTTTTTCTGAAGTAGTTGTTCATTATTGTTAATGAAGTTACTTGTCTTAGAAGTTACTTAGAAGTACTTAGAAGTTATACCTGCAGAATAAAATTTGAATGGTAGGTAAAGGAAAAAACATTGGCAAACAGACTTTTTTTTTTTTGGGAGCCCTAATAGGCTCCAAAGGAGGAAATGAGTTTTCTGCTGTGTTGGAAGAATCTGGCAGGCATTTACTGAACCATAATGGGAACAGTTCACCTGAGGTTTCATCTGGACACTTTCATACTTTGTAAGAATATCTGAGACATGAGCAGCTCACTTATAAAAATGATTGGGAGATAGACAAGACAAATAAGTTTTCTTAAGATGTACATTGAGTCCATGGATATCACTTGAATTCAAACAAATACAACACAGTTAAATATCAAAATAAATATATGCATTCTAATGCAATGCTTGTACATGTACTACTCATGGTGAAGGAGACCAAAACACCTCTCCAAGGACAATTTTCCAGCTAGTAATGTTTTCTGGCTGTCAGCTTGGCAGACTTATGATGAAAAGTGGCAATCCTCTCTTGTTTCAAGCTGCCATTCCCTTTTTACCTCACATTGCTACAAGGCAAGTTTTTCCTCAGAGGTAACTATGAAAAAGGAGTTCAAAAGTTGAAAATAAAAGCTGCTTGGGGTATAAAATGTTGAGAGTGATTTTCTTCTTTATCTCTGAGGGGTAGAATGTGTTTCAACTGTTGACCATCAGTGGACAAGTGTATATGCAGTTATATGCATCTCTTCTGATTATTTTTATGCATTTATTTCTTACTATAATGGCTGAATTTTGCCAGGTCAAACCTAAAAAATCCCACAAAAACCCAATGTTTTGTCTATGCTCAAGCATAGTGTTTACCTGAATAATGCACAGACAGAGGGTGTGCAGAAATCCCATAGTTTTATGGTCATCTTAGGCAGTCAATTTTTTTTATTTAGGTTTAAGACTGGTATTAATTTTTATTAATTTCTTTATGAATTCAATTGTGGCATTGTGCATGATGAAAGAAAATATTTTTGCAACATTGAGGCATGGATTAAAATGTATGCCATGTAGGTATGAAGCGATGGACTAAGTACCTTCAGGTTCCCATGAAGGGCTGCACTTTCTGCTCCAAGAGGAGAAGCACATGGCTGTGCCTTTGTTAGCACACAGTGACAGAGCAGTTGGAGTGCTCCATCTGTAAGGAAAACAATTGGCAGTGAAGTTCTGGAGTATTTTTTTGTTTTGGCTTTTTGTTGTTCTTTCTTTCTTTACTTCAGGCTAATTCTACTTTGGCCTGATGGACTGAGGGACCATTGGTTGATGGAGTGCACCAGCCATTGTCCTGGAGCTCCTCTTCCAGTTTAGTTTCATCTAAGGTGGTACAATTCAAGATCTCCAAGGACCACTCCTTGAGAATCCAGAGAAGAGCATGAATCTCACTTTGGAAGCACACTGCTGTGCCAGTCTGTTTAGATCTAATCTGTTAGCCCAGTGTTGTACATGATGGTGATAACGCATTGGTACTGAGACCTCTATGTAATATTTAAGGCCTGTTCTCATGAAATAGATCAATTTTCTTTGATACTCTGCTATATTCTCTTCTAGCCACATTCAAAATTAAGAATGTGTCAAGTGAAGTGGATTGATACCCTTATTGATGACTGGGGCTAGCATTTTACCTTTCTATTTCTGGAAAGGAGATAAATGGCATTTTCTTAGGAAAAATTCTTATAAAAGAATTAGCTTTTCAAAATTTTCATCAGTTTCTTTTGAACTTCATAATTTTTTATGAAGCATATAACAGATGTGGTCGTGCATGGAAAGATTAGTCACAAGACGTTTAGAGCTATTTAATTAACATGGCTTTGCAGAGTTTTTATTTAATAAAATTAGAGGGCATTGCTTTAGTCTGTTTAAAGGACCTATTATCTTGCAGCTAGAGTCCAATAATTTGTCTTACATAAGCAGTTACTGTGAGTTGGGATCTCAATATAGCAGTTTCACAGAAGTGTTAAATATAGGTACCATCTAAACTCACTGGAAATGTTTTTCCTAAGAACACAGTCCAAAAGTGAACAAAAACGAAAGGGGAAAATTTCCAGCAGGCCTTCTTGGCTCAAATCGTAACAACTATGTTAATCAGAGCTTTGTTTTGCACTGCCTGCAATTGCCTTTCAACAGTCAGTACAAAAGTTAGCAAAGCATAAGCATTCATGTGACAAGAATAACTCCCTTAGGAGTAGGAGCTGAAGCTGACCTTCTGAGGAGAGGACATTGCACAACTGCAAATGTAAGTACTTGGGGAAGGCTTGTAGCATGGTAATTTTTGTAAAAGACTGCAGGAATTTGTGTCTAACTCTCATGGAGAAGAACTTCATTTGTTTCTGTGCACGATGCAGTCTTGAGTGAAGAAAGAAAGAAAAATATCAGTTATCAGATGACTGTCGCGTATTTTTATGTGAGCAACACTATCTCAGATAGTGTTTTGTTTATTTTTTCCCTCGAGTCTCCACAGCTCCTTGGTATTACCAGAAATCCCTGACCTTAGAGATTGCTGACCTCACTATTGTAAGGCCACACAAATTGATCAGAGCAGAGACACAAATAAGTATCCAACAAAAGACTGGGAGGGGGAGAATCTTAGAGTATTGAGGAACGTTCTGGTGGAGCTCCTTTCTTGTCTCTAAGCTATTGAGTGGGTTTCATAATAAGCTGAGAAAATACTACTTTTTATAATATCATAAATATAATAAAAGGCACTTGCCCTGCCTGCCAAATCAAGATGAGAACACCACTGATCCTGAACTGGCTGCTGTCAATAAACTTCAATAAAGATGTGATGCATCTTAGTGCTTGAAATGAAAATTAAAGTCCATAGTAAGTAAAGCAAAAAGAATCTGCAAGATAATATAAATAACATGCTTAGAGATGTTTGAATAAATAAAGCAAAAAGAAAGTGCAAGATAATAAAAATAACCTACTCAGGGACATTTAAATAAAATTTAAAAAGACATAGCAAGACCAAAATGAGACATATTGTCTATGATGAGGTAATTATGCTTTAACAGATGAGGTGGGAATCCCTATTCAGAATATGATGGAAGTATTCCAAGTTCCCATAATAAATTCCCTGCTCGTTTTGTGTGTGTAGATGTTTCAGGCAGAAACTTTTGCAGAATGAAGAGATGGGTGTCCAATCTAAAGCAAGTAAGATAAGAGGCAAGTAAGAAAAACTACAATCAGAAATGCAGATTTTCAAAAGGAAAGGTGGTAGAAGCAGAAAAGCTGAACAAAGGAAGACAAAAGAAACAGGTGTTATGGGTGGAATAGACAGCAAAGTTTTACCAATTCAAACAGCCTTCAAAGAGAAAAAAATTCTAATGGGAAACACTGAGAACCTTATTAATTAATACTCGAGGAAAGGACCTACCTTCCTACTTTGCCAAAAACTCTGTGGTGTTTATAAGGAACGCAATTTCTGCACTCTGTAAACAGAGTAATGTCAAAAGTATGTAGTGTCCTGTTGATGGTTCTTTACTGCTTAAATAGTGTCCAGCTATTCTTAGGTGAAAAATAAAAACATGCTGAAAAGCAGTCCCTGAAGATCACCTCTGCAAGAAAGATGATGTCTTGTGCCTAAAATATATTGAAGACCAAACTAAAGAACAGGAAGATGCTTACAGCAATAAGAGCTCAAGAGCACTTCTGTCAATCAGCTTACTCTGGGCCACTTTCCCAAATAGCACAATAAACTTTTGAATTATCAAAAATTAAAATATTTGGTATTTTTTGCCTTTTTGTTGCAATTGATCCAGGATTTTTCCCTTTTTCTCACTAAGCTATTGCAATATGATACCAATAATGTCTTTTTTTAAAAGCAAAATTAAGGATGTTAAAACCTCTAAATCAAACTATACCTTTATTAATTTGCTTAAAGTCTGAAATCTCTTTACAGACTTATTGTCTTTGACTACAGTTGGTTTTTTTCCCGAACAGACTCCTCCGGGTTTGTCATTTGCAGACTTCCACCAGAAATATGCCCCTTAGACTTTATTCGAAGACACCACTGAATATACCTATGACAATTTGCAACAGCAGGATCTTCTTTTGGTCTTAGTTTTTGATATTGAGTTTATTGCATTATTACCTAGGAAATGGAGCTATTGTTAGAAAGTACTGGAATAAGACAGCTCCTGTGACAATTTTTGAGACTTTAAAATGTAGTTGTTCAACTTCAGAGAGAGAGAAAAAAATCCTGGTTTTCTGGAAAAAATGATTGGTGTAAAAATGTTTGGTCTTGTTTCAAATTTTCATTCTGACCTCTCCCTGTGTCTTCAGCAATGATCACAGAGTCTTCCTGAAAAAGCATAAACCTGTCTTTGGCTAGCATCACCAAAATCTGTGTGTCTAAGAAAGGCTGTCTTTGCAACCTCTCTTTTCAACAGTCAGAGGAAAAAACATTCTTTAACAAAAACATTGCTGTAACTCTTTCACAGTTTATTATTCTTCCACTGGAAAGCAGGTTGCTTTCAAAACTCTATAGAAATTTCTCTTCAAAAAAAGGTGACTTATCAATAATCTTTTCATTGAGTAAAGTCAAATTTAAAAATAACAAGACAAAGGTTTCTATTGCACATTCAGTTGGTCCCCGAGTACTTGTTGGGGCTAAAAGGAAGCACGGTAAATTGAAGGAAAAATATAGTAATTGTTAGCATGAGGAATGTCTCAGTACACCCAGAAGGCAATCTTTCTAGGATAATTTGCAAGACTTCTCCCCTGAAAAAAATACAGAAAATTAATTCTTTATGTTATTCTCAAGAGATTAGGGCTTATTTGGAACGGGGAGCATTCCTGCAAACTCTTTATTAGTCAATGGATTTAGGCTCCACTGTGATCATAGAATAAATCTGTCTTTAGGTCTTGTGGTATGAGATCAAAAGAAAATCCCATGAAGCAAAGTAAGAAACCAATTTGAACTCATTCTGTATGGTCAGTTTTGCTCAAAAGATGTTGCTGTGCTGACTTTGAAGTGCCAGGCTTTCTCCTAGAATAAGTTACAATGCATTATCTCTTTTGCTACATGCCTGAAAATAAAAGAGTTTAAACACTGTATTGTATGCTTCGGTGCTCATTTGAAGAAATGCCAGCAAGCCTTCCTTCCTGCCCTTCCCTGTCCACAGTCTGGATAAAACTTGTATTTTGAGTTATCTGGTAGCATACAGATGCAATATCAGTGGTTATTGAAACACAGAAAAAAGGTATAAAAATTACTATTCTTGCTATGTGCTCAGGCTTTTTGCAAACAGAACTAATTAAATGCCCGTTTATGAGGTTGGGGCACTATAGGTAATGACTACATTGTTAATTTTTTTATATTGCATCTTGGTTTTTATTCATGAATCCTGTGACTTATCTCATTTGCTTGGTAATGAAAGCTAGCATTAGAATTTTTCCAGCCTAGTGTTGTATATTTTTGTTCGTGCTGCAGTGTCTAAACTAAAATAGGGTGCTGTGTATGCCTTCACCATAGTGTTGAAAGAGACAGGTAATGAGAAATGGCCAGCAAATGAAGAAAGAGTGAATAAGCACTGCTGCCAAGCTGACTTCACAAAAAAAATTTCTCTTTTTTAAAAACTGAGGAAGGAGAAAAGTGGTACAAGTGCTACAGCTGGGGTTGTCAGAGAAAACCCACTTCAGAAAGGAAAACATACTGCAGAGATAAGGCTTTTTTTTTTCTAACTCATCAGAAAGGAGTTCCAAAAAGAAAATGCAGACCTCACCAAATAAGAAGTGAAAAAGAGATAGAACCATCTGTTGTATCCCTTTTCCCCCCTCCCAGGGGGAAGGAAAGACCTTCATAATCCAAGTCAGAAACCTACAAAGAGGAGACCTATGAAAGGGGCTTTATTTCCTACTCCAGCTTGGAGAATTTAAAACAGGATGGGAAGAGCAGGACTAAAGGTAGAGGGAGAGAATGAAAAAGTAATGAAACAAAAAGAATTTCAGAATTATTTTAGTTCCTCTTTACAGATATTTGAAGGTGCTATTTATAGAGAGCAGTATTTGCAAACCAGTGTCAAAAACATGTATTAGGAGATGTATCCATTAATGTAAATTTCATAGAAAAGCCTGTAATTTTGCTAAAAAATGGATATAACCATGGGTCTATCAGTTTACAGTGAACTAATGTCATCAAAGGGTGGATTTCTGCTGAGAAAACACATTTATTGAAAGATCAGAAGACCATTTGAAGATGTAGTTAATATTATGCCATTGTCTTGAACATTCTTTAAAGATTAGGATAATACATATTTTCTGGTAGTGGTAGTCACAAAAAAGAGTAATATCACTGAAGTGTGAAACAATCAGTCAATGAGCACTGCTGTGTTACTGTAACCCCCATTTCACCTTGAAGCTTCTGTAGATGAAATTTCAGAGCAAAATGAGATTAAATATTTTTATTAAAGAGCTTTCAGCTTATGTCCCAGAACTACAACCAGGTCCTACAGAGTGACCTGGTTTGAAGCTAGTGGAACTCTGCAAGGATGCCGAGGTCACTCCTTGCCAAGCCTCTGGGAGAAACTCAGCCTGTGTCAGGTCTGACAACAGGAGTGATGACAGTAGACAAAGCAACCCTGAGGCAAAGTCTGAATCAAAATCAGGTCGCATGTAAAGGAATCATTGGGGTTGCACTTTTTGCATCAGCTGGGAATTTGGTCCTCAGGGAAAGAAGGTTAGTGGCAGATGGTGGAGGTTCTGTGGATAGACTTCAGAAGGGCAGCAAAGCCACATAGCAATGATGATGATCTTTGGAGTCAGAACAACAAAAAGTGAAATACTGGATCTTGATTTGATACACTTTTCATTCTCCTCTTCATTCC
Organism: Drymodes brunneopygia; assembly: GCA_013400955.1. Classification (NCBI taxonomy): domain Eukaryota; kingdom Metazoa; phylum Chordata; class Aves; order Passeriformes; family Petroicidae; genus Drymodes; species Drymodes brunneopygia. The sequence goes on along the minus strand of VZTZ01047218.1, from coordinate 218,186 downwards.
CTTCTCGTACAAACCTTTTATTTATTGCATATAGTTTTGCTGTTTTTCACTCCAAGATCTATTTAAACATAAATACTTAGACTGATGTTAAAAAATGTGATATCTTTCACACTGAGCTCAATTAATATGTAAAGTCCCTCAAATGGTACAGCTAAAACAGCAGAAGAAAAAATAGAGTCAACTGCAATGGACTTCAGAAATGACAGCTCTGCTATGTGGTCAAAATCTGTGATAAGCTATTTGAAAATGAAAGTTAACAAGTAGTAAAAAGCATCTATTTTTTTTTCCAGAGTAGAGTAAATGAATATCACATTCCCATCCTTACAAAGTACTAAACTAATGGTATTCAATTAAATCAAATCCTCTTGAACCATAGGTGACTAATTGACAGGACTCGGGATCAAGCAACTAACTCCTATTACAGATCTGCATAGCATGGTCCAAAATCTAACCCTGAATAGCATGTTAAGGAAAAAAAGAAAAAGAAAAAAAAAGTCCAGTATTTCAAATTATATCCAGTAGGAAGCTAGCAAGGACACTGGCAAGGGCATGGAGCCTGGCAGAGCTGGGGAATCCTGTAGGTGGAACACATCAGCAATGACACTGGATTGCTTCCTGACAATAAGTCCATACCAGCCAACTAAAGAGGTGACTACAGCTGAAGCCAAAATCCTTCCCTATCAGATGTTTGCCCTGAAGAATAAAAATAAAAAATATTACAGGAAAGCATTTTGAGTCTTGTGTGGTGTCCCTTTCTTGTGAAGGGTTTTTAGATTCAGTCAGACAGCAGTACTAAATTCATTGTAATCAACAATATCTATTTAATGATGAGGCTAAGGTTGCTATCAGAGGCACCTGTAAAAGTGGTTTTGGTGCTCTTAGGACTACATCCAGGTAGAACAATGACCACTTTCTCTTCTGGGTATGCTATGCATGGGGTCTGAAGTACATGAAAAGAGCAGGAACATAACTTTGCAGGCACCACATGATGCCTTTGTCAAGAGCACGCTATATGCAATCATATAGTGGGAAATCAAGGCTTGAATGAAAATGTAGGTCTGCCTCAGGAAACTGTGGTACCAAAAATCCCTTTGTGAACACTGGAAGCCAGGACAGAATTACAATTAACAACCAAAAACTGTCAGGTAAGATCTTCCCTTTTTTACATTTTTTTCTCCCTCATATTAAGTCTTTATCTTTCCCTTGTGAGATTTAAATTTTAAAGACTCTTGCTCAGAGTCTGCTTCCCACACTAATTACAGACACTAAGCATCTGTCGGAATGTCCTCTGGTTATCACTGGAATTTAAACTACCACCATTCCCCACAGTATAGTAGTTAAATCTTAGTGTTTTAAGTCTATATCCCCTTGTAGTTAGTATGCAGTGAAACAGTACATACATCTGAAATACGCAGCTGAGTTCTAACACACTCTGATAATGAAGGAGATAAACCAATCACTCACAGGTCTTTTCAAATGAAATACCTCAATCTCTCTATTTAGATACGTAACTTCTAATTACTGTTTGCTTGAGAATTGTCCATACAATACAAAGTTCTCTTCAGCTTTTGGTTTAACTGAAAGAGAAATACCAGATCCCCATTCAGCACTGCAGCTTCATTCTTCACATATGTTTGATAGTCTCTGAAAGTTGTTTGCTTTCCTTTTGGAACTGCATAGTGATTAAAGAAAGCCAATTTGCTCAGAGAACTCACTGGTTTGTCTTTCTGATATCTCTGCAAATTTTATTCTGCTTTTAGAACTGGAATCCTCAAATTATTCAATCTTTTCTGTTTTATTCAGATAGGGAAACAATCAGAGCTCTATTAGTTTGCTCAATTCCAATTCTATTCCTTGGAGTTTATCTGCTTTACCTGAGCATGCAATCTTTCAAAATAAATGTTCCTAGCTACCAGCCTGTCAGGCATTAGACACTGCATTTTGGATTTGTTGTTCAGTACTCAGGCTTCCCTCACTCCCGGCTTGATTCATTATCTCTGCCCTAAGCTCATTCAGGCCCTGCCATCTCACCAGCTCTTTCTAGTACACTGTCATGAAATGTTGTGGTGTCTTCATTTCATTTTGTGTGGGAGCTTGACTATTACAGTGATTATATTTGGTTTGGCTTCTTGCAAGATGTATTTTGAGTAAAATAACTTGATCAAAGTAATTTTTGTGGGGAGTGAAACTGTATTTCCAGCAAACAAGTCCCCTCACTATATCCCCAATTTTCTGTCTTACTGGATCCTTTTCATCTCAGTTACACAGGCTCTCATGCAAAATGAAACTTATGTGTCCTAAGTCAGATTTCAAAGATTTCATACCTGAATACAAAACCAAGATTTCCCCAATCAGTCATTGAGTTGATACCTTATCCTGGGACCATCTGGCTTTTATTAATATTGCACTTTTTAACATTCCCGTCTTTCACAATATACTGAAATATTCTTGTCCTAAAAATTGGTAAGACTGTCCCATCTCAGTTAAACCCTCTGCAAAAGCAACAACAACAGCAATAAACGGCATTCCTCTTTTTTTCTAGCTGGAGGAAGTTGATTGTGACTGTAGCTGTTGAAGGATGACCATCTGCCTCCCGTGTGGTCCCTTCCCAGGTGGAACTGGGGGACCCCAGGCGTGCTCTGCCCACCAGCCCTGGGGAGCCCTGCCCGTGCTCGGAGCCCGGGTGCAGCCCTGTGCTCCTCACACCCACTCAGCTCAGCGAGGGGCAGCTTGCTTGTCAGAGGTGACTGCTTTTAGCAACAAATTTGTTTACTTAAGCCTTGGGTGGCGATCCCCAATTACATCCTGCTCTTCACAGCCCTTTCTGTGGCCATCACAAAGAAGATGGATTAATTAAAAATTACTTAAAGCGGTTTTGAAAGTTACTTAGTCTTCCTCAACAAGCAGTGACCTGCATTTTGAAAGCTCCTGAACTTCACACTTTTTAATTTCACAGCCACTCAAAAGGGGCTCTTATAAAATGACAAGTAATGCATCACAGTAACTTTCTGCAGCTAACTTAGAGTATTGCCAAGCTATATTCTGACTATATTATACAGCTGTAGGTGTAATTGTGCTTTGCTGTTCCTGTTTCCTGTTCTTTACAGCCAGAGCTGCTTTTTCTGTGTTGGCTTTTGGATAATGAATGACAATAAAATCTGTGAAAGAATCTTAGCCTACACAGTGAAGCCCACGTTCAGTTTGTTTCCGTTTATGTACATTTAAAATGACTCCTGTTATTTCAGCTGTAAATGGGTGCAAAAAAAAGAACTCAAGGGAAAAATATATGAAAAAAGCTTTTTGTTTAGTTTTTTAATTGTTGAATGAATTTTAAGCTTTATGAAGTTTCCCAAATGCATAATCTGTTCTCATTTCTCAAGAGCAGAAAGATATTTAAGGTTTAATGACATAATAAAACATTTGATAGAATACTTCTGTCTGTTAAATGTATTATCTTTTGTTATAATAAAATTTAATAGAACTGAGGAAAATCTTTCTTTCAGACATCTTACGTTTACGGAAAATAATTGTTATATTCTTAATATCAGTCATGTAGCCTGCAATTTAATGAGATCTGAGCCATCAATGAGGTTTAATGATGTTGTAAGATTGTTGTAAGTTGACTAAACAACAGCTACTTGTTAAAGGCATGTCCACAAAACTGTGATTTCTATCATGCTGTGTATGTGGAAAATGGTAAGTCCGTAAAAGAAATCAATAAAAAGAGACAAAAGCAAAATATGCTGTATTCACCCCTCTAACATTCATAAACAGTTAAGTCTTGGCTGAATAAAAATTTTGCTGTGAAATTCATTGGATTCATGGTCCTCCCTGTTAGGATGAAATCAAGGATCACAGAAATGACATTTTTGCCCACCACTAATAAGAGGTTTGTACTACTGAGAATTCCAGCTCCACAGGCAGAAGAAGCCTCAGCCAGAAGAGGACAGCAAAAGGTCAGATTGTGATGCTGATGCTGTGAGAGACATTCTCTAGGCTTTGGAGTGGAGGAAAAACAATTTCTGCACCTCAGAGAGAAAAGGCATGTAAGAAATTGTGGATATGCTTTTTTTTCTTCAGGGGACTTTTTTTTTCTCTTCCTTGGGGAGTAGAAGCTGTTGAACACAAGAGTGAGAGCTGTGGAATAGGGGAAGGTGAATGCAGGTGAATCCCTCCTCCAGGTGACTACCTGCATTATGCCTAATTACCCTGGATTGTTTTGTTACCTTGATCTTTGCTTCTGCATGAAAATACTTTGGAAATTTCTGATACGCAGAGAACTTAAAAAGAATTTTCATTGGAAGCTGCAATCTCCCTACATTTACAGCAGAGTATGGAGAGTGTTTGAACCCAACACTTGTTGTTGGAACTTAAACACTGAGACATCCTGTCCTACCCATACCTTGAGGAATGAAGTGAGGGGAAGATTCTTAGTCCCTTTTGGTGAAACTGTTGTTCAGCTTGGCACAGTTTAGTGTCAGAAATGAGTGGAAAGAGAAAAAATGCACCTCAAGTCTAGGATGTGTTGATTAGAGAACTCACCTAGAAAAGGGAGGCAACCTAATTATCTGCCATTGTCCATTGAATACATACTATAAAATTAAAATAATAAAACAATGGCAAAATTTGAGTTTTTCTTCCTCCTGATATGTGTCCCAAACACTTCATTACAGTTACTTTTATGCTTATTTTCTCTTGGGTCTGATGAATATTTAGATATTTCCTTCAAAGTAGAGAGATTTCCAACAGCAGCAATTGAATGTATTTATTTTCTACCTATCCTGGCATACCAAACAGTCCATGTACAAAAAGATATGGAAAAAGATTAAAGCCCTGGGTAAAAGAAGCTTTCAAGCAAAGCAGCCACCTGAATCTAAGATGTCCTTAACATCAGTAGTGCCCTAGATACAGTGCAATTGGCAGGTGGGCATGTGTGCAGACACATTTTGGACAGAGCAGGGTTCTTAGGCTTGCTCTGAGAGCACCAAACAGATGAGGCCCTGCAGGCAGGGGTATGATGGCTCTGGAGAAAGACAGACCTTTACCGTCTTCCAGGGTCAGATGACATTTTAAGAAAGCAAGAGAGGTGATCCTAGAATCACAAAATCATAGAACTGTTTGGGTTGGAATGGACCTCAAAAATCCTCTAGTTAAAAGCCCCCTGCCATGGGCAGCCTAGGAGGATTAAGGTTATGTATCCAGGCTGCTTGCATTCTGCATAATTTAAGACTTAGCTTGAAGAGTCAATCAATTTTCTAACAATCCTAAACTTTTATTTCAGGTACCTAAAATCATTCAATTCAATGGCTTCATTCTGAAGTACTTTATAGTCCATGACAGCAATTATAGCTGTTTTCTCTAGGTGATGGCATAGACCTTGCATTCAGTTAACTTTCAGAAATCTTTCTCTCGAAGGAAAAAATTAAAAAATAAATCCTAGGAAATAAACAACGGACATCAGCTTTTCACCTTCCTGGTTGAACTACTAAATCCTAGGCCACTGAATCAGGCTATGCTTTCTGCAGGACCACCATACTCTCCAGTCATCTATAAGATGCATTTTATCATGTCCCTTTTTTGGGAATTGACTCACTAGATACTATCTAGAAATTCCAGGTAATGGCCATCATATGCAAAACACATAGGTGGTCTGCCACCTGTTTGCTCTGTGTCCAATGCAGAACATGTCTCATATGTGAGGTCTGGACCTGCCAAAGCTGTTGGTACCAGTTCTGTACCCATCATTTCCATATATTATGTTGTACAGTGGATTGGCTTCAACAGAAGGGGTAGAATATGCACAGTTCCCCAGAACACAATATAGACATCATTCACTCTTCTGAAAAGCAAATGTGAGCTGCAATCCACCCAGAAATGAAGACATCAATAAAAGAAGCATTGAGTGTTTTGGGTTGGAAGGAACCTTTTAAGGATTGTCTAGTCCTGGCCCCCTGCCAGAGGCAGGGATGCTTCCTACTAGACCAAGTTACTCAGAGCTCTGTATAATTTGGCCTTGAACACTTCCAGGGATGGGACAACTTTTTTGGACAACCTGTTCCTGTGCCTTACCACCCTCACAGCAAAGAATTTCTTCCCAATATCTAATCTAAATCTGCCATATTTTCATTTGAAATTATTATTCCTTGACCTACAGCTACATTCCCTGATAAAGAGTCTCTTACTGTCCTCCTGTAGTTACCTTGGCCTTGACCTACTCCTATCCCCAAGGTCAGTGCTGGGGGCTGGGGCTGCCCTGGCTGTCCTGGATGTCCTGGTCCCTGTCTGGGGCTGTGGGACTAACCCTGACCACCAAGCCCTGTCCTCTGTCCTCAGGGGAGGAGCCCTGACAAGAACTTCCACAGATTGCTTTAATTGCTCCCAGGTGCTTTAGTGTGACAAGACAAAAAGTAGGGGATTGTGACTCCTGTGACTTCACAGTAAGAACATACCTTTTTCAAGCATAAAGCAATAAGGCAATGGACTTTCCATGAGTGATGTGTCAATGGATTTACAGTCAGATTGATTGCCTCATCAATTCAACAAGGAACTATCAAGGTGTGATGGAAAATCTTTTCTTTAAAGAGGTTGACACAGAACTGATCATAATTTACAAAGAGACAGGACTCAAGTTAAATTTTCAAGTAATAAGTTGCCTGTAAATATCTTCAGAGTTCATTCTAACATTGACAAACTGAAAAATAATAGAAAAATAAGAATCTTTCCATCATTATATACATAAAATAATAGAAAAATGGAAAGCGTGTCAGTCAGCTTATGTTCAGATGGCACAAATCAGAAAGGATGCACTTGTTTTATTTCTCTGAAGCTGCTGCAGGAAAATCTCCTGCAGAAACATTTCGCAGAATAAGGCAGGCATCACAAGGATTATGTGAGCAACAGAGGACTCCAAGGCCATAGCCATAGACAGAAGCGTGGTACAAAAATATTGCATTGCAAGACAAAAGGTCATAGCAATAATTAAAGTGTTGATAGAAAATTGGCTCAGACAACCATGCTGTAACATACTGGATTCTCCTTCAGCAAATCCTTGTAGGAAGGCTACCAGATTATCAAGTATCTTCTGAAAGTTCACATCAGTAGAAAAAAAGTGTTAGCTTGCCTAGTTCTGGGATATGGTTTGCCAGGATTTGCAGATTATGATCTAAGCCAGAGGGGAGACAGGAAAATATCTGGGCAAGGAGCAAAATACATCGTGGTAGTTATTGTTCAGTAACTGAAAAAAAGTAAAACATCCAAAAAATAGTACAAAAACCTCTCTTAAAATACTATGAACTTGTCAAAATTATTTGGGAGCCTGGAAAATGACCTGAGACTAGAGTACAGTTTCTGATGATTTCTAATAATAATTAGTATTTCCCTAAGTGTTGGGACTAATGATACTTGGAACCTGGTATTCTCTCTCTTTCCTGTGATCTTAGACATTATAAAGGCTTAGTGTCAGAAGGATCTTTCCTCTACCCAACACCCCTTTGCATCTTAAGATCTTTGAGACCTCTACCCTCTTCAAATTTTGGTCAAATCAGAAGAAAAAAAATATAATAGAATAATCAAGAAAGAATCATACTTGGGGGGAACATAAAGAAGAAAAGATAGCGGTAGAATGGCAGTCACAGTGTTTCTGGATCTCCTTATAAGCTCATGCTTAATAAACAAAGACATTGTGAAGCTTTCTGCTTTTAGCAGGGGAGATTGCCATGTGTTAAATACACCTTCTGTACCATAACAGAAAGATTTTACTGCATGAGTATAACAATATTTGGTATCCTCAAGACAACCAGATAAATAGAATTCAAATCTCTTACACACTTGATGTGATGGATGGGTGAGAATTACTGACCTGGTCTCTCAGTGTCAAGGGCCAGCAACAGGAAGGAGCACAGTAATGTTCTGAACTGGAGAGCACTCAGCAGATGCAAAGGCCACAGGACAGGAGGGAAACAGTTTGTGAGCTTTCTGTGTTTTGCCTTTAAGATTCAGCCTTACAGAACAAAGAAGCCAAATCCACAACCAAATCTCTTATGCTGAGTAGCGAATATGATTTTATCAATAAAGGTTTGCTACTTTAAGGTGTCTTATACAGCAGAACCATCAATGAATAAAAGAGAGCTGTCTTCTGTGCATTGAAGGAAATTGAGGTTTGAGAAATTTGCTACTCTACTAACTGCAAACTCCTCTTACACTTTTAAGAAGGAACTTCCTCCTATTGCTATCTGACACTGCCAGCATTACATACAGAATATAAAAGCTTAATATGTATGTGGCCCAACTAGGATTATAAACATTTTGAGGTGTTGTTTTGTTTAACAAAAGATGTTTAAAATTGCCTATTTGTGATCTTGCATTGATTTCTAGCATTTTAGGGAAGCAATACCTTTCTTGAGAAAAAGTCAGACTGCTTGAAATAAGATAAAAAAGCTTATCCACAAATTCTTCAGCATCCAGAATCGAGGGAACTCAGCTTTGTTGCTAGGAGACTGTGACTAGAAGGAGAGATTGCTTTGTTTTAAAGATTAGAATCTGTAACCAAAATACTTAGCAGATAATAAAATAGCTACATATAAGAGTTCAGTGCAGACCAGGTGAAGTAGGAGGCAAGTACTAGAAAGCTTATGAGAAGTGCAAATCTTCGAGTACTCTTCAGCTATCATGACATAATGGCCTGATAAAAGAAGCTCATTATTTGCCTGCTTATAATTAGGATGAAATTCCAGTTGGGATATGAATTAAAGAATAAATATTGATTAATCTGTCAAGAAGGGACTGTGATTTAATTTACTTTTGGTATTTACATGGTACTAATTTGTAGGTCTCTGAAAGTTTTTAAATGAATAGCAATAAAACATGTTGCATCTATAGAGACAGCAAGCTTGTTGCAGAGAAAAGAGGGAGTTATTCTTAAAGTTATCTCAAATTTGCCAAGTACCTTCCAATAAAAAAAAAAGTTTGAAAAATTTTAAGTTTTTTCTGCCTACAATCCAACACAAATAGCTTTATAATTTTTATATAAAGTTTTGACTTTGTAGAAATTAAAAATAAAAGTAATAGCCGTAATTTAAATTGTTAAAACTTGATTGAGAAGTAATAATGTATTTAATTTTGTCTTCAAAAAATGAGCTCAAGGTTTTTGAGGGCTTTTTTGGGTGGGGAAAGGTGTTATTTTGGTTAAAGTGTCTCAGTTCTTCTACTTCAGTGTGATTTAATCAACAGAGATGGAGAGTTTTCATGGTATATTAACTACAGATTTAATTAAAAAAACCCAATAGCCTTAGTTTGGTAGCTGTGATACATCTCTAACTGCTGTGATTTGGCAGGAAATCTTAGCTATCCAGGCCCACAGAATATGTGTGGGAGCCCAGGATACAGGCATATATAGTTAATTATTTCTAAAGTTGAAATATTTGGAATTATTTAAATATTATCAAAATAATTTGATATAAAGTTGTGTTTAAAAATCCCATTGTTCCTGAAATGTTAGAACAAATATTTCACTTAACTGTGGCATTTTTTTCACTCCTACTTCATTCTCAGTTTCCACCTGACATTTCGGAATTTTCACTGGACAATATTACAGAGGTGTTTGTTCTAAAGATACTGTCAGAAAACTTGTTCATATATGAAAGCACTACTGAAAGAGCAAAATAAAACCTCAGCGTGGCATATGACTTCCCTCGTGCAGGCAGTCATCCTAAAGCACCAGGGTGGTTACTCATGTTTTCTGGTGGGTGGACACCCTTCTGCAATTCCCTCTTCTGTGCCAAACCAGCCTGCTCAACACATCAGCCAGTCAGCTACCACTAGGCCCCCTCATGTAAGAGTCACTTAGAGATTTTAACTTTGCAGTGTCAAGCCCTTGTTCACAGCAAGCCAGATGATTTTCTAGCACCACATGGAAGTCTGGTAGCTCATTTTCAGTTGTGTTGTTGTACGAGGTGAAATCTTAGCTTCTCTTTGATTTGTTGTACTCACATAGCAATCTACCTTTTGGAAAAACACTTTGGAGCGCGCATTAGGTTGAACAATGGAGATCATTTAAGATTAGTGGGATTTATAGTTTGTGTTCTTAAATCTTTTCCTATACTTCAACATTATGTTTCAAATGTTAGTGATTGAGAAATATCAGCATTTAAAAAACCAAAACTGGCAAAATTTTAGTCTCTGCATCACTGGAAATCAGAGACCTTCATGTCCAAATTTGCTTCTCTGGCTACTGGTGAGCTGAAGTATTCTATGATTCTATGATGTCCCCAACCTTCTGCTTTCTGCAAGTATTCATCAAGAGGAGACACATTCTCAGCAAATTATGCAAAGTCCAAAATCACTCAGGTGTTTTATCTCAGTGCTAATTTACACATACCTTCTTTATGTTGGCAACGGCATCTTATAGCAAAGTGCAGTATTCTAGAGGAGGATGAAATGATTGAAAAATATTGATTTTTACATTAAGGTGTGGTTCTAGTTGATGCAATTGGCAAAATGGGATGAGTGTAAGGTTATGAAGTATGCCTTGACACCGAGATACTATGGCAACTTGCATGTATATGTGCCATTAAAGAGAAAATAAGTTACTATCAATAGAGAAAGAAAACCCAGTTTGGATAGGGAAAATGATTTCTTAAAATCGATTGACTGATTTACTTCTTAAAAATTTGAACATGTTCATGCCAATATAGTGATTGAACTGTTCCATGTTGAAGCCTCATTTGTACAGAAAATGAGAGAAGAACTTATCTTGGAAACATATGATCTATACAGACTTAGAAGAAGCAAACAACTGTAAAAATAACATAGTTATCCTCAATTTATATGCAGAAATTAAGGTCAAAATACACAAGTGTCAGGAATCATTCAAACAATTGTAGTTGTCCATGGTGTAGGTATTCATGTATAAGCCCATGACATCAGGGTTGCTTTTAAATCAGGATTGAAAAACAGGCACTTCCAAGCTGTAATTCTCCTCAACATCAACCACATTTCAAAAGATGATATAAATCACACACTAAAACTATCTTTATCTCTCCACTGACTGTAAAGGCAGCTTAATGTCTTTATCTCTGTTAACAGTTATTCTTTTCACAGCTAGGTTTGGTCCAATTAATTGCTTCTGTATGACTAAAGTCACCTAGTAAGGCTATGACAGCTTGAAGATTGAGTCAACCTTGCTGGAAAACCCTATCAGCTCCCTGTCAAACTCATCTTTTCTTTGCAAATGATTCTTGATCATTTGAAAGGCAAATTTGGATGCAATGTGTGGATTCCTGTGAATTTTGTCTTTCACAAACTCATTTAAGTTTCTTTAAAATCTTTGCTAATTTCTAGGAAAACTTACGGAGGTTGCCATTTAATTTTGTTCTTTATCAGCAGGTAGCTACCAAAGCAAAAATCACTCTTCCTAAGAAAAACAAGCAAAAAGCTTTTTCAGATTCATTGTGTTTGGTAGAAATATTTCATGCTGTCTGCCCAAGGCTGTTGGGCACTTAAAATGAGTGTATACCATACATCCACACTACAGTGTGTTTTTCAGAAATTGCAACTAGACATGTAGCTGCAATATAGGTTGCATTTAAAGATGTTTACCTGACATAACATGTCAAAATCAATTGATAACATACAGGGTAAAATTTCCAGTCATTTTCATTTGTCATTGACTTCTGTAAGCACTGTAGCATTTTGGCAAAGAATTAGGGCCATTGACCTGTGAAGACCTATGCCAAGAGTGGGTGTTGGGTCTCAGTAAAGTATCACACTCATAAGAAACCTTTCTGTCTAAGCCCTGAAAGCATTATGCTGTGATCAGAGGATAAAGCCAGCCTGTGATAGACAAGTCAGTCTCAGACTGTTAGTGTCACTGTCATATATGCAATTTGAGTCTGTGCAAGGACAAGTGCAACAGCAAGAGTAACAACTTAGCTTATATAATTTTGGGGTAATTTTGCTTTCCAAACAACCTGACATAGAGTGCACCGAACAATTGGATATCTTCAGTTTGTTCAGCTAGCAGGAACTTAAAGAGTCCACTAATTCTCTTCAATCACTTTCAGGGAGGTGTTTTGCCAGAGCAATTGCAAATCTGTAGGAGTGAATTTTCCTTCATTACTTGCAATGAACCATTATGTCAAGAAGGTTCTGTCACACAGTCTAAAGTAATTGCATTACAAAGAACAAAAGTTTAAAGATGAATGAATTAAGGTATTAAGTCATCAAAATATGTTGTCTGCAATTTCCTAACCTGAAAAGTTGTATTTTTCTGCTTCTAAGGAATTGAACTGATAATAAAAACAACTGCGGGTTTATGACAGTAAGTATCTAAGTTGCAATGCTTATGTTTGAAACCTAATAAGCCTACCCATGTTGTGTGGTATTCAGAAATTCATAAAATACAAGTTTTGGTCTAACTTGTATCTCAAAAGTTTGCTGGTTGATAATCATTTTATAATTACTTTATTAAAAAATTCTCTAACAAAGAGTTTCTTTGAGCAAATCCTCTGGAGCAAAATGCTTCTTTGAGTTGCATAGATGTAGAGTTAATCAACAGACTTCAGCTTACTAGCGACTTCAGATTTTGTGATTTATTGTAGGCAAATGTTTTTCAAACCATGTTAGGGTTTTTTTTAACTTCTAGAGGACTCAACCCTAGTTATGGAATATATAATAAAAAAAAGTACCAGTATTATTGCCGTAAGTGATTGATACTGATAGTCAGCAGTTATCAGAGCACCGTGTTCATATTGCTGCTTTGTAAAATGTGCTATTAATGGCCCAGGACAAGGATGTATGTGGTACTGTGCTGAGCTAGTAAAACATTAGTTGTATGAACTGAGAGAAGCGTGGAGGATGTTGAAAAGAAAGATTTCAATGGGCACTCAAAACACAAGATTGTAAGGCCTTGAAAGTATAAGCACAAGAGGATAGAAAAGGCCACAGAGCTCTAAATGCAGGTCATGAATGATTGATCACTCATTGGTTATTAAAAGAATGAAACATGGAAACTGAGTAAAGCTGGATTTAGGGATAATAGATAGAAAAAGAACAAATTAAGGTGATTTTTGCAAAAATATAAAAAATTACCTAAAGCAGACTCAGTATCTAAGATGAAGACAACATCAGTATCACAGTTTTTTAAAAAGTGCAGTAAGAACTTGAGTTAGACACACCCTCACTACAGTTCTTTATGAAAACCTTTTATCAAGCTTAGGATCTACTGCAGAAGTGAAAGGTTGAGCACAGTATCAGGGAAAGAGGGGACAGCAGGAAATCTGTTTGTATCAATTTAGGATAAATTATTTTGGAGAAAGGGAGGTAAAAATCAGATAACTTGAATGGTAAATTTTACTGTCATTTTGACCAGACTAATTTATAAGATTGTTTTGATATGAACTAAACTAAGAATAAATTCTTGCCTTCATATCTGGGGTTTATTACTGTAGTCCATAAAATTTGTATATAATGTTTGGTATGGCATCCTATCCTTGAGGCCTGAGTATTAAATCTGAATGCAGAAATTCATGGAGAATATGAACAATCCAGGCTTTAATTTGCATGTAACAGCTGGTGGAGGATATGGGCATCTTCAGCTGTTGAAGTTTGGATGACAATCAGGAAGAATCTCTCTTTGGCCCAGTACTAATCAAGTACTTTACTGGAAGCAAACATAAAACTCTAATGAAATTTGCAGATGAATGAAACTGGTTGAGAGAAAAGGAATAATCATGTGTAAAAATTGGTTCCTAAGAGCCCGTTGATGTGCTTTTCTCATTTTAAGCCAAATACAAGTCCATATGCCTAGTAACCAGGAATATAGGTCATACTGGTCTGGTATGCACTTTCCCCAGTTGTGGCTGAGGTAATTGCAGGCATAGAAGGACAATGTTATGTACAGAGTTACTAGGCCAATTTCTGTGCCACATAAACTAATTAAATCAATGCTTCAATGGCCCCTATTAAAGGAGGTCAGAACAAATGTAGAAAAAATTCCAATTTTTTGTAAATCCTTGTAGGATGAGACATCTCTCTCCATTTAATTTAATTTATCAAAGAAGAGATTTAGTAGTCATGAAATGATGACAGTACTATTGTGCAGAGCTATCTCACAAAGCAAAGGCATACTGGCATCCAAAGACTGACAGAGAGCACTAGGTAAGTTCAGGCCAGAAATCAAGATCTATGAGACAATCAGTGTGATTAACTACTAGAAATACTACAAGGAGTTCAGACAGAGCATCTGCCACTAAAGTTTAAACTAAAGCTGTGAATTCAAGGTACTACATGCCAAAAAAAAGACATAAAACCCCCCAGAGATTTTAGCAGTAGTCAAAATTAAAAACTGTGAATTTCACAGAGGACCCCAAACACATAACATCACATTTAAAATAGACTTCTTTCAACCACCAGTAATAGTTAACCATTAGCTGCCCCTGTCCACTTGCCTTTGTGTTCACTTGTTGCCCAGGAATGGTGGATAGGTGCCCATTTTCAGTGGCCTGCCACCAATCATTCATGCAATGCACACAAGAATTTTGCTACTGATCTGTGGAAGATTTTTTTTTGAATGTTTGAAGTTACATGTAAAAAATTTCCTAGAAAGGTTTAAAACTAAACTGTAGTGATAATAGCTGGGCAGCAGGCAGGAAGAGATTAATGGGAAAAAGAAATGCTTTAAAATCCATGTAGAGAGTAGAGATTCTCTCCCCCACAATGTTTCTAGTTGCTTAGATGAAAGCTAATGCAATATAAATGCATCTCCACTTAGTATGACATTATATCGTATCACATTGATATGTTTCCATAAGTTAAAAAGAAGACACAACATCATGTGACTTTTTTTTTTTTTGGAAATCCTTACTCTTCCTTTCAAAGGTACTAAAGAGAGATGTAGCGATCTTACAATGAATTTCCTTTCTCCTTGTACTTAATGTGTTTCCCTGTATCTGTTTGAGGGCTTTAACGAAACGCCCTAAACACTTGTGGCAAATAAAAAGAAGTTCAATAAAAATAAAATCTGGAAAAAGGGACTCTTTCTAGTCAAACATAAAGATTTAACCAGCTTTCACCGAGCAGAATTTACAGGAAAAAAACCCCCTCAAACAATAAACTCGATGTCTGATGCCCTTCGTACGTATACTTGTTAATTTCAATTAAGTTGGTGGTCTGCCACAGTTGAACTTAGCTCTGTTATTCAGTGTCTCCTGTGCAAATGAATAGGTTGTGTTTTTACAGCTGAATCCATTTGGACATTTCTAGTCAGATATTTTCCTTCTGTCTTTTGGAGAGAGTGGTTGTAAAAGATGCTGATGCACATTCCACGCATCACATATGGTGCTAAAAATCCATTAGTTAAAGAACAGCAAAGACACAGGCTGATCAGAGAGAGCAGTTGAAGGTCAGATTTAAATAGATGTATAACATCAGCTAGGCTTGATTGGCCGTGGCTTTAGCATGTATCTCTGACTGACTATTCAAATATTGATGTTGAGCAAACGCAGAATACTGAATACACTACTTGAAATTAAAATCAAATACAAAATAATAAAACATTAGCTTTGGACAATTTTTGAATATATTTATTAGAAAATGGTGGGATAGAAAAACAGACACATTTTGTAACAGAAAGGTGATCTTTCAATACAGAGCATGGACTTTTGTTCTGATGTGTTTTTGCTGATAGGACCCTTTGCTGTGCTCCTTTTTTTTGCCACTGGATCAAAGCTCCTGAGGGAAATATGGAAAAGCTGAGTCAGAGCATCACTTCATTACACTTTGAACTGTTTCTTAAACCTCACTGGTAGGGGGTCATGAAGGAATCTCTTGTGTCGCTTCACAGTGTCTTGTATCAAAATTAGCTTTTTTAAAACTAATTCGCTGATTAGTATTTCTTAAGCAAAATCAACATGCTGGGGAAGGACTACAGGCAGTATTGAACTGTGAATAGTGAGAAAATAATCATAAGACCTAATAGGATTATTCAGCTCTCCTTGAAGAGTTGAAACCTCCTATAATATCTTTGGTGAAGAAAAGTATTTTCTCTTTTCATTGTCTATTTTTCTGCACCATCCTGTTCATAGGCTGGACCCTGGTTTCTGCAATTTATTTCATTATTTTTGTGGTGATCTTCAGGTTTTTAGTGTCATGTTGATGGACTGGGCTTCTTTCCCTATTGTCTCTTATGTTTTCTTAGCTCTCATTCATCTTCTACTTCTGAATGGTGTTCATGTTACTACTTGACATAAAGGTCATCTTGATATTACTTTTAAAGCTTATCCTGAATATGTTGGTCTTCATTCTTCCCTCATGGTTGATTAACGACTTTGGTTTCTTACCTTAGAAATTACAGTACAATGAGCATCTAAATAAGTCTTCATAAACTTCTTCAATCAAAGCTTTTGAATTAGTTAATAGTTTTTCCTAACAAGAACTTAAAATCTTTATGAAAGCTTTATTTCATAAAGATGACAACTTTGAAAAATCATTTTTAGGACAGTGCAAATCATGCTATTTTTCCTAATCTTTTCAAGGTCATAAAAGCAAGTAGAAGCATTTGGTCATCTTTGCTGGATTTCTACAACAGTTTCATTTTCATTGCAAGGCTCCAATCTTGATAGGAAAACTGACTTATTTCTTTTAATATTTCTCTTTCTGAAGTTAATGTTCCTTTTGGGACATAATTAACACTATTTTTTGTCTTCCTTTCATTGATGAAACCACGAAACTGTTTTGTTTCACTCTGCTCGCTCTTTGGTCAGTCTTTTGTTTGCCATCAATACACAGAGCTGAGGCAGGCAATGCCATCAGAAAAATCAGCATTGTAATTTCCTCATAAATCCTTATGTTAGCTTCTTTATCATCTAGCACTCAAACTGCATGAACAGAATAAGATACAGAAAAGCCCTAAACTGCATTGATTGTCACTAAAAACCACTAAAGAGTATTTTCCACCATCTTTATTCACAGTGTTGCTCTATTTGTTACAGCAGAATATCTTTCCATGCAGTCTGCAGCATACCATACTTTTCCAAAGATCATCTTATGTATTCCATAAAACTGCTTCATAAATGCAGACATTTTATCAAAAAACCTTCTTGTTGATCTATATCCTTTTCAATCTAAAATGTCGAAGAAGAATTTGCTCCGCATGTATAAAGCCAGTATTTTAAACACCTCCCTCCTCTGCTTTTAGCTGAAAATCTATTTACTTCTTTATGTTCTGTGATGCTGAACATTTTGGAAACACATTGAATCTTCTTACAGTAGGTATAGTTATGTATCCTTCAAAATATACTATAAAGGTGTTTTTTTTTTTCATTTCACATTTGCTTTGAAAGCATATGGAAAGTCTGTTTTTGTCACTTGCTTTAAGTTTTTCTGTGATTAAATATATCAACTCTCTGGTATGAAAAATTAAACTTGAACAATGCAGAAGACCTGGTGTGAGTAATGTTGCTACACATTTTAGCTTCATTTTAATTTTTGATTTAAGGAAGCTATAATTCAGCTGTTCAAAAATTGCATGCATTATATGTATAAAGTATCTTTTATTTTGGCTGATATGGCAGTATCACCACACTTTAAATATGGGATACATTATTCTGGATCTTGCAGACTATATTGAGCTTCATTATATATTTTACACCAGTTTCAGGGAGAGGAGAGAAGGAAGCAAAGTGTGCAGCAGGCCATGGCTACTGACATTGCTCAGATTTCTTTCCCGGTCTGTCAGGAAATCAAGGGAAAATTGTAAGAATGGACCATGGGGAGAGCCCCGAAATCTACAGAGCCCGTGGAAAAGTGTTTTCTTATTCTGCTCTCAAAGGCTGTATTTCTTCTTGCCAGGACTTCCATCAGAGTGGTCTGCTAAGGCCAAAGAGAACATGATGATATGTATGTGTCAAGCTGAGTCACAAGATCTGACAGGACTCAGGTAGACACCCAGGAGTCAGAGGAAAATGGAGACAGCATGGAGGTTTTTATGTGTGCAATATTAGTTATCTGAAAAAGATAGTCAAGGTCTATAGTAATTGAACTAACCTGCTGAGGTGCTCTTCTAAGTTCATAGATGAAAATACTACATTTTTTTCAATCTAATGCTTGCGTGAAGGAGAGTAATATATTGACAGGAAGACAGCAGAAATAAACCCTGGTTTTTCTGTTCAGTGACTGTATGGATGTGTACAGACATATACTCACCCACCCTCCAAAATATATTGACACAGACTAATTTTAACCTTTACTGAAAAGGGCAGAAATGAAGCTGAAATTCATCTAGTTTTAGTTAAAACAGAGGTGTCTATTCTGCTGAATATCTTTCTGCAAATAACAAAAAATCAGGTCCCTCTGGTGGGCTACATAAATAATTTTTCTCACTTTTGCCCTTCTGATTGTCTCCTCATCCTGCTGGGGTTTAGCTGCCAACTCTGGTTCACCCTCAGCAATCCTTTTTAACATGTGGGAGATAAACCCATCCAATTTCAGATTTCAAGGACTAGGAAAGTATTATTTGAAAAGCTGATAGCCCTATGATTATATTAATGTACTGCAGGAACCAGGTGCAAGCATAACTGTCGTGGGAAGATGGGTTGCCCACAAAAATGCTAAATCGAGCTATTTATTGGCTGATTTTCCTTTTTCTCCTACATATGACCTATTTTAAACCTGAGCCGCTTTTGTTTTCAAAAGCACTCCGTGGATTTCATTTGATCAAATACAGTCTTCTGCAGTGTAGATTTTAACTTTCTCCTCAAACTCTCTCCACTCCATCCATTATAGTCAATGTATGAGTATAACAGAACCATGTTTAGGCTGACCAATTGTCCACCTACCTCAGGGAAGAGTAAACATATACATGGCCCTTTTCCTGATTGCTTTTCTGCTCTGGCTATTTCAACTCAAAGAGTTTTCATCCTGTGCATGTAATTTCGAGATTTTCGCAATTTGCAAATTATTTATTTTACGTCTACTTGTACAACCTTCTTTTAATATCCATACTCTCTTTCAGCAGCCACACAGTCCTCTGACATGGAATTCTATAGATATTTTCTTAATTCCGCTTCCTTTTGTTCATTTTCAGTGCTGTTGATTTGATGAAGCTACAGTCATCTTTGTTTAATGTCTTCTATTTTTAATTTTAATTTTTTTTTTAGAAACACTGAACAGATTATCTCATTTCACCCTTTTTCAGGCCATTCATGATTTCGTAGCCCTTTTGCATTTCACATCCTTTCTCCCCATTGTCAGTTTTCCAGACTGAAGAGTACTAATCTAAAAAATTATTCTCATCCTCAAATATACATCTACAGCAGATAAGACAAATCACACTTCAAAAGTGTTGATTTCTCTTTACTGATTTCTGAGGGAGCCTAGGATGACTAAACCAAAAACCAGACTTTGTACTTTTAAATTTAGATGAAATCAGTCGCATCCTCTGTTTCTGGGAGTTATCCCATTGTAAATGAGAGATAAATATGTGGAAATTGGTGAAGAGTTTTCAGCATGCAAGAAATGAATAGAGCTGGTCAAAAAAAAGTAACTATTATGCAATATAAGTGACTCATGCATTGTGTACAGAGATATGGAAATGAAAAATCCAGGCTCAGACACTCTCTCAGCTATAGATATGTCTTCTTCCTTTATGGTTTTTGCTGCAGAGTTATTAATAAGGTTTCAGCTAAAAATTCAAAATACCAGAGTTAGAATATGAATAAATTTGTTAAGCATTGTTCATAACTACTAGATATTTATTTAGAAACATGCAGCTATGTAAAAAAAAAAAAAAAAAAAAAAAAAGGCGAAATTTCNAAAAAAAAAAAAAGCTGCAATTCTCCAGTAATGAATCCTTTTATTTAATTTGGGAAGAGAGAAAATTCAAGGAAGCTGAATTTTCTTCCATGTGTTTCTTTAAAAGAATCAGTTTCCTAATGACTTAATGCTTTCCTTGTCTCCTCTAGTGGCTAGCTAGAGCTGCATGTGATGCACACAACTACCTGAAATCCCAGATGTCAGGTTGGGAAATATGTCCTATCAGTGCCAGTGTCTGGCCACTTGGCAGAGCCCTGCATTATCAGCAGCCAGTCATGCTAGCAACTCTCAAAACTGCCTCTGGGTCAGTCATGTGCTCTTGGCTTTTATTAAATCTGTGAGGGGATTTGAGTTCTCCTGGTGCTGTGTTCCATTTAGATTCATAGATGTTAAGGCCAGAAGGGACTGTAGTGATCATCTAGTATGACCCCTTGCTTAACACAAGCTACAGGATGCTCCTGATTTAATTCCTGTTTGAAGTGTACATATTTTAAGGGAGAAAGCATTCCATCTTATTTAATATTTCCAGAAGAATATGCCATGACCTCAGGCAGGTTATTTGAAACACTATTTATCTCCAGTGTTAAAAGTGTGCACCTTATTTCTGGCATGAATTAGCATGGTTTCAACATTCAGCCTTGGGCTTTTATTGTGCTCTGCTGGATCGAAGTAGACATCTATATTTTGTCCTCCTTTTGTCAGGTCATGCCATAACTTTTCCTTTGTTACACTATGCAGATAGCTCTGCCAATGCTTAGCTATGAAGCTGTTTTGTGTTAAATTGATGTGATTGTTTATAGATGTTATGGATAGGCACCACCAAAATGCATAATGAAAATCAATGAATAAGATGCTAAAATGGTTGCTGATGGAAGGAATCTCTAGTATTTAAGCAAACTGGCTATTTTTTATGTGCAAAATACAAGAATGTTATGTTGCAGTACAACACTCAACACCTTGAACCAAAACTTCAAGAAAGTGTCAAGGAGAAGGAGCCAGGCAGTCTGGAGCAGAACATGGCACCAGGACAAGGGACAAACAGTATCATTTCAAAAATCAGTTCAGGTTGGATGGAGAAGGTTTTTCTCATGAGGACAGTCAGACAGTGGCACAGGCTGCCCACATGGTGCAGTCTCTGAACTTGAGAGCTTTTAAGCCCCAACTGGACCAACCTGTTCTGACCCAATAGCTGACCCTGCTGTGAGCAGAAGGTTGGACTAGGGACCGCCTGAGGTCCTTTACAGTTTGAATGACTTTAGGATGCTATAATGTCATAAGATGCTTCAAGACACAGTGATAAAAGTTTTTTCAGCTTTTTATATGCATTTAAAAGTATGAAAATAGTATAGACACCATAACAAAATTGTTTCTAGAATTACATTTGCATTAAGTGTTTAATTTTTTTTGTAGCATAGATAATTTAGTTTATGAATAAATAACACAATATTTTTTTAGACTTCTGATTATGAAGCAAAAAAAGTTTATTTTTTATAGATGGACAAAGTTGGCAGAAACACGTGTGCTGGGTTTTTTTGCACAGTGTAATGTCTGCATATTGTTATTGATATAATTAATGTAATAATTAAGACAAGAGGAAGAAATTGTTTCCTAAGAGAATATAGGGACTAGTAGATTATAATAGAATAGAATTGTTCCATTTGGAAAGACCTTACAGAGATCATCTTGTCCATTTGTCTGACCACTTCAGGGCTACCAAGAGTTAATCCATGTTGTTGCTAAAGGCATTGATCAAATGTTTCTTAAACAATGACAGGCTTGGGGTGCCAAACACCTTTCTAGGAACACTGTTTCAGTGTTTGATCACCACCTTGGTAAAGAAATGTTCCATAATATTATGTCTGAAGCCTGCCTGATGCAGTTTTGAGCCCTTCCCATAGGTCCTGTCACTGAACACCAGGGTTAGCACCTTATATTATATACAACTATGTAGAAATTAAAGATTCCATGCAGAGAAAAATCCCAGAATGAAACTTATCAAAATACATTGTGCTGACATTTTATTAAGTTTGTATTCATTCAAATGAGAATATCATTGCACATTTAAAAATATTTGGCTTTCTGTAGCTTGAGATATTAATATGCCTGCTGAGGTGTGCATTACAGTTTTCTTCCACTTGTCCTGATTACAATAAACCAGGACTGGCTTCACTTTACTAAATATAGTGACAAAGTGAAACTACTTATTTTCTTGATATTTTGATGTTTAGTTGACCAAGGAGAAAGAAACAGATCAGAGGGTTACCATCAGCTGGACATCCATTATATCAGGCAAATCCCCTTGAAAATCCTTTGCAGGTCAAAATATTTTTCAGAACAGACGATGATGGCTTCATGTTTAACTACATTAAATTATGTCCAGACAGATAAACAATCCAGATCTTTCTAAAATTATGCTTTATATCCCTCCCCTAAATTTGTCAATCCATAAATTTGATCAATAGTTGCTCTTTCTTTTTTTGATTCTCTGGTTTGGGCTTTGATTGGAACTGAGTCTTCACACCCTTTGTAAGCAACCACTGATTTGGGATTTTTTGGAGAAATAACAGCAGTAGCTGACCATACACCACTGTCCATATTAAGGCTGGTACATATCTGGGTAAACATATCTGGAAAACATTGTAATTTATGTTTCTATTTCACATTAAATTTGACTAGCCACAGACAGCTGATTTAACTCAAAAAAGGATGAAGAGTGGTACTGGGATAGTACAGTGAGGTAGAGAGAAAAAGGTTCTCAGTTATTCAGTAGAAGTAATTTAATTTTTCTCAGAATAATGTCAAAGTACATTTCAATAATTTTTCAAAGGAAAATAAAGACTTTTCCTTAGAGCAGAGAAAAGGGCAACTAAATAGTACAAACCACTGTATTTTCAAGGTGGGAAAACTGAGTTTTAATGGTATAGACTATTTCAATTGTTTGAATTAAATTCTGAGGATCTCTGGCATTTGAACTTAAAATCTCAAGGACATTATTGTGAAAAACTTTGAAATCACCACAGTTGACTATTCATAAACTTCATTTATGCATTTGAACCTGATCTAGATTAATGTAAAAATAGCAGCATTGATCTGTTAGATCTGAGAGTCTTAAAAAACTGTCTGCTTAGGGATACCCTGCTCCTTTATCACAACTTATCCAAACAGTCTTTAAATTTCCTAAAATATTTTCTATTTGATAGCTTATTTGATAGTGGTGATATGGGAAGTCTGAAAGTATGTAGTATGAATGATATTGAAGGAATCTATTCTCATAAAATATAATAGGGTTCTTTGCAGTTTTTTCTTTGTAAGATAAGCATGTGTCTTTAGCCTTTAGAAGATAATTTAAGCTCTTTTTTTTTTCTGCCTTTGACTAATAAATCAAGAGAAAACACATAATTTACCATAATGTTACCTGATTTCAGTAATGCATCTGAACTCAATGATTTGGAAATTGAGAGATTATTCCTTCTAAAGACATTCCAAAGTCAATTTAGGAGACATTTCTGTATTTTTCATTTTAGCTGCATTTATAATAGCATTGCTAGTGCACCAACACAAAATGCTTGTGGCTTCCAACAGGCTTGCAAACTGGGACATTTTCTGAATAGGGCAGCAAAGATATAAAGACAATTTTAGCACGTGTGTGAATAATTTTTAAAACTCTATGAACTGGACTGATAAAATTTTATATACATTATTCAAGAATGATATGAGTGATTTTTAATTCTTAGAATTCATTTACAATAACAATAATGACAAAATGCATTTTTAGAAGTAAACAGTCACACTATTGATTTCAAATTCTAAAGGATGTCTGTTATTCAGGTCACTGAATTTCAAAAGTCCATGGTAAAAAGATTCATTTTGTATAGCTTTAAGACCTTGTACATGCATCCTGGAGGTGNGAGAGAGAGAGAGAGAGAGAGAGAGAGAGAGTTCAGATTTAATTGAAAGAAACAGGTACTCTCATAGCTGACCCATTCCTTGCCCAAATATTTTTAATTCAAGACATATCAAAGCTCCAGTGCCTGAAGACTGGATGTAGAATTCCTTGCCTGGAGCTTTAGCTGAGGTAGAGGAACTTCTGTAACCTGAATTATAGCAATTTTTATCTTTATTTTTTAAAAAAATTAAATTGATATCCCATTAAAAAAAAATTTTTTTTCTTTCTTGGGCCCTGGTTCCTATCCTACCCATCTCCAACACAGCACAAGCAGGACTGTAAACCCAAAAAGGAGAAGTCAGCTCTACCCCTACAGGTGTAACCAGGTAACATTGACAGCCTCTTCTCCATTTTCTTCTGTGTTCTTGACAAGCTGGTTGACCTTGATCTACTCATCAGCCTGATTTGGTAGAAGAGATCATAAATTGTGAGAACTCTCTACTTTTGAAGCTTTGCCTTGCATAGTCTAAATAGGCCAAAATTCATGAGCGTGTCAATACAAGGATGTTTTCCAGAATTCAAATAAATGCAATTTATTTGGCATTCTTTTGAGCTTTTTCCAATTAAAAAAATATTGCTTTGGAACTCAATAATGATAGTCCAACAATGTTAATGATACTAGCAATCCTAATATCACCATGTAATATGAAGTCTTCTTGCTATTCTCTTTTTGTTACAGATACATTTTAAACCTGTGTGTATGCTAAGTAAAATAAATTCCATGAACTTACAATTTAATTTGATCACTTGTTAGACTGCTGTTTGATTTATGTCAGGTTGTGGTGCAAACTGAAAATCAAAGGTTTGTTTATTTTCTCCTGCCCTTTTCTGTAAAGCTTCCCAAATTTCAAAAGTGGACACTGATTTTAAATACCTTTATTTTTAGTTACTTACACTGATATGCCTGGGGGGATGGGAGGGGGTAATGCTAACCAATTTATAACATATTTCTGAGTCTAAATTTATCCCTTTCTTCCCCTAGAGACAATAAAGACAAATAGGCGCCTCTAGAGCCTGGGGTTTCATCATGCTATGAGACCTAGAATATCCCTGGAAATACCTACACATAAGAACTTGCATAATTATATCACATATGCAGAATGAATACTTTTTTAATTAAGGTAGATGAAATTCATAAATACTGAATATCAATAAAACATGTCAGTAGGATCAGGATACGTTCAATGGTTATAAAAATTATGCCGCACTTTGGTCTCCACAAACAAGCACATTAACAATTAGCCCATTTCACTATCAAAACTCCCCGGTGATGTTAGCCACAGCACTGCCTTCAGATTTTAGCTAGAAACAAGCTTACATGTTCTACTTTTATACTTTTTACCTTTTACAGAAACAATGTAATACTACTATATTATTATGACCTTAGTAAATACATATTATGATTACAATATGAAAAATGGAGACTCTGCGTCTGAGATCAATATTACCCAGGATGTAGGGCTGTACTGTATCTATCTCTTCTGGCAACAAATCCTTCAATTGATTTTTTAAAATACCTTTGAGGCTGTGCAGTGGGCAGGATAGAAAATCCTCTCTTTAACTTCAGCTCAAATTTGCTGGGTCTGTGTCTCAAAGACCTTTTGCTGTCCTATAAATCAGTGGAATGAATGCTTCAATGACTGTGTGTAAATAAGCCTCACACTGCTTATTTGCTGTGCAGCTGTCTAAAATAATCCCCTAAAGGAACAACTTGGCCCATATTGTCTGTTTTGGAGAGCTATTTGTTTACAATCTTAAAATGAAGGGGGTTCACAAAATAGAGGTACAATATTCATCATCAAAAACTAGGACATTTTTCATGATAGATATCTAATGAAACAAAAAAGGATTGAGGTCAGAACATTTCATCATAGGAAATCTTTAGAAGCAATGTTGTAGGTTTGAGGAACATTTACATAGGCAATGATATAAATCAGAAAAGATCAGCTGTTCTAAAGACACACAGAAAATATATTATTCATTTAAGTTTCTCTGTCAAATAGATATTACAAGAAAGTGAATCATTACAGTAATAATGCTTTTGTTTAAACATATAAAAAACTTCACCCACAGTAAAAATAACTATATATACTTAATTTCTTCAGAAAGAAAAACACATGCAGTGATCAGACCTTCTGAATATAAAAAAAAAGCAACCCAAAGCATCCTCTAAAATAACATTATTAAGGCACAACAGACTGTGGGTCATATGAAAGTGAATCAAATTGTGGCTAATCCTGGAAATCAAGTTGGATGCTATTTCTCCTAAAAAACAACTGTGAAGGAAGTGACTGACAAGATACCTTGAAAAGTCTTCATATTTTAGAAGCAATTATGAAACAGAATTTTGCAGTACATGAAGGGCATGATTCCCAAAATAAAGAAAGAGTTGCCATGAGGAGAAATTATTCCCTTGATGATTCCTTTTATTTACAAGCTCTGTGTGGTAGTCCCAGGAACCATTTTTACTGCTGTAAGAATTTTACTGCTATTCCACTCAGTCAATATTTGTTTAGTATTTACAGTACAAACACATGCTGAAAAAAAAGAGATGATGTTCTAATGAAGATTCTGCAAACCCAACTCTTAGTTAATAAGTTTGCTTAAAATTAGGATGCTGTAATTTGTTATTATTATTATTATTATTATTATTATTATTATTATTATTATTATTACTAGAGACCTATTAGTTCCTAACCTTAATGGGTAATTTTCTGTTCAATATTTATAGTTTAGATTACATAACATTGACTTATTCTTTACTTTAGATTAAAGGGCTAAAGTTGAAGCTTTCAGCTCTTTCATAGACTGCCAGTAGAAGTGATTACAGATGTACTAATCATCCTTGCTTATGTAAACAGTTGTGACATTGAATAGAATTTAACAAGGGCAAGCTTCAGAGCTGAGATTCTTGTAAATTCATTGCTAAAATCCAAATGCTTCTAGACTTTCAAAGAAAGATAATGATATCCCAAAAAAAATTCCCCATGATATTTTTTAACTTTTACATGTAAGAAAAATGACAAAATAAGGTCTCTCATTTTCACAACCACTCTTTCCGTGATACCCAACAAAACACAATGTCAAACTTACACCAAAACATGACTCCTCTCTATGATGAACACTTCCTTTTGCCTATATTTATGCAGTATCTATTTTTTGGAAAAAAACACTTCATGAGCTATGTAGATGAATTGCAATAAGTTTAGTAAAAATTAGAAAAAAATGGTAGTAGTCTAAGACTATGACAAGTATGACAATTGGGAAAAGACTGAAATATTTGAGTTTGTTTTTCTTAGAGACGATGTAAGGGTTTCTCCTAATTTATATAAAGGATTTAAAAACAACACAGTGATCAGTTCTTCACTGTGTCTGTGAAGGTCATCAAAACTAGAAAACATCCTAATCTGTGACAGAAGAGATCTGGGCTAAATATTAGAGAAAATGTTCTTACTGGAGGGACACACTACAATAGATGTTGCCAAGGCACATTGGAACCTCTTAAGTAGGTCATTTTAAAGAAAAGTTAAAAGTAAAGTATTTCCAGATGACCTATTTAAAGTCCAATCAAGGGATGAACATCCTCAGAAGTGGACAGACTTTCAAGGGGTCTTTGCTAGCCTGCATTTTTATTTCCCACATTACAAGCCAGTTGAGCTGACAGAACTTCAGAGGAAGGCAGGAGTCCTCACCACAGAGAGTGAATAGATGCTGGCCGCCTTTTTGAAGGCATTATGTTGCTGTGTAAGATACCAGTCTCATACCTTATCCTGAGTGAGCAGCTCAGACAGGAGCCAGGAAGTGGAAAATATCACCTCTGCAGCATTTTTGTCCTGCTGACTCTTGGAGTTTGCCCTGATCCTGGGTGCAAGCTGTGTGAAGTCTTCTCTAGTTGCTGTGTTGTGAAGCCAGGATGAGAGTGAATTACACTTGGAGTGAAAGATCTCATCAAATTTCTTGTCTTGCTATACTTCTATAATTCAGTGAATATACTGAACAGCAAAAGGAACAAGTGCTCTGCAGATGTACAGGCTGCTCAGGTGTATTAATGCTGCTTCACTCAGTTTTCTCTAGCCATGTCCCTCCTAGGCCTAATCCAAGGTTGGATTATTTTTAAAGATGTCAGTTTGTGAGATTCAATGCTAAAGGTCCATCCCACCTAGAGAACCCACTGTCACCCTTGCAGAGACAAAACTGTCATGAAACAAAAATATCTTTATGAGAACTACCCCTGGCACACAATAATAACTTCTGATTTTCCATGGTAAAATTCAAACCTTCTTTTCTACACAATAATTAATAATCCATTATCATCTGTGAAAGAGGGGAAGCGGGAAATATAGGCATAATATGGAATATAAATTCTGCAGATTTACTCAAAAAAGTTCTTAAGAATTTATTGCTGAGTAAAACATGCAGATCTAAAGAAACTTGCTTTTCAGAGGCAGTGGCATTTTGATAAAAAATTCACATCAAGTTGCAACAGCAGAAGCAAAATTTGTCTCTGAAGTGCTTAAAGGAGCTAACTCTACCTATATAGACACATTTGCACCAACATGGGTTCTGAAAGTAGGATGCACAAATTTTTACAAGTTTCAAATTTTATTCTTTAGATACCAGATTGTATTCTTTTGTGTTATAAAGGATCCATTTAATTACTGCAGTAACAACTCTTGAAATGTTTTCTACTATTTTAATGTTTGGCTGATTTTTGTATAGATGAAGGCTATGCTATCTTTGCTACAAATGATGCCACTTCAGTCCATCCCTTAAGGGTATTTGTTCTATTACACTCTTTTAATGCTGTCATAATTTGGGTTTATTTTCTCTTTACTTATGACCACTGTTCAGTGTTTAAAGGCATGAAGCTATTCTCACCATGTTTCAGCTGTTTAGTTCTCTTAATATAATTTACAAGTTCACAAAAATTATTTGCCAAATTACCATACATAACTTCCAGTTGAGAAGAATTGTGATTCCTGTGCAGCTTGAGAATTCTCAGTAGGGCTAAAAATGAGATTCAAAGAGGGAGGTTTTTCTCTTTTATGCTACTTATGTGAACAAAGGCATAGTAGAAATTACTCAGCAAGATAGCATGCAATTTAACAGAACTAGAACTAAATAGCAGGGAAGACAATCTTGGGAAGAGATTTGTTTTCTGGTCAGTCTTTTTCTGTCTTAATAGGTTACGTTTGATAATCTTTCCTGAAGCATTTTTTCTCAGTGAGAGAACAAGTAGATTTAAACACGACTGCTCTCGCAGT
Source organism: Drymodes brunneopygia (assembly GCA_013400955.1). Classification (NCBI taxonomy): domain Eukaryota; kingdom Metazoa; phylum Chordata; class Aves; order Passeriformes; family Petroicidae; genus Drymodes; species Drymodes brunneopygia. Next base: position 189,170 of record VZTZ01047218.1, on the reverse strand, counting down.
TCACCTTTTCTCTCGGTGTTACTCTAATTTAATGGCACAGAAACTTCCAGCACAGAGGGACAGTTTCTGGTGGACTCTTCTCACAGTATCTTGGATCCCACCCTGGGAAGGCCAAAATAGAAAATGACATGACTCAGCTGCACAATGGAGGCAGCTCAGTGGTCTGGTCCTTACTGGCTGAGGTCACTGATGACACATACCTGTGTAGGCATAAAGGTTCCATGTAACACCGGTATCCGAAATCACCTCTTGGCCTCATCTTCTTCATGAAGACACATGTTCCTTCAGTGCAGCCAACTACATTAATTATAAGATCTGTCACACAAATATTTGGAGCTGTTTACCCATTCCCATAGTTTTCTTGGCAACCTCATTTTTCCTTACTGTTATTTGACTACATTTCAACTGGCTTTAAAGAAGTGATTCCCCACTGCTCTCTGCCCTGCTTGGGAACGGCAGTCTCTTATCAGTCTTAACATTGGAATGGTCAAGATTGAAGATCTACTTCAGTATCGACACCTCCTTCTCAAATTGCCCCAAGAAATGAGTACTGCAATTCTTATTCGTTTGCATTTCACTTATATTTTGAAGTCTCAGCCATGTACTGGAACCCCATTTGGACAGGGTCTGTACAAAATTTGAAACAAAAGGCAATACTAGCCCCAGGGAGTTACCAACCAGCCCAGAACTTAAAAAATTATTGAGTCCTCTGGGACAAGATTTGTGTTCCACTGCACAACTCTCAGACAGCATTGCAATCAGAACCCAAGCCCACAAGGAATCTAGACCCAGGAACCACTCCATTTCCCTTCTTAACCTCCTGTTCCCCGGAAAGTGATATGGGTCCAAGGGCTAGGATAGCCCTCCAGCATGTTTAGTCTGAGTTCAGACGTGTTCAGGCCTTTCACCTGTCAGGGCACTGGGGTGAGATTTCTGTGGCTTAGCCTGTCTCTTGGTCTGGACACAACCATGCACAACCCTTTCATTACAATATATCACCAGAGATATTCAAAACTCAGCAGTAGCACTGCTTCAGTTTTAGCCTCACTTTCTAACTCCCTGATCAATCCCAAATCATGGCAAAAATATCCCAGCATGGGAAATAGTGTAACTTTCTGGTATATTAAAGAAAAAAAAAAAATATATGTACAAGAAGGAGGATGTGCGCTGTGTAAGTTGTAGCGAGGCATGTGCACTATTACTGCCACAGATAAAGCTACAACATCATATCCTTTCCCATCGCTTTTGGGTTTCCAGGCAGGGATTAACTTGAGTCCTGTATCAGATAAGAAAGATTTGTTTGGTATGGAAAACATTAAGCATGTTGCCAGGGCCACAGAACGATAGTTTCATGTAGCAACTTCCACTTAGCATGCATTCCTTTCCTCCTTCCTGTTTGCCAGCCTCAGTTCACATCACTAAAAGATCGGAGAAAGATTGGAGCAAGTGGGGATTTGGGGCCTTGGAGCTTTGCTCCTACCACTACAAAGCAACAGTGGAGAGCTTCTAGGGTGATGGTGAGGGAAATGGTGCAACTCAGGTATGGGTTGGACCCTCTCTTCCCTCCAGCACACCTCACAGAGAGTTGTTGCTTCAAGCAGGAGGTACCCTCACTATTTCGGGCAAAGTTTTTTCTACTGACATGCAAATTTCTGCAGGGTTACTTTGCCTAAGTGGTAACAAATATTTTTGATTTGCTGGGTATACAGACTAATTAGTCAGCTGTAAGAAACAGCTGGTTCACAATGTTCCAATATTAGTTCTTGCCATGATTTTGATTTAATTTCAAGGGCAGACTAAGTAGACCAGAGTTGTAGATTTTTTTGTTATTGCTGTTATCGGCTCACTTGTTTGTTTCACTTATTTTGCAAACCTTTATTTGATGCCTATTCATAAATTATATTGCTATATTATGGTATCTCATTATCCTTTATTAGCAGAACACTACTAAATTGAAGTTGGAATTATATATCATGCCCTGCATATGGAACAGAGCAGCATATGGAGACTATGCCTACTGCAGTTTTCAAGCATAAAAAAGCAGGAAATTATACAGGAAATTATACATGTTTCAAAGACTCTCTGCCAAGTGCTTCTGTGCTGTATCCTGTAATTCAGAGTCATGTTCATCTTTACTGTGTCATTTAAAATTCATATAGTAGAAATATAGTCAGGTCATAATCCATACAGTAAGGAAGGAAAGCAAATTATTTTCCTGAACTTACTTAAAATAGAACAAGTACCAATAGAGCTGGTTATTACGTCCCCAGCATCACATCCATTGAAATGGTTTCAGAGGGTATGTTCCAACTAGTGGGGACAGATTATTTGTTTAACATCAAAATCAAAGCACTCTGAGCAGTTCAGTCTGACTGATAAAACAGAAAGGTGGGAGTAATGTACCCTCTGTGCTATCATGAATCTGATCGGGAACCTCTCCTTTAAAAGGAATGTTGTCTCAGTAAAAACACATGCAATTCTCAAAATGAAAACATTTAGAAGTGTTTGCATGCTAATGATCTTGAAAAAAGCATGAAGTGAAGCATGTCCTAAGGATTCTGGAAAGAAGTGGAGTTATTTTCTTTGCAAAAAAGCATTTTTACCAAACAACAAAATTCAAATTTGAGCAAAATATTTCAGTTGTGTAGACATTTCAATTAGGACAATTTTGTTCCATAATATAATTTTTTTGGTAATTTTAACATCTTAAAATTTTATTTCATTGTGTATAACAGAACATAAAATGACATCATACAACTTCCTGTGAAAAATAACTTTCTTTGTATGTCTTCTTTTCTTGCACAAAGAGAGAATAAGTTTTTTTACTAACACTCAAAGAGAAAATACTTACCTTTAAGATAAACATCAACATAATAAATGAGGTAACCTAAATACTGGTTTCCCTATGTCCCATTTCATGTAAATTCAGCAGCAGAGACAGAAGGGTGTAAAAAATACAGAAAAAAACCCTCTCTGTAGATTAAAATCAGAAACATCTTAATCCATAGTGACAGGATCTGGTTAATAAAAAATGTCAGATCAAATTTTACTGTGCAATGGACTATCCATCTATTTTTGGACAGATGGACTGATGGTGAAATGATGCAGCAGTATCACCTTTTTTTCTGAGACAAGTATTCAGTGGCATTTAGAATAATTGGTACACGGAAAAGAATACTTATACATGCAAAGGAAGTAGTAGAAGAAGAAGATGACACATGGAGGTCTGCCCTGATACTGTGCTGAAAAGAAACCCCAGAAAAATTAGCACTGCCTTCCTGTACTGAAGAATTCTGCAAGACTTCTATTTTGGGGCCCATCCTTTTCCTTTTCGCATGACAGTCATACAGATATTTCTTCTTGCAGAGCCTCCTAGGGGCACCTCAGGGAGAAAGGATCATCCTACCAGCTAAGGTTCTTCTCCAGATGATTAGGCTTGGACTAGCACTCCCTATTCTCAGAGGGCCAGTCCAAATGGTACACTCTTTTGTTTTTTCTCAAAGCCACACTCCCAGCTCAGGAGCCTTCCATACACGAATTTTATGTTTAGTTTAATTACCTGCCAATTACCTTAATTTAAAAGTAAAATGCATTATAGGCATCCCAGGATGGGAGTATTTCTTTTTATGTATGAAGAAAAACATGCCTTTCTGACATGCTCCAGATGATCCTGCAATGATCTGTGCTGAAAAATGGTGAAGAACCTGTGCCACTTTGACCAGTTATGAGATGATTAATCTTTTTATCATCAGGGAGGAAGGTTCACCAAGGTCTGCAAAAGAATATTGTGGTTGAACAATGATGTAGCTCATGGAACTGCACTAGGACTATACTATGGAGTCACTCTGAATTTATTAGATCATATCATGCAAACACTATCACATGATAATGTGAGGATCTTATATGCAATAACTCTGAAATATATGCTGCCTCCTCTCACTGCAGTCTTTTTCTGGAGCCTCTTGTGCAATGAGGATGGCCTCCACTCCTGCCATCCTCATTGAACTTTATCAGCATTTTATCAGGATTTATTTCCCTCGCAGAAATTTATCATTATTTCCCTCCATTTCAGTTTTGGTCTGTTTTCTTATGACAGTGGAACAAGAAATTTCTTCTCATAACAGTCATTGTTTATTTAGGATTCTGGAAACTAGGGATCACAGAATTGCCATTGACCATTGTTTCCTCAGCTAATAAATTTATTTTTTTTAACTGGGGAAAGGGCCAAGAGATTCACAATGATGAAAGAATCAACAACTTTTTGGCAACTTTCAGCTCTGCCTTCAGGAGCACAACCCTGCCTTGTGTAGTTTCTTCCGTTGTGATAACAGAAGCAGACAGGGATGTTTCCTTTTCTATCAACAGCCAAAGGTATTTCAGAAGAAAAGAAAGACAGAAAGCCAACATCACTCTTACAATATAAAAGAAGGAACCTGACAATGCCCAGTAATTGAGCCTATTCCACACTCTGCTCTTGTGAACAGTGTTTGAGGTAGCTATCTGAGGCCCTCCTGTCTCTTCACATAACCCACCAGCACCAGACTTCATAAAGGAGAGAGCCTGGAAATATCACCTTCCTGAGTACAGAAAAAGAGTCCTGCTGAAAATGCCTCTCACGCCACTTCAACAGTTCAGATTAATATTTAGAGTGTGTTGATGGGATGTTCTGAGATTTGGATTGTGGTTTTATGTAGGAGCATGATTGCTGGGCACTAAAATGGGCTGCTAGGAAGCTAAGGGACCCAGAAATCATTGGCATTTGGAGGCAGGAGAAGCTGGAAGCTGTGCACCTTGAGGCACCTTGAGGCACCTCTGTGCTGTGCCAAGGGACAATATGTCCTTTTTCATTTGCTCTGGACAGTGACAGCTAAACACGGTATGCACACCAAGTACAAGATAGAGGGGAAAAAAGAAAGTCAAGGAAATGAAAAAAAAATCAAGAGAATGAAATTATAACACAACCTTTTCATGAAAAAAGTCTTGATTTTCATGGTAACTTCTAAATATATGATCTTCTATACTGAGGAGAAAAACTGAAAGGTTTTTATATTGATTTTAAGAATAGTGAGGTTGAGCAATCATATTCTAGACAAATATAGTAGTGCATCTGCAGTGTCCATGGCAAGATGTTCGCTAAATAAGTGAGGCACCTTTAGAGCTAGATGAGGAGGATGCATTGTGTAAGATTCATCAACCTCTGCCTTTTTATAAGTATAACTCTTACGATGCATGGCTTGCATCCGCATGTGCCATTTGAACCTTTGGCCTTCAAATGCTACTGTTTCTGCATTAGCCAGAAACAAGGAGAAAAAATACTGTAGTATGGGAAAAGTTACAAAACAGCATCTGCTTGTCAGAGGAGCCAAAGACAGTAATTTCAAGGTCAACATTTCCCTTGATTTTATTCCAAATAATTTTTTATTAACGAGTTCTGGGCAAGCAGTAGCCGAGCTTTTGGTTTTGGATTTATTTTTTGGGTAAGGGCTGAGGTTAGCTTCCAGTTCATTCTCTCCTTAATTAATGGCATCCGATCTATTTAGATTTAATTGGAATATCTGTCCATTCCCACTGTATTCATTAAGACTGAAGAAGCTACAGGCAGTTTTTTGCCAAGATACATGACATCTTCCAGCAACCACTCAATGTGGAAAGGATATCTTCTAAGAAAGCTTTCTTGTGTTGATTTGGCTATATGTAGGTCAGTGAAGAGGAACCGATACATTTTACCACCCTGCTTCCCTACTATGAAGCTTAATATTTTGAAAAAAAATTGCAAACTGACTGGGGGGGGGGCACTCAAAATCAAGATTTGGGAGGACAATCAGTTTAGAGAGAGGCTAAGGAATAATATCACAGGGTTGTAAGAGACTTTCAAGGTCATCTAGTTCAACCAGTGATATAGCACCACCATAATCATCCCTAAACCTTATCCCCAAGTTCCATATCCAGATGCCTCTGGAGCATTTCCAGAGACAGTGATTTCAGCAGCTCCCTGGGAAACTTCTTTCAATGCCTAACCACTCTTTCAGTGGAAAAAAAAAAATGTATCTAATCTGAAGCTCCTCTGGTGCAACGTGATGCCATCTGTTCTCATCCTTCCACTTGGGTCATGGTAGAAGATACCAACCCCCACCTCACTGCAACCTCCTTTCAGGTAGTGTAGAGAGCAATGAGATCTAACCTGTCTTCTCAGTCTGCTCCAGACTAAAAACCCAACTCCCTCAGACACTTCTCATAAGACATGTTTTCTAAACCCTTCACTAGTTTTGTTGCCCTTTTCTGGACATACTGCAGCACCTCAAAGTCTTTTTGAAGTGAGGGGCCCAGAACTAGACCCACTACTTGAGTGTGGCCTCACCAGTGCCAAACACAGCAGGGAAATCACTTCCCTGGTTCTGCTGGTCATATTATTCTTTATCCAGGCCAAGATGCCATTGTCCTTCTTGGTCAGCTGGGCACATGGCTGGCTCATTTTCAGCTGGCTGTTGACCAGCACCCCCATATACCTTTGTGCTGAACTGCTCTTAAGCCACTGTTCCCCCAGCCTGCAGCACTGCCTGGGGTTGCTGTGACCCAAATGCAGGACCCAGCACCTTGGCCTGGTTGATCCTCATACTGTTGTCCTCAGCCCATCAATCTTCTGCAGACCCTTCCTGCCCTCTGACAGATCAACACTCCCACGCAACTTGATATTGTTTGCAAACTGATTGGGGGGCACTCAGTGCCCTCACCCAAATCATCAACATAGATATTGAAGAAGACTGGGCCCTCTTGTTGCTGGATCAGACATGACCACTGGCAATACTGAGTTTCCAAAGTCTTATTTCATTGTATTATAATTGAGCTTTCATTTGGAAATGTAGAAGAGTCTCTATATCATCTTTTCTTCATGTTGTCTCTGTAATACACTCTCATCACAGCTATGGTACAAGAGACACTTGTCTTTACATTACTGCAGTGGTGGCAGCCTCTATGCCATAAAACACTGCCACAAAGGAATCAGCCAACTCAATATCTTATCTGGTTTTCATTTCCTTGGAGAAATAAAGAAGCTCTTCAGGTATGCAAGGTAATCTTGCTTTCTATCTGAATTGCTAATAATTGTTAGAAACATTTTTTGAGAATGAGGTATTTTTATCCACAGATAGGCTTTGCAGTATCTTTAAGGAACATATGTTTTTTCAGGGTTCAGAAGGTGAAAACATGCACTTGCTCTAAAGGAGGCAGCTCTCAGAGTAGTCTCATCCTGTAGGAGGTGGAGGATCTTTAGCTTATTATAGCTATTTTCTATTTCATTTGCTAAATCTACCAGGTTATCAGATTTTATCTATAATTGTAATATTCTATTTCTTATTCTTATTTGCCTTCTCTGAGCTGATGTGCATTCACAAATCTCAGTATTATTTCATGACATAAATCTGTAGTGTTGTTTCATATTTTGCATAAATAACAAAATATTTGTCTTGGTCCTTTTTTGCTAGTTATCACAAATACAGATGAGTTAACCATTGAACACACTTTGCACACTCTGTCAAAAGGAGACAGGAATCAATCTCACAACAATTACTTTTTGTTCACATTTGGGATTCCTTTTTGTCAAATGATGGCCTTAGGAAATTTTTAAAGATATATATGCCCAAATCATGTCCAAAATATAGCAGTAATCACTGTTAGCATTCTGTCTTTTAGAATATTTGGAATATTTTAGACAGGAGAAACTATTGCATTAATGTTTTATAGACTCAAAAGACGCTAATGTTACCAGAAAACCATGTATATCTAAGTCCCTACATAGTTTTAGCCAGTGACAAGTGACAGGGTCTCAGCCAAATGCCCCCAATCAGCTTAGGAGCTAGCACTGGGCCAGGATTGCTCCCCATGGGTAATACAGGTGAATTCACCCTCTGGAGCAGAGCTTGGGCCCTGACTCTTCAGTTTACCACAAATGAGCTGCTGGAGAAGAAGGCTCAGCTGTAAGATGACACACTGCTTAAATAGCAGGAGCGGTTTCTACGGAAGCACTCCTGTCCAAAATTTATTTCTGTATCTCCAGCCCTCAGACCACTAAAGATCTGTTTAGTGTGATTGTAGAGGATAATGCAGCAATCAAGACACTTTGCTGAAATGACTTCTGAGATGTGTTTACATTTTCTTTTCTGAACAGACTATGTAGAAGCTGGATGAGCCACTTCCTGCAGTCTGAGTGTCAAGTCTGTGGATGGGATTGCAGTGGGACCCACTGCTGAGGGACCTCCTTGTGAGCTTCCCACTGATTGTGTAGGGCTAGTCCTAGGGCTCACCTCCTCCTTCCACTGAGATGAGGAGCTCTCTGGAGATGAACTCCAGGAAAGTGACATTACTGTGAGGAGAATGGCACATATAATGCAATTTTTTTCTGGTAATTCAGACACAAAAGGGAGTCTCCCGGGAGGAATCTCTCTTGTCTCATAAGCCCACCATATGTCAGCTGCTGTAAGAGCCTGTCTGCCTCAGTCCACCACACAGGTAAGCCATGCAAACACAAAACCCTGTTACTGGGTAACTGCTAGTCTGATGTCATTCAGCTTCCTCCTCTTTGTCATCACAACACAATGCATACTTTAGTGCTTAAGACTCACTTTACTGCTGTTTCACAATTTTCTTTGAAATAATTTTTTAAAATTGAATCCCTTGCAGTCTATTTTTGAGGAGAAAACAAAAGGTTTTATAAAGCAACTTCTACAAAAAGACTTCTCCTTTTGTCTGTTCTCTGCCTTTTCAATCTGTAAGAAAAATGACTGGTGCTTTTGGTAATTCTAGCTATTTTAAAAGAAATCACAACTGTCTGTGAAGTAAGTTTTTACAAAGACTTTTAAATAGGAGTTAAAAAGATTCATACTTAAAAATTTCCCTTTTTAATGAAAAAATTTAATTTTCTCAAATAATTTCAAAGAAGAGTTCTCTTATCATCTGAGAAATTTTTCAGTGTAATCTACATTAACACGTATCAATGAAAATAATTCAATAAAAGATTCAGAGATGTTAATAAAATATAGATAAATACATAGGTACCTAAACTGTTCCATTATCTTTGTGGTTACCGGCAATATCTTTAGATAAGATTGTCCAGTCTTTTTTATATTTTAATTATTTGTATTTAATTTCCTAGTCTGCCTTTTTTTTTTCCTAGATGCACATTTTCTTCATTTTTTTTTTTCCTGACTCAAGCTTTCAGCAAAATAACTCAGGCATTCCACAGGATCAAAACTAGGAATGAGATTCTCATACAACTTTCCAATGTCTTTTTGGTGACTAAGAAAAAGCAGGCAAAGATCTCAGGCTTGACTCTGCTCAGTAATAAAAACTGATTTACTGTAGGGAGAATGAATGACAATGACTATTCCCTGTTGATTTAGTTTCCACTGAAACTATTTCACTATTACTTATTTTCATTGAAAAAGTAAGAAATTTTTTTTTTGCTTTGCTTTCTTTCAAGGAATTAGCATTAATAGTAACTACTATATTCAGTTCTTTATTCTGGTTTCTGGAGGGAAAAGGTGAAATCGTAAACACTTTTTTCTTTTCATCTGAATGTGGTTTCCATTCCTTTCTATAATTATGGGAAGAAGAAAGTTTAACCTGTGAGATAGCATACCATGGGGACTACAAAAGAGGTTAAATAAAACACTAATTATACACTTATCTCTGTCAGAATAAGACTTTCAGAAGGGAACAGAGAGCTGTTACACACTTAGGAGGACTTGTCCAGGTATAAATTCATGTCAAGTAACCTGTTTAGGAGTTTTGTGGGGGACTACAGACTGTTTGTTAACATTTATAAGCCATTCTCAGATTTGACATATTTTGGGAGGAAAGGGACACAAGAAGGTAGTAAGAGCACCTGAGTCCAGTCCTCCTGTTGCTGTGCAGGGCTTGAGCTGCTTAGAGAGCAGCCCTTGGTCTGACACAATTGCAGATCTTGCATCAGAATCCTCCAGTGATCATGGGAAATCTTGTGCTCCATCATGACAGGAAGAGGATGAGAATGCGTGCTTTCACAAGCCATTCATATTGAAAAAAACACAGATGTTCATTGTCAAACAAAAAACCTGTGGCTAAGTTTCAAAAAAACTCTTTTTCTTTGTGGAGTGCTGTCAGCCAGTGTTAGCCCTCTGCTGATCTCCTGTAAGCATGATCAGGATCAATTTAGTGTTTATGTAAAACAGAATGAGAGAAATTAATATCCGTCGGGTAAAAAAAAACCTGAGACAACCCAAAATAAAAACAATCAAGGGCTGCACAAAGGACTCTATAGAAATAAAAAAATAAAAAAACTACACCGCCGGGCTGGATGAAGCCGGGGTGTCTGTGCTCGGGGGTCTTCCGCGGGGCCCTCTCAGAGGGGTCCTCCTACGCCTCCCTGATGAGCACGAAACCCCTAACCTTCCAGTGGGGAGACGTGGGAGCTTCGGAGCCCGAGCTCTCAGGGGGAAGGAGGGCTGAGAGGGTGGGCGTGGGTTCTTGGTTCTTTCCTCGACCACGAGCGATTCGGCGGAGAAATGGGAGCGGCTCCTCGCAGAGACGGACAGCGTGTTTATTCCTCTTGAGGGGTCTCATGCCGAGAGCCTCGAACAGCCCCCAACAGCTTATAACATGACCGGATAGCCAATAACGTGAGGGTCCAGGGGAGGAATTAGGGAGGGTCCAGGGTTAACAGACCACTAGGGAAGGGGAGAGGGAGGAGTGAGGATGAATGACATGGGAGTAAACCAACAATACATAGAATACAACAGAACCTTCTAGCACAGGGAGGAGAGCGGAGGGAGAGTGGCAGGTGGGAGGACAAATAGGGAAAGGGGAGCCAGCCCCCTAGAAGCTCAGCCCTTCTGGGGCATGCCATCAGAGACTCCACCCCAGGGGTCCCTGCCCTTGGGCTCCTTCCAAGGCTTCCTAAGGGGGTAGGAGTTTTAGGGAAAAGGGTTTTAGGGACACAAACCACTACAACAGCACTCTACTAGTGGTTTAACAGTTTTTCTGAATCAGCTGAACTTGCTGAGGTAGCAGACCTAAATCAAATCCTTGCTCTGAACTAGGCAGAGCAGGGATTGGCCCTGGCAGCACTGTCTCCCAAAAAGTTGCTTAACTGCAGCAGTGTAGGAATTCGGAGGTACCACCACTATTACTCAATAATTCTGTGAGTGATTTCCAGATTTTATGTTATTCCAAAATCAAAGCATATTGAAAAAATATTGATAGAGTTGATGACTGTATTTACTTATGGCTTGTGGACTTTAGCAAGACTCTGACCCCCAGCATCCTCTGGGTAGAATCAGAATGGAAAGATATATAACATATCTCAGCAGGCTTTGCTACTGTGCAAGAGGGTTGGCCGCAGATCTACCACAAGTAACTAAACAGGAGAAGGCAGTAACTAGAAGGAGTGGCAAAAGCAGAGATTTGTGGAAGACCTGGGGACCAGGAAACAATGGTAAGTTACAAAAGAGAGGCAGCACATAAGAGAATATTTGTAATATTTTATTTCACTGAAAAAACTTCCATAGTAAATTTTAATTCACAGGTAATTTGGAAAAAAACAGAATTCTTTGTTGGATGCTTAGTTTATTAACTTGCTAAACATTTAATATCCAGATAGATTTAATGGTATTGGAGAGTGGAATTTATTTGTTTGTTTTTCTGAGGCTGAAACTGTTTCCAAACCAAAATAACACACTATGAAGCTTCTTCGTGCTGAGAATTCTGTTGGAGAAATTCCATGTGCTGAAGGTTTTACTGATGTACCAGTTGTACTTTGGAGTATTACCAGGTTTGTTTAGGGCTGGTTTACTGCTATCACTGCTCTTTCCCTTGCTCCATTAGTCTGACAAAAATCAGTGAAGTGTTTGATAGCCTTTTTCTAAAACCATTAACAAAGCTGCAGTAGACAATTGAGCCTTGTCCATGGATTTTGGGGGAACAGCTATGCAGCCAGTTGTTCCTTCTAATTTTGGCATCTCAGAAGGGGCTGGAGGAACTTGGTTACAGAGTTCCAGAAGAAGAAATCACAGTCTCAGAGGCCTCTGAGGAAGAGAGGTTGAAATCAATGTTTCTGTCAGTAAGAGCTGGGCTTCAGAATCTGGCATCTGTGGCAAGTTTTTATTTTCATGAATTTGCAGGGCAACATCAGCCTCACACTGACAGAGAAACTGGTGAATGAAATTTGTCTGTTTATCTCTTTCCTTTGTGACTTTCCAGTACCATTGCTCTTCACAAGGCCTGTGAACTTCCTTTCATTGCTGGCATAGCAAATATTTCACAGCACCAAGGTCAATGTGCTCGAAAATGCCATTTTCAAACTCCTCTGCCTCCTAAACTCTGTGATGTAGAACCCAGATTTCTTTCTACTCCTTTTTTTTTTATTTCAAGGGATGTAGTGTTTATCACAGATATTGTACATATATATTACAGTATATCAAACATTGAAAAAAAATTATGCACCAAAAATTTTCACTAAAAACAAAAAAAATACTTGAACAGGGAATTACACAGGTATCCAAGAAGATATACAGAGGTGCTAACATTTCCCAGACACAATTGTGCAGCTGCATGTGGGTTTTTGGTTAAGTCTATTTATTATCATTCTGTTGCTTCTAGAAACTGGGCAACTGCTTCCACTGAGGTTGCACAGCTTAGCACCTTTAACTGTGTGTCTCTGAATCTTAGTGCCAGAGCAGGGAAAGAAGCATGTTTCTGAGAAGCTGCATGGAATATGTTGTTGTGTGTATATATTTTAGGGAGATATTTGTGACCTGGAACTTCTGTTTATGCCTAGAGTGTCTCTGTCCCTAGAATACCCATCATAAATTGTCACTGGATTAAGGGGACCAGTTTTTAACTTGTATTGCACCTTTGGGGGCCTAATTACATTCAAGTTCCACCAGAGCAGGTACCCAAAAAATGGCGCATGGAATTTAAAGAATCACAGGAAATTAAGCTTTGAGGAGACTTGAAAGACCATCTGTCCCTCCTAAAACATCATAGGAGTCCTAAGACTCTACAGCAGGTAAATCTTCTCTGTGATCATCCCCCTTACCAAGCATTTGCATTTCAAAAGAAAGTACTGTAGTCCCCATCCTGGACAAATTCTCTTCCTTGTCTACTGTAGTAACAACGAAATTGTGTAGGGCATTCTTGTGAAACAACTATGAACTACATCCAACATACTGTTTCTTTACTTCCTATAGTCTTTCATGAGCAACAGTAAGGCTGAGTTGCAAGTGCGCCCTGATATAGAACAGCTACACAGTGAGTATTGCTGTCTTACATTTTGCATGTAAACTTTGCTACAGCCTTGCAAACTAAGGCACCCATCTGTCATTTATAATTCATGTAGCACCATCAATTTATAGAGGACTAGGCAGTTTGCCCTATGTCTCTAGCTAGGAAGAAATCAAAACCACTGCAAAACCCCTCTTTATTTTTTTCAGAATTGTTACTGAAGACAATGATACTATTAGTTACTTCTTGTAAGCCATTAGCCAGACAATTTTCTTTTCTGCAGCTTATATGAAATCAAAGCAGACTTCTTGTGCTTCTCTAATAAATAATTTCTTTCCCACAGGATGGGATAGGATGGTTGATATGGTAGAATATCTCAGTGAATGATTGGCTATCTATGGGCATCTGTCGTTCCAAGTGAAATTTTCTGAACAATCTTTTAAAAATCCCAACATATGAAGGAGCTGTCAGTAATTTTAGAAATCTGTCATTAAATTTTCTAATTAAAGAGAACTGCAAAGGCGGTAGGGACTACTTTTTCTTCTTGTTGTTTCTTTGCTATTTATTTGCATGTCTTTTAAAAGTATTTTTGTGAGCTGCAGCTCTAAAATTTGTATTTCCCAATTAAACTAGCTATCAATGTTAGAAAATAGCAGTTTACAATTAAATCTATCTTTAGTATTTCACAGAGTCAATGAGGACAAATCTTGTCTCTGCTTTAAATTTGGTTCACTTTTCTAGGGATAAAACTAGAAGAAGTAACAAGGGTGTCAGAAAGCCTAAACCCTCCTCAAAGCTCCTTTGGAGCAGATGCAACACAGAACAAAAGAAGGGGCAAAGGAAACAGGACAAAAACAAAGAGACAAGAGAAAACTGATTTCCTATTACTCAGCAGATCAATGGCAGATCCAAGAAGTAAATCCACACCAACTAGTTCCTAATATATTCTTTCATGTAATAATTGAGGTGACCATCTTAAGCCAATCTGTATTTTCTCCTCCAAGACAAGCTAGTAGAATTCACTTGGCTAAGCCCATACCTGCCCATGAAAATTGTGCGCAACATCCCACTTAATACCTGCTCTCAATTAATCTATAACTGGTGTACCAAAACCAAGCTTACAAAGATTCAGCCACAGGATGGTCAAACGGACACTTCTGATTTAATGTGAGAATAAAAGGGCTGCCATTTTCAAAAGTCTTGCCAGTGGGTGGGTTTTTTTCAGTAGTAAAAGACTGTTTGGAGATTGTTCCTGGACTATAATGGCATCCTTGACAACATTCATTAGAACATGCTTGAGTCTCCCTCCTACCAGATTTTATCCCTTAAACATTTAATTCTAAAGCTGAATCAAGGGGGAGATCAGATTTAAGCACCAAGATCAAAAGCTAATCAAATTATATTGTTCTGAATGAAACAACAAAATTATGTCAGGTCAGTAAATTTTGTAAACATTTTACCCTTTCTTGAGGTTTCATTTCTAAGATACAAGTTCTATGCAAATTTCAAGAGGAGAATGAATCTGCTGAATATTTTAACACCTTCCCACATGCTCTTGAAGAACATTACAACTTCACTGGAAAGTTCCATCATGAGGACACACAGTATAAAATTTCTGGTGCTAGAAAAGACCAGTACATCTCTTTACAGACACTTTCCAACTTCACACACACACACAAAAAAAATTGGTTACAGCACATATTTGAGGCACAAGGATGAATAAGCATTGATGTTATTGCCAGTGAAACACTGAAGCCTCTCCACACCACCAAAGTCATATAAAAATATTATAATTGTCTCTAGAGTTCCATCAAACCAACTGGGGGGAACCAAAATATTCCAAATGTTTATCTGAAAATAAGAGAGAACTGAATAAAACATTTAATTTCCCTTACATAATAACAATAAAAACCTGGGAGGTGGTGTTTTTAATTCTGTAAAACTTATTAAATCTGTCCAGCCCTACTCTTCACTTTCATAAATTGGAATTAAAGATGTTTAAAATCTGGATTCTTCTTTATTCCTCTGAGGCTGACTGTTGTATCTGTGCCTGGAAAGGAATGTCAGACAGAAGGCTGTGACTTGGTCCCAAATTTAAATTTAATACAGCAGAAATACACATAGCTTTGTTGCTTTTTAATTTTATATACAAGTTTCCACTACAGAAATCAGTTTTAGAGTTTTTAAAAGTGTTCCTGCAGATTCTTCTAAAAGTCCATAAAATTATTTAGAAGGTGAACACTGTTCAAAGTAAATGTCTCAACTGGGCAAGGAAAGATGAGAAGTGACAGACACTCCATATTGCTATGGCTGTATACTTAAAACATTCACAAAAATAAAATTTTCTACATAAATTATACTAAAACCACCATGCTTTAGCTAGTTTATAATTAAAATGTGTTTCCACACCTCTGGAAAACTCAGTATAGGAATAGCCTGCAGGAGGAAGGATATCTGCATATAAAGTAATTGTATCTATATATGCATGCCTTTTATCTTGACACACTCTAAATGGCTTTTCCAAATAAAAAATGAAGAAAATGTTCAATATTAATTGCCAAATAAGTTTGAATGCAAAATTAGATCAGCTAAATCCAATTTATTATAATAGAGTTTATCCAGGCCATTCTACCTCTTGTAAAGAAAAGTCCTTGTTGATAATTATAATTAGTCTAGTTCTGAACTTTATACAGTACATGAAAAATACACCACATCCAGATCCAAGCAACACTGGTTCCTAAAAACTAAATTCTCTGAATAAATTCTCTTCTCAAATTCCCACTGAGAAAGGAAGGACTCTTAATGTCCTTTTCTTTCTAAATATATTTTGCTTGATTAGTGGCTCTTTGCTCTTAGTTGCTATTGGTTTCCATACAGTCCTGTGTGCATATTTTCACAAACACTTTCTTATAAAGTTCTTTGTCTTCCTGTCTCTCTTTTAGAAATATTTTTCATTTTCTCATAGCATAAATTATATTTGGTTAACCACCTTTAAACTCTGCAGTGGCAAAACTTCCTACTCATAGGCTGCTTTTCTGCACAAGTTCAGCAGGTCCCTGGTATTTCACTTCACAGGAAATTTGAAAACAATTGCCTAACACTCCTTTTTTTGCCTAAACTGCCTGCACAGTGCAGGTTTTTTTCCAGTTTGTCTTCCAAAGTCATCCTTGGCTTCTCTGATTCTTTCCTCATGAGCTGTCCCCTGCCTCACCTTCTGTGTGTCACGGTGAAGCTGCCATTTAACACAGGTTTTTCCAAACCATATTGTGGAGTATTGGAAAATCAAGCTCTGACTGATTCGGCAGGAAAGGATTTCACCTTTTCAGACCTTAGTGTCATCTATTATGTCGTGTATTCTACTTGCACTGGGCAAAGATGCTGAATGATTAAATCTCAATAAGACCAGCTAATTAATATTTACTTGGAGGACGGCTTGCATGCAATACAATTCACCTCCATGGAGGAAGATCTGTATGATTTCATATACCTGTCAAGTGTATTTTTATCTTAGTGTACAGTGGAAAGAAACATAAAATCCCCACACAGCAAGTAAAGATTCCATGAGTGCATCCAAAAAGTAGTGGACTTTTCTGATGTTTCTGACAGTTTAGACACTTATTTTATTATATCTTCAAAGAAAACATGTGCATACATTTTCGTTTGAAATGCTACCATGCAAAAAAACTATTAGTCAAAAGACATTCACTGTGTTGCTCTCTCGTACTGTTTGAAATCAGCATTAAATTCACAGTGTAGTATGTTATCATAATAGCATGTGACACAAAAACAGTGCAGAAGGAAATATTTATGATAGTTTTGAAGGTTAGCAAGTTCTTCAGACATTCAGACAAAAATCTAAACTGTTTATGTGCCCTTAACTGAAAATCTTCAATACAATCCTAAACCTGCTATCTCTGCCTCTGAAAACAGCAGCAGCATCAAAATATTTTTTTAGATAGAAATCTTGGCAGAATATTATTCTAAGAAAGTTGGGATTAAATACACAGAGTGTAAATTACATTCACTAAGGCTCCTTTCAAGTCACGATCACAAAGGCATTCTGTTGTTCTGTTGCCTGGAACAAAAAAAAAAAACCAAAAACAAAAACAAATTAAGAACCTCCACTAGTGCTTTACTTGTCAAAAATATAAAGTGTTAATTTTAGTTTTTGGTTATAGCGCTCTTATCAACAACACAAGGGCAGTTTAAGAAAACAGAAATCCAGGAAAATAATTTCCATAATGGAACCACCATTGTGCCCTGTTCTGCATAAACAGGGCTTTTGTGGGAAATCACAACTTTATAGCTTCACTTGCCCTAAGGTGACCATTCACCTGGCAAAACCATCACTGTATAAATATGATCTTTGAGTCAAGTTTAGTTTAAAGCTTTCAGTTTGCAAGGTGGAAAGTAAAACAACAACTCAGAAAATCCAAGTTAATAAACACTGTAAACAGTGGGTATGTAAGATAAAAAGTCAACGTTTCTTTAAATTATATCTAGTTTCATACACACCAATAATTTTTGAAGCTTTCATAATGCCAGGCAATTTACAAATATTCGTTTAAAATTTACTATTTGTAGTTTGCATCTAAGTATATTACTCAGATTAGATACTATAAAGTACCATTTTAGAGTTGCCTCTGAAGCAGCTTATGATCCTGCAGTCTGAACAGTTTATTGGTTTATGCTTCTTAACATCTTGTTTTCATCATATTCAGATGACAATGTCCCTTTCCTTACACAGTTATTGACTGAAATGAGGAGAGGAGTGAAAATGAAGAGGCTGCGAAAGTATCATCGTATGTGAAGCTTGTTAAAGTCTCTTATGACACTGGTTTATTGCAAGCATAAAATCATGGAGTTGAAGGTCTTAAGGGGAGTGAATAAGGCTGGAGCAGAGCACTGACCCTGGACTTCAGGCAAACAGATTTTAGATTGATCAGGGAGCTGTTAAGTATGATTCCATGGGAAGCAGATCAGAGGAGAGCAGTTGCTCAGGAAAGCTGGTAGTTCTTCAAGGACAGACTGCATCTGAAGGCAGGAATGATCCATTCCAGTACTCAGGAAAATGAATAGACAAATCAGCAAACTGGTGTGACTAAACTGGGAGCTGTTGGTGGAACAGCACGAGGAAGGCGGAGGCAGGCTACAAAGGAAGAATTTAGAAACATTTCCCAGGCATACAGGAGTGCTGTCCACAAAGCTAATGCTCAGCTGGAGGTGATCTTCACAGGGGACAGAAAGAGAAACCAGAAGACCTAATTTTAGTAGGAAACAGCCAGATAGGTGGGGCTGTGGCTGAACAACATGTTTGATTCAGTGACGGTGAACACAGATTAGTCTGAGGTAGTCAATACCTTCTCTGCCTCAGTCTTCATCACAAGGTCCCACAGGCCTCTGCTTCTTGAAGGGGCTCAAGAAAGAGGATACAAACTGGCTGTGGCTTGATAGAAATTACAGAATGGCTGTGGCTTAAGAAAACATTGAAGATGGTCTTGCCCAGCCTCCTTGCTCAAAACGGAGTCACCTACACCAGGTTGCTCAGACCAGTGTCCAGTCAGGTTTTCAATATCTCCAAGAATAGATATTCCACAACCTGTCTGGACAGTCTGTTCCAGTGTTTGACCAAACTCCCCTCCCCACCAAAAAAAAAAAAAAAAGAAAAAAGTGGGGTTTATTTATGTTTAAAGAAAATTTCCTGTATTTCAGTTTGTGCCTGTTGTCTCTTATGCTATCACTAAGCATCACCAAGGAGAGCCTAACTCCATCTCCTTTACTTCCTCCCATCAGGTATTTATGCACATTACTAAAACCACAGAATGAGTCCTCTTAGAGTACATCTCTGTTAGCATGAAGGTGAAGGTGATCAGAAATGGACAGAAGTGATTTGTCAAGTGCAAATCATGCCTGACCAAACTGTTTGCCTTTTGCAGTAAAATAGAGAACCTCATTGCCTTTTGTAATAAAATGAGTGGATTTGTGGACAAGGAAAGAGCACTAGACATAATTTAGCTTGACTTCAGCAATATTTTCTACACTGTTTCCCACAATATTCTTGTACCCATATAAAGAAGCTTTGGTCTCTGGGTAAAGGAGAATGGATGGGCAAGAAGATGAATAAAGACACGGTTGAATGGTCCGAGGGCACTAATTATATACTTTACCTAAAAATCAATAACAAGGGGAGTACCACAGGAGTCTGTCCTGGGGTCTGCCTTGTTTAACACCCTATCAATGAGCTAGAGGAGCTTACAAACTCCTTGTTCATCATATTTGCTCTTGACTCCAAACTGGGGGTTGGGAGCAGCTCCTATACTTAAGCACAGGGCTGCCATCCAGAGCAATTCAGAGTGAGCTGGGGGATGGTACAGTGGGAACCTTACAGAATTCAACAAGAATAAAATCAAAAATCTCTATCTAGGGCAGATGAACCCCTTCAAGTGACACAGGCTGGGGATCAACTCTTTGGGAAGCAGGTCTGTGGGAAAGGCCCTAGGCTTCTTGGGGCAGTGAGCTGGACATTGGCAGAAGTGTGCCTCAGAAGCAGAAATAGCCAATGGCATCCTGGGCTGCACAAGCAGGAGCAGAGTTACAGTGATTACTTCCTCTGCTCAGCACTCACTGGAGCACACATGTATACTGCATCCAGCTGTCAGCCCACAGCACAAGGAAGACATCAGGGAACTGGAGACTGTTCAGGAGGAACCACCACTTCGGTGGGAGCTGGAGCATTTGTGCTGCGAGGAGAAATTGGAAGAGCTAGATATGCTCGCCTTGGTTCAGAAATGACTTTGGAAGTACACACAGCAGCTGCAGTGCCTGCAAGGAGCTCACACAGGGGTCAGAATTGGGCTCATCACATTGCTAGAAGGGTAAGAGAGCTGACGTGAATGAAAACTCAAGGGTGACAATGGATATAAGGAGAGCTGTTTTCCCATTAATACAGTCAGGTAGTGGCACATGTTGCCCAAGGAGGCAGTGCAGTTTCTGTCCTTGGTGGTTTCCAGTCCCTGAATGAATGAAGATCTGAGCAGTCCCTGAATGAATGAAGATCTGATCAGAGCTGCCCATGCTGTGAGCTGAAGATTGAACCAAAGAACTCCTGAGGTCCCTTCCAGTCTGAATGATCCTCTGATCCTCTGATTTGTGGTAAACAAAAGTTTCTTATAATTTGGCAGAATGGGTCAAATGCAGTTATGGGAATAATTGCTTCATGACTTCATCTGTGACTTTCAGACATTTTTCCTGTTAGAGTCATTAAGAGTTTCTGACATGTTTTTCTTGTTTCACAGTCATCCAGAGATCAAAACAGACTCAGAAACTCATTACAGAATGCATAAATAATAAATTTCTATGCTGCAATAACTCATTGTGTGGCAAAGACACTTTCAAGAGGATACACTACTTGACTCTGTTCTTTACTCTGCTGAACATGTTCACTAGATCCTGAGCATGGAAGCTTTGAAAACATAATTTAGAGTTCTACTTATTTCATTAGAGTGACATGCATTTGCATTAATTTGGTTTGACTTGATTCCTGGCAGACTGATGTATCACAGTTGCCATTTATACTAAAGGTGGCAGTCTGTCTTCTCCCTTTCACGTGACTTCATTACTCAGTACAACAGAATTTGACTAGTTACTGGAAATAAGTACAATTATCTCACAGAGAAATAAATAAAATCACATATAAATAGTATCAAGGAAAAAATCTGCCCACATTTTAAACAACAGAACTTCAAGCAGCCTTCGGAAAATATGTATGGGCCAAGTCACAGGTAGAATGTGAACAGTGTCCTGCTAAAGCCTTGCTTCTCATTCACCAATGCAGTAACGTTTTGTTCATTGTTGCCTTTCAAAGACGAAACAGATGAAAATAGTACAAGAGTACATTTATGTAACACCATGTCTTCTGAACATTGTCATCTTGTTCTCCTAAATTCTAAACTTTAATACTGACGCGCACATGTGGATTGTGGGCACAGTGATTCATGAGTGCAAGAATGAAGAATGAATCATCCCAAAATGATCATGGAGGAGGTGGGTATGGTGGTACAGGAGGGCACACCAGAGGCAGCATGCTGCACCATCTGAACAACATGTGCAGGAATGATTGAAGTGCTCTCAGACGAAGCCTCTCGTTGAGTATTAAAATAGAGCAATGTGATTTCTCTAAAAAACTATCATGTAGAAAATATATTCTACAAATAAAACCAAATTTTCGGTACAGAAATGGCGTCTGGGATTGTTCTCACATTTCTACTTTCCCAATTGATCTTGGTTTTAAATAAGAGTGTAGGTGCGGGAGTGTCACCTGTGATGTCCAGCAGTCTTACCTTGGACCATGCAGCATGAATGTTGTCATCTAGCTGCCCTCTGTTGTAACTGATAATGACCTTATAGCAGCATATCCAGAGAAGCATGATGAAGAAATCATTTTCAGCTGTACATATCTCTTATCTTCCTCACATCTGTCAAACCCTAGAAAGTAAGAGTAACATAAAGAGTCTGGTCTCATGATCTGCTGTTAGTCTAGGTTCATTTAACCTGACTACCTGTATTATTGTGTATTTGTTTCTTATTTCCATTTCTTCTCTCTGTAAAAGTGCCTTAAAACTGACAGATGTAGTAAATGCCAGTGCATTTATTCCTCATCCATATGCATATTTCCCATTTCCATTACTTTGGATAGTTCAGGTCAACTTTTGTAACACAGACTTAAGATAGAGATACAAAATTAATACACATTGTATTTTGAATGAGAAACATTAAATTTCCTTTTGTGAGGTTTTTTTTTAATTAAGTAGATTAAACTACACTTTTTATTTCTTTTTTTCCTGTGGCTCCTCAAGATACTGGCATAAAATTACTCAAATATATTCACTCTTGAGTAGCTCAATGAACGCTCTAACCATTTGCTCTAACAATACAAGAGAAAAAATATCTCATTAATTCTAGTTATAGCAACAAGTCTCTCTCTAGAATAATGTTTTGATGCTTTCAGACAGAATTCTTATTCTTTTTTATGGCAGTCATTCATGAAATAAAATGCCAGTATTGGGCAACCAGTAATTTACACTCCTTTTGGAAACAGCTGTTCCCATTATTGATCCAGCCAATTTTTCTGGAGTAAGGTGTGAAAAAGGAAGTGTTTCAGGAAATGTGATTGTCTAACACAAAATGATACCTTGCCCTAATATTTGGCACTATGTTATTTAGGCAGCAGGGAACACATTCCACAAAACTAAGAACAACTAAGGGGTATTTGCTATAGCATTTCATACAAAGGCCTGAAGCAGCAACTGAAGACCTTACATAAATTTTCTCACTGAAAGCGAGGGATAAAAGCATGTCAGGAAGGCAATTGATAAACTAATGGTTAAACTTGGTTGGTTTGTTGGAATTCTTTTTGATTCTTTTCATTCTTTTCATTTTTTTTTACAAGCCTTTTACTGTAACAGACTCTAAAGCTCCATCTGAATGTCTTTCAGCTCTGTTCATAGCCTCCCTGACTGGGTGTTTTCCCTCCTCTAATCTTTCAGAACTTCAATACAGCAAACAATATAGCAAATCAAATTATTTTCCAACTATTTTTTTCCAGAAAATACTGCTTCATGTATACTAAAATATTGTTTAAACTTCTCAAAGAGGATTTGAAGGTGAGAAAGATGTCCCAGTGTAGCTAAAAAGGCTCAGGCAGTGAAAAGTGATGCCTAAGTCAAAGTCCCTACTCCAATCCTAAATTGCAATCAGGACTTAAATTTCACAGTCCAACATAATAAACAAGTACATGCAAGGCTTCTAAAGGGGAGATGTCTTCTGGTGTCTCTCCTTGTAAAAGTTCAGTTTAATTCAGTCACAGAAACTGGCAATAGATTTTTCAGAGCAATAGCTGAATTTTTTCAGAAGCAGTAATGTTGAATAGTGAGAGCATCTGAAAGAGTCCATGCAGCCCAGCCTGCGAGCATCCTCACTGGGCTTGGCCTAGGTTTGGCCACTACTCACCTGCCTCATCCTGTCCCACTTTGGACAAATATGGTTCTCATAGGGTATCCTTCAGATATTTCACAGCAGATCAGTAAAGAAAAAAAAGATTCAAGATTTAAAAAGATTTAATCAGTCTCTCATCCAGATGTTCATAGTTTTAATGTTTTGTTTCTTACCTCAGTGGAGAGATCCAAGATATAAAGAATCAGTGATATGGGAAAAGCTGCAAATAAATTTATCTTTAAACAAACAAATGTAAAAGAACAGAGGTTATCCTAATAAGGGTATTTTAAAAGAAAATGCTTATTTTAATTGTATGTATCCTGCCCTTTGTTCTCTCTATTAAAGGGCAACCTCAGCTGGTGTAGAGAGAAGGGCATGGGGGAACCAAAGGAAGTGAAATGTTCATCTGAGTCATGCATGAACTTTGTCTTTCAGAATTAGTAAGACATTTTTAGCTAATCTCTCAGATACTTTAAAGGGCTTAAAAACATTGCTTACATACCCGGAGCTTTAAAGAAGCTTGCATTAGTTAGAAACCCCATACATTATTTAGTCAGTGAACGCTATTTGTAATAGTACAGCTATCAGCACGTTTATAGAGCTTTCCGGCCATGAATGTGTGATATACTATCTCTCTGCCCAAGTACAATGGCTAGATAAATGAGGCCAAAACCAATGAAAACAAAGTGCCACCATGAAAGTTTGGTACTTTGAAATCAGTGACAAATTGCCTGCTCCCTTGATTTCACTGGGACGAGGATTTCAACTAGAAATATCACCACGGAGTAAAAAATCCATCAAGTACCAATTGAAAATGCACGTTAATCATTTCCATTTGTGAGAGCAATAGTTTCTGGTCCATTCATTTGGGCATTTCTGCAACATATTAAAATGAAAAACATGCAATGTTTCAGAAAGGCAGTAAAAGAGAACCAAAGAGCTTAGTCTGAATCTGATAATTTTAAGCACAACTTATTCATCCTACTCCCTGCTACGTAATAACAGCATGGCTAGACAGTCATTCTTTCTCTCTTTCCCCATCTGCATGGCTGCTGTATTTACCCTGTGAAGGGCCAGACTGTTGAATACACACAGATTAGGTTAAATAGTGAGAAAATTGTTCAAGTGATTATCCAGCTTCTTAGATGTCACAATTATTCCAAAGATTCAACAGCTGCTTCATGTTTACCAGTTACAGCTACAGACTGGTCAGTAGAAAGACTGTATTTGACTTTTTTTTTTTTTTCCTGAATTGTGGTACATTGCACTCAACTAAAAAGCCAGTTGGAAACCTTAGCTAAAATACTGAAGTCAAAAATTGAAGAAAGATGTTATTCTCTAACTTGACATTCAAATCAAGTCTTAGGAAAACACTCAAAACATGCAAACATTAATATAGGACTCAGTGATTGGGTTTGAAGCCAACCTAATTCCTAATTTCCAGATATGCCCTGACTTTTGTAGATGTTGAGTGAAAAATCAATTATTAGAAACTGGGCTGATCAGGGAAGCACAGCTGTCAACATTAAGTTGCTCTCCTGCTGCTTTATTTCTCCCTGCTGCATTAGTTTCGAGTTACTTTGTACATCTTATGACCATCCTATTAATCTTTTTTTTTTTTTTTTTTTGACTTCATTTTGAGTATCTCTAGGTTTTGGGTCAGTCTGCTTAATTTTCTCACATGTCAAACTGTCAGGAAGAGGTAGGAGCATTTCACTGTGGTCAGACAAATTAAAAATAGCCTTGTTTGCTCTGAGCAAGGTACATATTAGTTATGAGTCCCTTTTTTGAAAAAGCAGTGGGTAGGGTGTTTCAAGGGAGGGAAATTCCCTAGAAATGGGCAGCTGAGAATTCAGTATGGCATATGTTTTAGGTACAGTTATTTCTGTACTGAGATTTTCAAGAAAGTTAAACAAAGTGCATTTCCATGCTACCCAAGAACCAAAAGCAGGGCACACAGACATGAAACTCTATAATTCCTTCAGGCTTTCCCTGGTGGGGAGTGCTGCATTAGCCAATGCCCCTATACCCAGAAAAATTTATGGAGCTCCAGCCTGCCCCATTTCTGCTGCCTTTCCTGACCTTCCATGGACTGCAGCACATTTAGCTGCTGCACAGTGGTTTGTGCTTTCATGCCATTTTATTCTCTGCAAGCCTCAGCCTCAGATATCAGACTGTATGAAGGGGGGATGAGGTCACTTGGTTGTATTTACCCCTCTACCTGCACTACAGGGAGCTGCCTGGAGACAGCACTTCAGGGATCAGGTTACTCTGCTGTGGAGAAAGTGGGATGGGGAGGGTGTGGGACTTTGCACTGGCTTTTAAACTGATGCTAAAACAGAGGTTCAATATGGTGCACTTCCTTGCTTTCCTGTCAGCCTTCCAAAACACTCATCTCTCTTATACCATTTCCTTTTTCATATTTTGGTGTCTAAATAAGAGCGATGCCCAGGCTTCCAGTACAGCTATCCAATTGTACCTAGTACAGATGATGGACTCTATGGAATCAATGTAGACAAGTGAGATAGTCTGTGGTCCAATAATTTAAGCCTGAAATTTACTTCTAAAATATGGTCAGACAAATCCTACCCCACAACTCTTCCAATTTGTTGCCAAGGTTGCATATTTATAGCTTTCTTCTTTTATATCTAATTTAGGAGCTTCATTTCAAAGATTTTCTCAGAACAGAAATTCTTCATAGGCAAAGGCTGTATGGGAAGTATATATAGGGCTGCTAGTTCTTTCCCATGCTTTTAGAAAATGACAGTTTGTTCAGATATGAACTTGAACCAGTATAAAATATATTATATATACTATATCATATTTTAATTAGCACAAATTGGCAATCTCATCAGTAAAGAGCCTTTAATAAGAAGATGTAGGCAGTTCCAAGCTTGTGCGCTCCTCCACAGTAAAATTCTCAAGGGCTATTCTCAATTAAATATTCTGTTAACTATCACAAGACTTTTTGAATCAACTGATTTTGCTTTTCTATTCCGAGTTTAGATGTAGTCTGTGCTTTCCACCACCATTTTAGCTCCCTGTAAAAGTTATAACAGGAGTAAAAGACTCAAACAAATAAGTTTAATAGATTTTGAAATTAAAGGGAACATTATGATCTTTAATAGCCTCCCTAAATAACACAGGCTGTAGAAACTCTCCCAGCAATTCCTGCATTCAACATAAAATGTCTGTTTAAATTTTAGCACATCCATGGGATAGCTATCCAGTTACGATGTAAAGACTTCTAGAGAGGTAGGATCTAGCACGTTCCTAGAGATGTTCTGTTTGGTACATTACCCTGAAAAGTTAAACCATGTGCCAGAAAAATTTCATCAGGTTTTCATACAACTTTTCATGGTAAGCAGAGATACTGAGTCACTTCCCATACTGTTGTTATTTTGTAGATCACCAGCAGATCACCTCTTAATCCCTTTTTGAGCATATTACATGCATTGGTCTTCCTATTGTCCATACCATGAAATTTTTTTTCAGATAAACATAATTAAGTTCTTCTCTGAGACTTTTTTACTTTTGTTTATTATTCTGGACATCAAAATGGGACCCAGATAATGCATGCAGAGTAGAAATTTGATATCTACTTTATCTTCATGGTGTGCAACTTGTATTTCAAAGATAACACTTTCTTTCCTAATTATAACAATATATTGACAATTTCCCTGAGGATATCTATCAGTACAACTAAGATCTCAGTAGTGTCATCAAATTCCCCTGTCAACAGTTGTTATTCTTACACATATGGAGCTCTTCTTACTTCTGTTAATTAATGCGTTTTTCCAATGGGAATCATCTCATCAATTGATCCAGATCAGTGTGTAAAACAGACATAAAATTTTTGCCAGTCTAGAAAGTCTAGACAAATTATGCCACTGATTACATTGATTTTTGTCCCAAAAATTTTGTTAGAAACATTGAGCTACTATGAAGGAAAATTCAGATCTTTCTGTCAAGATTGTACCTGAGCTATGTTGATGCCTTTGCAAACTGCTTTTATTTTTTTTGCGTTTAGCTAGTCTTCATCCAGTTTTAATGATCTACTCTGATTTAGAAAAATTCTTTTTTAACAACCGTGATATTAGAGTAAAATGTGTTGTCAATATCTGCTATAATTTCTGAGGAGCTTTTTGGCATCCAAATGTTTTATATCATGGTTGCTTGGCAGAGTTAAGTAAAAGTTACATAAACCCTTTTTGATTGTCATTAGCTATTTCAGCATCCTTTTATTTTTATATGAATGACTTCTATATTAGACAATCAACTGGACTCACTGGAGCTTTGAATGCTCTATCTTTTAATGATTGGGCACCAGACTTCTAAAAAGTGTAAGAATCACTGATTTTGAACATAAGAGAAATCAACTGAATATTCACTGCAAATAGCAAGAAAGCCATCAATAGCTTCAATATATTTGGGGAATAAAGGACTGTTTCAGAAAATGAATACATTAGACAAAATTGTGCTCTTTGACTAAAATTTGGGTAGAGGAAAAATAAATGCTTTTCCTCATATGGCTTTAACAGCGTTAGACATATATGTGACCAATTGATTTTTTACAAGTATTCAGCATTTTCACCAAAACCCTCATTATTTTAACCTATTTCAAGAAAAACAATTATGAAAGCCACATTATTACTTAGACTAGTTTTCCTGTATGCTTGTATAACATCAATGCCAATGTGAGTAAAAAAATTATCCATTCTCCATCCGTAATTTGTAATATCATTTTTTTCTTTCCATTTTTCTTGTGAAAACTGGTTAATTACAAAAGCCAATGGCCACTTTTTGCTACTGGCCATGTTAGCAGCTCTGATGGTCTGGTTGGAGATTTCTAACTGCTGCAGTAACTCAAAAGGTAATGGATTTCATCAACTGTTGGTGTTGCAAAGTGTGTCTGTAGGTTTGTATTTTGAAGAGTGGAATAACATCTCAGTTCATATGATAGCATCACTTTTCTTCAAACTAATAAGGGCAGAATTCCTTCACCTCAAGTGATAGAGGATTACGATGCTTTTTTTTTGGTTTTCTTTATGACTTTTAGTTGCATTCAAGAGTGAAGAAATCATGTTGGTCACTAAAGACTAAATCAACAAACTACTACCTGAGTCTTTGGGCTCCTTTTTTTTTTTTTTTTTTTAAGAATACAGTGTTACTTGAGAAAAATATAGACCATTAAGGCAAAAAAGGGATTTCCCTCATCTTTGTAGTGATTCCTGGTTATTTTCATACAAAGTGAGAAATTACGTCCATTTTTTTCTTACAAAATGTCACAATTTTGCAATATAAAATTTAGCTTAAGAAAAACTTTCCCTTTAACCTTGCATTTTTTCAGCCGAAACCTTTCTCACAGTTTTATTAAAATGTTAATTAAGAATACAGCATATGTATCATTAGAGGTTGTTTTAAAAAGGTTCAAATTCAGAATACAAAAACCCCACTTTTACTATTGCTTCAAATACCAAAGATAATCTGACATTCAGGACTGTCTTTATTCAGAGCTTTCAATTTCAAAGCAATCCTCCTTTTGGCACTCACCCTTACTTAATTATTTCTTACTTGAGGAGAATGATTCTTTCTCCAGCTGAGGCAGCAGCTGCATCATATTGATGTAATCAAAAAAAAGGGGAAAAAAATCAGTTATTTTTCCTTGGACAGATGACTTGAGGAGATTTTATATAGAAAATGTCACGTAAAGTGACAATGTTGTCTCTTTGAGGCAAACCCATCTGCCACTGCAGTTACTAAGTTTCTGCCACACAACGAGTTTTGTTTTAATTTTATACATTATACACTTGTGCTCCATTAATTATTCTTACTAAAAGCAGGAAAAAAACCCACAAAAAATCACAAAAAAATTTCAAAAATCCCATGTCCTACAGATAAGGTATTTCATACTACCCAGTTTTCCCAGAACAGTAACTTGAAATTTTTTTTTGACGGAGATGGCATATTGTGATTTAGAGGTCATGGATTTAGTGCTATAGTAGGAAATTTTGACCATGAAATATATTATTGACACCAGGAAATTATTTAGTAAATTACTCTGGGTTTGGTTTGGAGGTTGTTTTGTTTTCCTTCTCCCCCAGCTTTTCTTTGTGACACATTAACTGTCAAGTCTGATGTCTTGTTTCCAGTGGTGACAAAAAACAGCTGTAGTTGAAAAGCACAAAGCTCTGTAGGAGATCCTGATCATCATAGTGATTGCCACTTAATTTGAAGAGCCCTGAAGACCTAAGCTTTGTATTCTTCTTCACGTAAAATGGTTTAACAGTAAATAGCCATGCAATCTATGTGAATATCAAGTATGATTTTGAATCACAGCTTCACTGTTCTTATCTTCACCTTTGGAAGAGGCCAGATTCTGGATACCTATACTTTCAGCTACTGCTCTGAAAACTAATGCAAACAAATAGTTTAGCTTCCTAGCAGTCCCTTATTTCCTTATCTGCAACTTTAAATTCTTGGTTATCGAGCCAATTCACTGACTCTTTTCCAAACTCTTGAGTTTCATTAAGGAAAACAATCTGTTTGTTTTGTATCTCTGGCTATTTATAACAATTTCAGTCATCTTAATTTATAGTAGCTTGCAGTAATTTAGGCTGCTGCCAATTATGTTCACTAGAGATATTTTAGCTAAAGTAACCTCATATGACTTGCTGTTAAATCATATCAGTTTACTTTTTACCTTCCAGTTCTCTCTCTTATTTTTTTTTTATTTTATCACAAGAATGTTGGTCTTACTGTGCTATTTTTCTTAGATTTTTTCTATATACAAGGAATTTTTGCTTTACATTCTATTTTACTTGATTCTTTAAACTGCTCCATATTAAATACCCATGTAGTCACTTGTATTGCACATTTCTTGAATAATTGTTTGCTCTGTTTCTGAGACAGATTAAGCTATCTCACATGATCTTAAAAAGAATAAAATGCCCACACAATTTGCTACTGAAGACAAATTAGTGTCTTGCAAATTTATTACATTTTAAATTTACTATGTTAACTCACACTGCAACAACAGTGGTCTGCTCCCTTCATCTCCACTGTGTGGAAATCTGTGACTTTTCAGAAGCAAATGGAAATGGATGAGCTAGATGGAGGTACTGCACAAGCACAAAGATCGGCAAAATTGGAGCAAAATAAAGATGTTATAAAAGAGGAAAATATTTCCATTATTCCAGTAGCATATTTACTAGTGGTTTACACAGTCTCAGCAGCAATTTTTAATGCAATATTTGCATGCCTCATCACACTTTTCCCCTCCTATGTGTTTCAGCATTTTGTCTTAATTGTGAATATATCCCAGTTTCTTTCCTTGCATGTGTTATTTCTCAGACTATGTTTGAAGGTCACCAGGTATAATTAAATGATCATATTTTCTCTTTCTCTAATACTTCTTCCTAGCCCAGTCTTCCAAAGAACATTTTAGGATTAGAAAAAAATCTTTTCTTTCCTATCTTCTCAGCAATAAACACAGTGACTTAAATATTTTATGAGTAGAGTTCCTGCAGTGTTTAAGAAGAATGTTCTGCAAATACAACATGTGCTTTTGCATCTCCTAATGTGTGCAAAAAAACCCCATTTCTCGGATTTTTCACAACTTCCATTATGGACTTCTTCCCTTGTGATGACTATGTAGCTCACCAGCCTCTGCACATACCGTGCTCCTGCCTACACTGAGCAGCTGAGCCTTTATGTTTGGAACCACGAAAACCTTCCCACATCCTCTGGATTTTCATCCTGGTAGTAGGTTGCACCTAATGTAGTTCTATTTAGTAGAAATAATATTTCAGCACCATCACCTACAGCCAAATTCCACCACTTTGCCAGTGGTCCCCAAGGCATTGCAAACTCAGCATAAGGATGGTAGAATATGGTTCTATATAAACCAGGTACATCTTCTATTTAGAAACAGTAACTACAAATTAGTTGGACGTCTTTAATTAGTGCCCCTTGGGCACACACAGAAATACACAAATCAGGTTCACAAAGCTCCAGCCAGCAAGGAGATGTGTCTGATACTACCAGTGTGGTGGACCTGACCATTCATGATCTGAAAGCTTTGACTCTACTCCTCCTCCCACACTCCACATAACTATAGAAAGTTTGTAGCTCAAGAACCTGGGTGCTACTTCTTTCATCCTCTGTCCAAAGTCTTGCCAGCACTTCTCTACCAATTTCTTTACTTGATACCTCCTAAAAGAGAAAAAAAAACCTTGCAGCCACTCACAGAGCCAATGTATGATGCAAAGTCCATTCATGGCATAAACACACAAGAAGATTTTAGGCAAATTATATGTAAGTTACAAAAATTACTTTATAAAAAGATTAATGTCTTTTCACCTTAATTGATTAATGAGACTACCTGCTCTCTAATAGCAGGAGCTAGTTACCTGGCAGCCTAGCTCCATACTGCAGATTTGTTAGGCCACACCAACTACAAATGCTTTGAACCTTGAGTCTCAAACATTTCATGATATATCTTTATGTACAAGAGGCATCATGCTTCATTGATGTATTAGCCGGAAAGGGAATCCCACTGCAGTCCAGTTGCGAATCCTTTATTTTTGTGAGAAATACAGGCAGCCCACATTTGTTTTCTTGAACAAAAAGGAAGATACAATTAAAAAATTAGATACATGCACGAATGTTCTGTAGCCCAGCATAAGTCATCACAGTTCCTTTGAGTGTGGGATAGAAAAGAACACAGACATGGAAATGGGGAAGCGGGGAAACTGGGAACAGGGAGAGTGAAAAAAAAAGAGAGTACATTTTTCTTCTTCCATCTAACCCCGTGCCAGAGGACTCATTTCCAAGTGACTACATGGCACCATTTTGAATAACATATGTGCTTAAAAGTAGAGTAGGGCTCTGTATAAAGATGGTCCTTTCCCAGAGGAAGCCATATGAAAACAAGAACTTCAGGATGGCTGTTCCTTGGCAGATAGATCTAGTGCCACTTGCTAGAAACCATCTTTCCTTCTCAATATTACAGAGTATCCATTTTCCATGTGGCGCTACTAACCTTCCTGCAGAAAGCTGTAAAAGTGCTTCCTGAAAATAAAAACAAACTTTTCTAAGATAAACTTGCTAATAAAATAAAAACCTTGATTTTTGCACTGAGTTGGTGAGTTAAAATCGCTCCAAATTTTAAAAAATAATACAAAGTTGTGGAAAAAATATTTTAAAAGAAATCTGTAATCCTGACAGTTAGGGGAAAAGCAGTGCCCACAATATAAACTTAGAACTGATCCTGGAGTCTTTATAGAGCTTCCTTTTTTATTTTTTTTAGTATGTTCCCATTTAACTTTCCCAGATAAAATCTTTCAGTTCTTTTCATACAGGCTGAAAGTTTTTTAGTGCTTGTACAGGGAAAAAAAAAGAAGAATCCTTCTGACTTTACTTTCTCTTGATCTCAGACACATCCAGGCTCCTAAAACATTGGAAGGAGAATAAGGTGGGACAGGGAGCATGACGAATGAGGTACAACTAAGTCCAAGGTACTTACTCTCCAAGGAAGGAGAAGACATATTTTGTTAATATTTCAACTTTATTCTGATAGTCTGAAATAAAAAGCAAATACTTTCATCAAATTACAGTTTAGTGTCTGTAATTAATATATTTCTGAAAAGTAGATCCTCATGAAAAATGGAACATTTTTGCTTAGTTTTTCTATGTTTTTAAAGCATCCTACCAAGGAGTTATGTGATACCTTTGAATTTCAAGCAAATGAAAAAAAGTCCTTGAAATACATACAACAATCACTCCTGAGTTTATAGTGCTAATTACTTATAAATAGTGGTGTCATTTTAATTAAATGCATTTTTTTCAGTGGAATCCATACACCTTAGATATCTGTCTAACTTCTCTCATTACACGGCTTCACCTGAGAAGCAGGAATTTTAACCTGTAACCTCAGCAGCTGGATCCTGAGCAGCTATTAATATGATAGAATATTTCTGCTTCAGCAGATCCCTTTCATTGTCCTGACCAGCCATTTTCGATTTTCTGGTTAACAGGAATACACAAATTCTTATGCATGACAAACAAGAGTGCTTGCTTTTAGTACAGAATAGCACAGCAGAGCATGATAAAGCATAAAGAAAGGTGGAGGAGACCTTGTTGAAACTGAAATCTAAAAAGGCACTGAATTGTTGGTGGATTCTGTCTGTGGAGTGCTTCTGGAGTGGTCTGCCAGGAAAAGTTCTTCCAGCAAAGAGGCTGTGGTCAGTCAAAGGTGCAATCATTTGCTCTCCCTGGATGAATAGTAACATATTTAATGGAAGCCTTAGTGTGCTCAACCACCAACCACCATCTCTCAACCACCATCTCATCATCAAAATCCCAGGAGCATTTACAATGGTCATGAGGGGAACTGCAACATCTCATGAAATCTAAAGTGAGACGATGGGAAGCTCCTAAGTTGCTTCAGAACTGTCATTACCAGTGTCAACACATTTTTGCCAATCAGCATGCTAGAACAAAAAAACCCTTTTTAACTGTTGGCTTCTGGAGAAGAATTCCATACCTTTATTTTTGTTTGCAAAGGTTTTTTACGTAAACATGTTTTTCCATTTGTGAGCTGATCCAGTGGGGACTTAGTTCATGCTGGTGTAGCACTGAACTCAAGTCAATATATTTGCTTTTTAACAGGGTCTAAACTCACGGGTACAGGAATATGCAATCATGCTCCTGGTTCAGTGGGAGCCCCTGTAGGAAGACAGTTGTCTACTTTCCTCTACAGAGGCATTTGCTAAGTTATTCAGGTTTAGGTTCATGTGAAGACAGTGGAGAAAAAGAGCGGTTTCACGTGTAAGCAGATGGGTGGAAATCTTAACATCTGCCATCACATATGATTTTGTTAGCCAGTTATTTCTGAAGTTTTAGGGAGAGTGTCCTCTCTACAGGTTTCTTATAAACTTAAAAAATATTTCCCCCAAGACTTTGTTACCATGAGTGTGAAACGCTTAAGGTTATTTTGCAAGATATAAGACAAGTTTGTCTAACGGAGATAAAAATCTTGCTGTTGCTACTGCTTGCATAATCATTCTGTGAAGATTTTTGAAACATCTTTCTTTTGCTGCTTTATGACTGTTAGTTCCCAGAAGGACTTTTTCTATATTCTCCTACATGTAACAATCAACTTCTGACCAAAAAAAAAAAGTTAAGGAAGTTCAAACTACAGTCAAAATTCTCACTTTTTATTTAAATTCCCAACCTTCACTGATGAATCTCTTTTCAATCTGTTTATTTAAAAAAAAATGAAACCGTCATCCTATATGTTTGTGGGTTTTCTGCTAAAAATAATTGAAGTAGTGCTATACTTGGTCATAGCCATAGCGAGGAGCTGTAACATCTGCCTCTTTGAATCTTGAAATATCTGAGCAAGCAACAGCTACTATCTACTGCTCTACTTTTGAACGAGATGGAGTGCAAAAGGAACAGGAAATTTGAACATGGTCTTTTATCATTATACTTCCTACCCTCTCTAAATCCATTGTGATTCTAGAGTCTTTGCTTATTTTCTTAGGTTGGCAGCACAGACTTTTTTTCACAAAGAAGGAGCAAAACTAGTGATTTTGCTTATAAGATTCATTCATTTTCTAGTATAGCTAGATTTTTCCTGGTGCAGTGCCTGACACAAGGCTGTAGTTTAGTCCAAAATTCCATTGGCTGCTCCTAAGTTTCATGGATATTTTAAATTTTATTCCTGAATTTACTTCTACTATATGTCTTAGTTGACATATCTCCTGTGCCTAGACTAGCAAAAAATGCAGGAGATTCTGCATGGGTTCACCAGTGAAAATCTTGGATAGGAGAATCTGCATGGATTCAGAGGAGAAAATCTTGGCTAGAATCCTCTAGGGAATATTGCCAAAGTCAAAAGAATACTCACAGCAATGAAATAATTTCTTCTCTTGCCATGGATCAGTAATTAAGCATAAATGGATAAAAGCATTATCTAGAAATGTAGAATTGTCTCATTTTGCATTTTTTTCAACGTGTGGCAACTATAGATAATCCATTCTTCCGAGATTTAGTGCATATTTCTAACAATTAATTGAACTTGTGAGATTTTTTTTCCAAATGCTAAAGAGAGGGCACAATCACATAAGAAAAAAGTTGCTTCCAATTTATGTTGGTTTTGGCTGGGGTAGAGTTAATTTTTCCTCATAGTAGCTGATAGGGGGCTGTGCTTCTGGATTTATGCTGGAAACCATGTTGGGAAGACAGGAATGTTTTAGTCACTGCTGAGCAGGGCTTACACAGAGCCAAGGCCTTTCCAGCCCCTCATCCCACCCCACCAGTGAGTGGGCTGGGGGTGCATGAGGACTTGGGAGGGGACACAGCCAGGACAGATGACCCCAAGTGACCAAAGGGACATTCCAGACCATATGGTGTCATGTTTAGGATATAAAGCTGGGTGAAGGAAAAGAAAGGGGAATGTTTGCAGTGATGGTGTTTGTCTTCCCAAGACACCACTACATATGATGGAGCCCTGCTTTCCTGGGAATGGCTGAACACCTGCCTGACCATGGGGAGTGGTGAATGAATTCCTTGTTTTGCTTTGCTTATGTGCACAGCTTTTGTTTATCTGTTAAACTGTCTTTATCTTAGCCCATGAGTTTTCTCCATTTTACCCTTCTGATTCTCTCCCTGATGCCATTGTGGTTGGAGAGGGGCAGGAAATGAGCTTGCCAGACAGGAATAAACCCTGACATAAACCATAAAAGAAAGCATGTCCTAAAAAGTCTTACATGCACCTGCAGTCCAAAGGTTTCCATATAATTCTTCTCCTTATAAATGGTGCAACTCATGCAGAAGGCATTGCTAAAGGCATTATCTCTTAAAGGTGTGAAGATACCTGGAATTCCTTTAATTTCTCCTGATCCTATAACCAGTAAGTACTCTCTACTCTCTTTTCGTAGGTTTAGTGTTTAAGCAGTTTTGATCCTGAAAACTTCAGCAGTGCTGTGGCACTGGAGATGGTGGGTAAATCTTCTGACATAATATTTTAAAATGCAGGTTTTATGAACTACATACAGCATTTCAGAGCACTAGTTTGAATCCACTGCAGTAAACCTTACATACAGTATGAATCTGTATATCCACAGTCCTACAACATCCAAAATAGCTGTCAATAGTAAATTTGACAATAGTTAAACCTGTATGGGCCTAGTGTAACAATTAAAATTAAAAAAATGAACCTGGCACATACTTTCACTTCTTTGATTTACAGAGTTAAAAAAAAAAATGTCCTATGGCAAAAAAGGATTTTTACATTACATTAAGACGGGTTTCTCTTGGTGAATATTTGTATTCAGCAGCAATAATACTAACCATAGAATGCAAGTAAAGAGAAGAGAGAAGGACCAGGAAAAATGTTATTTTCACTGATATTGATTTTTTGCTTGACATCACATTTGACGGTCATTATGGGTTTTGTGCAGCTGGGCATCATGACTAGACAGTGCTATTAGATTTTCTGCTGAGAAATTACAAATATAATTCTTTTACCTAAATATTTCCCCTTTTCCACTAGGTCTTGATTGTCCTACACCACCATTAGATGTTAGTGAAATCAAGGAAAATTATGAAGAATTATATAATTTAGCATAGTTAAAGTTATGATAATTTAATACAAGACACCATATTCTTTGAGAGAGGAGTAAATCCTTGTGAATAACAGATTTTTTATGGTATTATCTTTTTGTATTAACTACTTAAATATTTTTTAATGTTTCTTGAGGAAATGTTTTTATTTTCGTACATATCACACAGCATGTGTGAAAACAGTTTATGGACTTCCACACCTAGGAATTTATTTTAAAAAATTAAAAAACATTTTTAGCCCTTTCAGATTCAAAAAAAAAGTTTTATTCTTGTCTTTTATTAAATGAGACATACCAGAATTTGAACAGAAGAAGTTGTATGCTCGCCTTCATGTCCTCTTTCAGTAGTGAGTGCTTAGAACTTCAATACCAATTTTACTCTCTGGTATCTTTCCTCCCATAAGTTTCTTTAGAGGAACTGTTTTTCTGTTGTTTCATGCCATCACAACCTTTCAAACTATGTTATCAGATCCCTTTCTTTCTTCATTTGTGTCCTCTTTCTGGCAATTCTCATCCAAACTTGACAAAGGTGCCTCTGCTGTTTTCATAATTTTTTGTTAAAAAAAAAATTCCTTTTGATAACAAGTTATTTTCCAGATCATAGTGGCTATATCAAATATATACTTTAAAGCACAATTTGCCGAGTTCTAGTTC
This sequence comes from Drymodes brunneopygia, assembly GCA_013400955.1. NCBI lineage: Eukaryota > Metazoa > Chordata > Aves > Passeriformes > Petroicidae > Drymodes > Drymodes brunneopygia. The sequence goes on along the minus strand of VZTZ01047218.1, from coordinate 151,638 downwards.
TTACATATAAAGTGAGTTAAACCAAGCCACTTAATGTATTAGCCAAAAAAAAAAAAAAAAGAAAACTAAAAAGAAAACCCCGGTAGATTCTTGCATTGGTTTGAATATCAAGGCCTCATTTTTTTCTCACAGTATTTACAATATTGATGTTATTCTATGCAGTAGTAGGTACTTAGTTTTTTTGCTTTAACAGATGGGAAAATAAGTTACAGCAGCTTGACTGATGCAAGTGAGAAACTGTACCAAAATCTATTAACTGCAGGTGTGGCAGGGTGGGGGTTTGTTAAATTATATTTAGTGGAAGAGAGATAAGCATAACAATGTTTTTTTCAAATTTCTTTTTTCCAGAACAATTAAGATGACATTTAGTTTGTGCATGCCTTATGGTTCCTTCACAACTGAAGTGGTAGGAAAGCTCTCCAGAGCATTATGGAAGAGCAGGAGTTATTAACAGACCTAGCCTTTGTGAACAGACTGTCGTATCTGCTGTGAAATCTGAGTTTATCCTGACCACTCTGTATCTGCAAGACCAGGAAGGGTTCCTGACCTCCTGTCAGGTTTTCATCTGAACTGCCAGCTTCTAAAAAGCTGTGCTTATGTCCCAATGAAAGCAAAGTTTACCAGGTTTTCTTCGCTTTTCCTCTGTAATAGAAGGAATGAATAAATCAGGCCAATTAGTGTTGGGGAGATTTTAGAAAGTTAAATTAGTAAGGGGGATTTATTTGAGCTGTGAGGTGCCAAATGGCCACCTGGAAAGCATTACTACATTGTCTATAATGATTGAGGCACCTTGCAAATGAGGCCTTGTCTGCTTATGATAAAAACTACAGATTTTGGTAAAAAAGTAGCATTGTTAGCTGTGAAATGTTCTCTAATATAACTGAGGGGGATCATGAACACTTTTCTCACAAACACAGTGGACTTTTTTTGACAAAGTTGCACATCCTAATGTGATCATTTCCTTATATTAATATGTCATGGACAGAGTTTCACAGAATCACAGAATTTTCTAGGCTGGAAAAGACCTCTGAGATCATCAAGGCCCAAGCCTTGCCCCAAAGGGCCATTTAAGACCATTCCTGAAATCTACTCCCAGGAGCTTCCCACATTGCCAGTTTCCACTGGGGCTGGGAGAAACAACTCCATGGCTGCTGCATGCATGGTGCCCTCACAGCTCAAGCACCAAAAAAGCCTTACAGTGCTCACACCAGTGCTCACACCTGTGTACAGCCTCACAGTGGGCCCTGGCAGCAGTCTAAACCCACTGCTGTAACTCAGTTAGAAAGCACTGTTAACCATTCCTTTTGCACTAGCATAGAAGGACAGTCACACACCTCAGCTGCCAAGGATAACCCATTAGAGATGCATCCATACGTCAGACTAGGGAAATTGAAGGTACTATCTAAAATAGCATCATGAAAAGCAACTCATAAATGCAAGCTTTTAAATCGAAATATCTGGCTATGGTTCTGCCATAGTAAGCAATTTTTTCCCATACTGTTTTTAGCTCAGGACATGGCTGGGAACACTACAGCAGTGAGAACATATCCATTCAATTAATGGAAAAGCAGTGCAGAAGTTGAACAAAATGACAGGTTTCTGGCCATTAAACAGAACAAATAATAATATTAAAAACTCTGCTGGTTTTGGCAACTGATTTCTGCCTCTGGTCCAGGAGCAGTACTATCAAATTTTATCATGTGCCACTGCAAACACTTCAATATGAGGAGTCTTGACTGCTGGTGTCATTGTTGACCTGCTACTCCTCCTGATCACAATGTCACCTTCTCATTTAGGGAAACAAAACAGTTTCTGTGAGAACACATCAGTCCAGATTTCAAGAATGACTAAAGGTTTTGGGACAAGCCAGCAGGGAAAATGACTTTTGATAAATTACAGATCAGTTAAGAAACATCTGCATAATCATATTTTCATAGATAACTGAAAACCTTAAGCTTTAGAAACTACTTCCATTCATCCTATGGAAATTACCAAGAAAAAGTTGATTCCATAAGGACAGGTGTAGTAGGTTTACCTTGTCTGGCTTCCACCCAGACACTCTCTCACTACTTCTTCCCTCCAGAACACAGAGAGAAAATGGAAAGGTCATTGGTTGACATAAGGACAGGGACATCACTCACCAGTTATCCTTACAGGCAAAAAACCTCAGCTCACAGAAGATGATTTTAATTTACTGTCAGTTAATAACAGAGTAGGTGCAGAGGGATGTGGAATGGGTGTTGTGGTCAGATCATAACCCTGGACTCTGCCATTCCTTCCTTGTCCAGAATGGGCTCTTTCCGTGGTACATAGTCCTTTGGGAATTAATTTCTTTAGTATAAGTCCCCCGTGTATCACAGCTCTGCCCAGAAAACCTGGTTCTGTTGGAACTCTCTCCACAGGCTGCAGGTGGTGGCAGGAACGTGCTCCAGCATGGGCTTCCAATGCACTCCAGCTTGCTTTAGGACATGCCTGTTTGGAGCAGTGTCAGGTCCTCTGGAGGCTGCAGGTGGATCTCTTTGCACACCTGGGGGGTTAATACAATGATTATTCTTCAAAACCCACTAGCCTATGGAACTACACGACACCTCATTTGTACAGTCATATCAAACATTAACCAAGAACTGAAGAGTAACCAGCCCATTTATGCCAACTTTTCACCAGTTTACCAAGCAGTCAAGTATGACTTTGGGTCACCAATCACCAGGGGCCACCGAAAAGACTGCTGGGACTGAAGAACACATGCACAGATGGGAAGGAACACATGACAATACTTTGGGGAAATTATTATCATATGTGTATTTACCTTGGAAAAACCTATGAATAAGTATGTAAAATAAAGTATTTAAACAGGAGCTTTATCTGTACTCAGTATGCACGATGTTTAGGAGGAGTTACTCCCACATGCATCCAGATGAATAAAGAATGCCTCCTTCTCGATACCACATTGGTGTTAAGGAGTTCAGTTTTACTGGTTTTCGGTAATAACACCTGACAGGAATAACCTGGAGTCTGGAAAGAAAGTTTTAGACTTGCTTTACCTCCAAATCTGACTCCTCCTGAGTGATGTCATTTCAAACACAAAGCCTGACAGTTGGAAATGTTTATGCTGACAACAATAATTGTAATTTTTTTTCCTTATAAATAGTTTATTTTCTTTAATGGTCTGATGGCCTTCTTTGAAAAGTTTATTAATTAAACATAATGTTGTTTTAGCCCATGTATAAAGAATGATGGAATTAGAATGATATAAATAATTTACATTTTTGTCAGGGAGTGTTTTGTAGTATCTTGCTGGAGAAAGTGAAGTAATTTATGACTGGCAGAACTTTCAATTTATAAGCCAGAATCACTCAGAGATGGAGAAAATAAAGAGAAATTTTTGTTTCTCAACAAGAAACTTAAATGAAAGTTGAGTATAAAGGTAGGTAACAAATTATCCCTTTAGAAAATATACCAACTGAATGCAAGAAAATGCTTCAAAATGTGCTAAGTGAATTCAGCATACTGCAGAATTCAGCATACTTCTGCTCAAAGCACATTCCATATGAAGGTGGCTGGAACTGAGAAAAACATGGGTCCTGCCATGATATCTTTTCCTAGTTGCACTTGAAACAAAAGACAACTAGTGCACAAAGCACAGCAATGACTAACCCTTGACTGGAGGACATGGAGATGAGTGGTCCTTCTTTATGATTCATGTGAGGTCTGACACTATTAAGCGCTTAAACTGATAAGAATATTTATCGATTGCTTATATCAAAATCTGAAGCAACAGAATTTTTTTAGGCACTTTAACAATTTGTGTTTGTTAGAGGAATTGAGCAGCTCTCCAATGATAAAATTCTGAGACAACTGGGATTGTTCAGCCTAGAAAAGAGAAGGCTTCATGGTGACATAATTTTGGCTTTCCAGTGCCTGAAGGGAGCCTACAATAAAAAAAAAATTGAGAGAGACTATTTATAAGGGCATGTAGTGACAGGACATTGGGGAATGGGTACAAACTGAAAGAGAATAGGTTTAGATTAGATGTTAGGAAAATATTCTTTAATGTGAGAGTGATGAGGCACTGGAAGTGGTTGCTCAGAGAAGTCGTGTATGCTCCATTCTTACAAGTGTTCAAGGCCAGATTAAATGGGACTTTGTGAGCCTGAACCTGGTCTAGTGGAAGGTCTCCCTGCCCACAGCAGGAGAGGTTGGGACAAAATGATCTTTCAGATCCCTTCCAACCTACTTCTTTATGATTCTGTGATTCTGTGGTTCTATGATTCTGTGATGATTCTGTGATTCTATGATTCTATGATAATGACATTGTCATTTATGCATTTTCTCTGAAGATGACTTCAGGGCTTAACTCCTGCATTTTGAAAGTAGGAACGAACAGGATTAAAACTCACACATACCAACTTCTCTAAAAGATAAGACTTTTGTCTACTTCCAAAAAAAAGTTTCAAGTGTCCAAATCAAATGTAAAATTGTTGTGCCAAAGTTGAGGACAATGTGAAACCATCCTGCACACAATTAATTTGCTTTTGTCATTTAAGCTGCTGTACTAATGCTTTGCATTACTATTGAAATGAGGTGATATGTCTGTTGAAGGAACATTATTACATGCTTGTTCTTTCACACCCGTGGAACACTGTAAGGAATGAAATTAGAAATATTTCTTGGTATTCCTGTAATTAAACATAAAAAATAAAATCACAGACAGCTTTATTTCAGACATTTTCCTTATTGCGTACACTCGATTGTGAAAACGTTATAGTTCTTTTTTCCCACATTGTTGCTGGTTAACTTTTTCTCCTTTTTATTCTTTTTTTAAATTTATTTTTAGGTGCAGCAATGTACTTTTTCCTAAATTTTCAAATGATATAGCTCAAAACAAAAAGATGTCTTTCTATAAAATCTTACTAACATCTTAATCCTGCTAACTAAGCGGATTGATCTTCAGTGTGAATGACACTTTTAGATGCAGAAGTTTGTCTTGTTTGAGCTGTCTGGGGCAGCAGCAAGCAGCCATTGTCTGCATTCTTGGCAGTAAAGGGAAAATGAGAAGAGGCAAGGATCTTTGATTCCAGATGAGGGAAAGGAGCATTCCCTAATAAAGGAAGAACTTTCTGCTCCACCCTCCCCTTTTGCCCCCAAAGTAGTCCTGGCACTGGAACTGGCTTTCAGCTTCAGCTACCTTGTTTTGTGGGATTGGCAAATTAAATAGGGCCAGAACTCAGGCCTGCAAGCACTGTCCTGGGGCTGTCTAGACTGAGATATTGTGAGCATTCTCTCTGCTGTGGCTTTAGGCAGACATCAGACCACCATGGAGAACACCCACTTAGGGTTCAGGGAGCAGTAGTTGGGACAGGGATAATTCTGGAGGCACTCTGGATAAAGCCACTCTCTTTTGAATGAAAAGGTGTCTATTCTTATCACATCAGGCCTTACTGCTTTTCTCCTGGGCCAGAGAATGAGCTCAGTGCATATTTCCAAAGTACAAAAGGCTCATGTATAAACCACTAAAATTATTCTGTTTTATTTTGGACAGAGTGGTGTAGGGAGCACTCACACAATCAAACATCTGTGAATCAGAGGAGATGGTAGTGTCTGCTCTGTGGGTTGTAGTGAACAGTTAACAATAAGCCAGTTGTCCAGGTGATTCCTCTCATTCCAACAGAATGACACGATCCCAAGAAAGAACATCTGTATGTAGAATAATTCCAAGGTGTAACACATATACTTGAGGATTTTATAGCTTTTAGAAACCAAACCATAAATGGAGAATTTAAAGAGAAAATTCAGTGGTGTTTCCAAAGAGAAATTAAGTGTTTTTTTAGCACATGAATTGTAACTTTGATCCTGTGATCACTGTAAGATTAATATTAAAGAAAGAACAAGCGGTTTGCATTGTCTGTTATTCAGAGATTGTTCGTAATGGTGGCCTGGTAGGCAGGCCATCTACCCAGGGATCTTATCAAATATTTATTTGTTAAAATTCATAAATATGTCACTTACTACAGCTATTTATCATTATTATTGACAGGTGTGTGTATTAGGGGGGACAACATACAACTCTACATTATTATTATTTTTATTCAATCTGTAACCTGTTCAAGACAGTAATTTGCAAACATATCACCATGGCTGACACTGCAGAGTCCCCAGAACAGTTGCTTTTGAACTTTGATGTGAAACCACAATGCTCCACCAATGTAGATGAAATGTAAATGATGTAGATGCAAACAGATCTGTGTGCACTGAAGAATTCTTTCTTTTGCCCTTTATTTTTACAGTGTCTCCAGTCCATGAGGGGTTTGCTCTATAGTAGCATTGTCAGGAACTGAGAAGGAAAATGAAGGATTGAATACCTTTTTCCTCACATAACTTGCTTTGTCTGTGTATTTTGCCTCTTTACTGCAAAGACGTAAGGGACCCAAATAATATGTGTGTGTGTGTGTGTGTGTGCAAGTATAAACATGGGGGAACTGCAAGCATATGATAGGGAACATTACTGAATGCCAGAAAAATGAGTGATGAATACAAAAGTCATATTAATAAAGTCAGGCAAAGTGAGATGTGCAAAAAATCCCATAAAGCTTTATTTTTGTCAAACCTTATCATGAGAATAATTGAAGACATTTAGCTGCCTAGTATAGTGAACATTCAGTCTCCTAAAAATAATTTGTTGTACAGATAATTACCACTTGGCTGAACCGTTGTTTATGGCTATTAGATAATTACTCAAGTGTGCTGCTTTAGATTCATAAATGTTCTGTACCTCCTGATGAAGAATATCAGGTTAAATATTAAATATGCAAAACACAATATTCGATTCACTTACCATATTCTGGAGTGGTAATAATCACCAGGAGAAATGGTTGGTTTTCTGCTTTCATTACCATCTTTTTTATGAAAGGAAAAAATATTACATTAGTAGGCTTCCCTTCTTAACTTTATGAATGACACTTTCCTTCTTCCAAGGGATAACAGGTGACCCATAAAGTAATAAAAGATGTGTCCAAGCTAATCAAAAGAACTGAAAGAAGAGCTGTCAAGGAAATAAAGTACTGATTTTTCTTTGGCAGTCATGTTAGTCTCTCAGCTCTCCTTTATTGTTACTTTTAGGCTTATCAGTTTTATATTTTATAAAATGCTTTACCTCTAGTTAAAATCAGCATCCCTCAAAGAAGGCATTTCTTTCCCTCAAAGAAACTATTTCTTGGTATCTGCGTATTGTTCTCAACTAGGCCAGCCTGTCTGATGGGATTCTCTCTTCTGTGCTACCATTCAGGTGTAATTTTTCTTTCCCCTCAAACCTGGCATCTAATGGTTGGCTGAATTTCAAGGGGGATTCAATTAACATAATATTTGATTTGGTTTTCATTAGTACAAAGTAGTAGATATTATTTGGTCAATCAGTTCATGTTTAAGACTCAGTCAGGCACAGAAATCTCTTCAATACAGCCTGAGTTTATTGCATGAGAGAAATACATCTCCATGATTTGTGTTCCTAAATTTCAATTTAGTAACTCCCAAGGTAAAGCATATTTTTAATCATTTAATCATTGAGGAACAAGGAAGAGTAATCAACACAAATTTACAAATACATAGAAAGGGTAGTTGATCTGCCTGTTTAATAACTGTTGGCTTCCTCCTTTTTGTGTATCTGGATACTCACATGATTACACACCCTTCAGTGGAGGAGTGGTGTGTTCAGTCAGTCATCAGTGTCCTATTGTGCAGATGTCACTCACCTGCTTTATGAGGTGCTCCTTTTGTCTCCAGATATCATCCTGTATGGTATTCATTGACCCTGCACTAAACTGCAGTTAAAATCACAGGGTCATAGTGGTCTACATTGCTACAAGCAAAACTTCATCATAAATTCTTTTTGTTAGATGTAGAACAAAACTGCAAACTTTGTAGAAGCTAGGAAATCTCATTAGAATGGAAATGTAAACATTAGAACAAATTTTCATGGCTTGTCTTAGAAAAGCACGTAATTAGCTGCATTTCTCAGCTTCAGGCTAGCCATACTTTATTTACATAGCGTCACAGTGGTTTGGCTTTTTGAAAAGCTAAAGAGTTAAGAAAAAGTTGCACCACTTATTTTCTTATCTTTTCCTTAATCAGTCAATGTTATGGTATGTTTCAAATCATTCAATATTCAGAAAATCATACTTATCTTACCACAAGGATTGTAGTATTCTCTTGTTCTCATGCATAGCTGGCACGGAGCATTTTTGACAAAAAGAAAGCAATTTTATTAATTAGGAAAATTTTGTCCAAAATATCAAATATTTTTAAAAGAAATTTCTGTGCTATAGTTGAGAATGAATTCCACAGCAATGACCAGAGAGCAATGACATATACATTCCTTCCTTTTCAAATTAAAATCTTTTCTTCATCATCAAAGCTCTCATTGAACAATGAAAATTGACTTTTGAAAAAAGAGGGAAAGGAAAATAAGGTCTGGAGTGAACAATTTGCTTAAGGTGATAACAGTCAAGTAGAAGACATTCCTAAGAATTTGTAACTTTTTTGTAATTTTTAACTTGATTGCGTCTGGAGGAAGGCAGAAGTGAATGAACAATACTGTAGCAAGAATTTCTTCCACCAGCAATAAAACCAGGGCTGCTGGGACTGAAATAAGCACCATGACAGACTAGGAAGGAAGGTCTTAATGAGGGAACCTTCATATCACAAGGAATGTCCTCTTCCACCTGTCACTTCTCCCCTATCAGCTCTTCCTGCATGAAGAAAAATGTGAGGAAAAGGAGTAGGGAAGAGAATGAAGGGTAGAGGAAGGATGACAGAGCTCTCTAAATCCATAATTACATTGCACCAATGCTTCTTTTGTGTAGGTACAAATGACCAACCTAAAGCAAGAGTGTGGAGACAATTTTTAGCAGTGGCTTAGCAGGCCTGTGACCGAGTCTTAGAGTGCAGTATGTGTCACTGTAGAAGTGATGAAATGAAAAAAATTACTGCCTTTGCCCAAGCTAAGGCCAAATCTTGAGTTCTTACCCACAATGATAAACATCCTGGTTTTCAGGCTGGTAAACTCAGGTCAGTATTTCTGGGGAAGGCTCCTTGTTTTGAGCAAGATGGCTTGGCTCTGACTCTCAGGAATAACTTAAACTACTGGCTATAAAAATCCCAGATCTTCAGCTAACACCTCAATTTTCTTTAAGCCGTAATTATGTGGAAGGATGCATCTAATTTGGAAAAGTAGTAAAGCACACTCAGGCAACCTCTTTGCATCCTAGTGGATCCATGTCATTTGAGAGTCTAAAGAGAAGAACATTACAAAAACCCTGACTTTCTCTTCTACTGCTAGCTGCAGCATACTACTAAAAATAATCATATATTCAGATATCTGAACTATGAGTTGTTCCTGGGGCTAATGTTTTGGAGGCTTTTTTCCTCATGGCTAAGACTTACCCAGATTTTGGTAAGCCATCTGTCAAATGAAAGGATATTGAGCCTTTTCCAAACTGCAGGGATTGTAATTCCAGTCGTTAATAACAAAAGATGAAATAATACATACTGAGCTGGGCTAGCAGAGTAATTATTGGCTCTTTATAAAGCTAAAGTAGAGGATAATAGGCAACTTATTTAAAATGAAATTATATATTTTTCCGCCCTTGACAGAAAGTTTCTGGACAATACCACCACATATGAATCTGAGCACATTTGTCCACATTCTCGAAAACATAAATCATTGCTGACAATGACACTAACAATATAATAGGAGTATCCTCACTCTGCTTAATGGATGAAATTCAGTTTGTGCAGAGAGCCTGAACGGGGCTAGGCAAGACATATGACCATTGCAATTTTAGATAATGAAATAACAAGGAATTCAGAATATACTCAGAGAATGTATGCTCAAATTCCTTTTGAATCTGACACACTACTAGTCAAACACTTTTTTTTTTCTTTAATAATTTTCAGAATTTATACTGGGGGCATATAGCCATCAAAACAAAGCAAATTAATTGTTGTATGTTAAACGTTGCTGTAAATTGTTCCTGAACCCCAGAAGCTGAGCATACATATGTCCCCAAAACACCATTTTTTTCCTTCACTGAAGTTCATTGTGATTTTTGGCACAGTTCTTCCAGGATTTTCATATTAGACTGTGCTGAGCACCTCATATAAAATTTTTAACTTCTGTTGAAGCCAAGGCTTTTGAGATGACTCAGTAGCAGAAAGAAGTGCAGGTCTGGGACTGATTCTGGCAAGGGCATTTCTGAGCAGACTCATCTGCCACTGACCTCTTGGGGAGGTTAGGACATGGTTGTGTAATACAGCACAGACCTTTGCAGGAACAGTAATGTGTGTCAGACTGAAGGAATAGCCAAAGGTTTGGACAATTGGGCCTCTTTTGAAAATATTATCGATGGCATTTTAGTTAAATACTATTATTAAGTAGCACTGAAGAAAAAAAATGCTTTCTTAACTCATAGATATAATTCATATCTTCATGTATATGGCATGTTACATAACGTATATTTTCAAATCTCTTTCATTTTTAGAAAGGAACTGGCTTTCCTAGGTCTAGTTTTTAGGATGCAGTAAAAATTTCATAAGCCTTGCTGTCTTTGCTTTTTTTCATTGAAATTGTTCTTTTTCCATTGCAATTCATACTTCGAAAATTATAATATTTTTGTACTTTCATTTGTATTATGGACTTTACATAGACAATCAATTTGAGGTGCAAAAAGGAGCTTTGAAGTAAATGCAGCTGGACATATTTTCAAGTATTTTCCCAATGCTGTAAACACTGGGGATTTGTAAAACAAGATCTTAAAATGTTAATGATCTGCTACAAGAACAACAACAACAAAAATTGAAAGCACCAAGCAATCTCCATTATAATGGAGATTCATAAGCTATATGGAGCTTTGGAAATTAGAAACTATCCATTCACACACTTGTGGTGAAACACATTGAAACTTAAATCACGGCCACAGAAGATCACTTCCTGCATAGCTTACTATATTGATATTTCACTGCACAAGCTCAGCCAGTTTCTTTCAAAGTTAAGCCTAGGATAGGCTTAATTCTGAGTGACATCAAATCTGTTTGAGATGTATCTTGATGAAGTCAGTGGAATTATGATAGGGTAAACTTAGTATAGGAGCCCTTAAATTTCAAATGTTTTGGAATATTTTACCTAGCTTATTTATGAGGGATTTTAAGGAAATTTTCTTCCAAAAAATATGTCATTTCAACACTGATGTCAAAAACTTTTTGTGACATTCAGTCTTTTGAGCTAAAACTCTTCTATTCATGGGCTTATATATGTTAAAATTCTGTATTTCTGTTACAGGATTTTTTTTTTCTTTTTTTGAGAAGGATCCTAACTACAGAAGAGTTCTCAGTAAGAAAATAGCTGAAATTTAATTCTGGAGGGAGATCCAGGAAGCAAACAGTATGAAAAATGCTTCTTCCTGTTGCATAAGTATTGGCTCACTATCCCATCTTTTTAAGGACTATAGAAGTTATATCCAAGTACAATCACTACCTTTTGTCAAAATGTTGAATCCTCTTTCTGAAATACACTGAAATGCATGATCTTTTCCAGAACAGCTGTTATTATAGTGCTGAAATACTAGGATTTCAGTTTCCAGAAGTATTCACTCTCCATTTAAAGTTTCTGTGTTTTGATACCTATACTCTTGCAATTTCAGGCTTCTACTTTATTGATTCCCAGTCCAAATCAATGCCATTTGTTTTAAATTATTGTAGAGCTTATATAAGTCTTTCCCTTGCCAGCATGTTATATATTTAAAAGAATGGGTTTATTGCCCTGTTTTATTTTTCTTTCCTTTCTTTTTCTATTTTTTTATTTTTGAAAACCACATGAATCAGACAATTTTAGCCCTTATATGAAAAAAGCTCCGTTCTCTTGATAATTTTGACAGTTCTCTCATACAGCTCTCCCAGTCTGAATTTTTTTCTTCCTGAACAGAATGACTAAAATTTCACATGATATTCCAAAGGATGCACTACCACTGTGACGTGACTATTTTTGTACCTCAAATACAAATGTCCCAAATGATGCATCCTGCAGTTCTTTTTTTCAGTGTCAAATGGATGCTTTGGTCTTGTGATTGTTAATGTACTTTTTTTTTCCTCCGCAAATTCCAAAACTGAATTCGCAATTTATAGCCCAAAGTTTTGGGTATGTATGTATATGATGCTTACACTTTGAGCTGATATATTTTTTTCTATTTACATGATTCCTATACTTGAAGGAGTCTAATTTTTTCCCCTCAAGTGTATTATTATTATTTGTCTCCATGTTGTCTCCCAGGGAGGTATCATCAGAGCATCACCTTTGCACACTCTGTTGTTTTTACTGTGGACATCATTGTGAAATTATATGGAGCACTCCACAATTTTGTGTCATCAATCCCCATGTACTGCTTTGCAAAACTGACACAAGCTGTTGGCACTTTGAATGTTTGCAAAAGAAAGAACAAAAATGTCTCATTGAAACATACGCAGCAAAATTCTTGATAATCCCTTAAGAAAACCTGCATTGAGTATCAGGAATAATATTGAAAAGCCATTATCTGTGAAGTGTTCTCTGTGCTCATTTGTCTTCTAAACTGCTTAGTATCTTGTGTTTTGTCTTCTTAAATTGACGTAGTAGTGTAGTAAATGTAACACTGCAATATCAATATTCCTATTGGGAACACAAAGCTTACATTTCCTGCTTAGAATTTGATGAGAGATGAGCAAAACACATATACCTAGTTCTGCTAGAAGCAGCTCTTGCTGAGAGCCTTTGGTCCGCTGTAGAAACAAAGTAATGATGTTTTTTGTGACTGGAACTGTCTCTCTCATTTATGACTGCAATGGTGAGTACAGACTGGGGCTTCTCATAGAGGAGACAAACGTAGATTTATCAGGCTAGAGGTGGGTATATCCCTGTTGCTGTTCAGTGGAGGTCTGGCCTGTAGAAGAGATCTCCAACGTATTAGAGGCAAGCTGCAAATAAAATTGCCTCTAAAACAGCTGAGAGGTGAGACTAGAGGTACTGCTGACACCACTTCACTGGGTGAGGAGGCACCTCTTTTCTCCCCATGCTGAAATACCACCCAAGAGGAGACAAGTAGAACCTGAGCAGGCATGTCAGATTGGGAGGTACATAAAATGGCAGTAGGAATGAGGAAGGGAAGAATAAGTATGCTTCTGCTAAATAATTCCCAGATGGATGAAAATTCAAAAATTTCAATGTCACTTATTGACATTTTGTGTGACAGAGAATGATGCAGCATCACTGATCAAAACTTTGCTGATATTGCCTATTAAAAAAAAGACAAAACAGGCTTGGGAGATTTTGAAGAACCAAAGCCAAAGGGAAGATGAGAATCACATCAAGACTCACAAAAAATTTTTCTTTCCTTAAAATTTCCACATTAAAATACATATCTAAGAGAGCAGTCTATTTTCTTCATTATTCATTTGAAATACTTAAATCCCAGAAGCCATAGACTTACTCAATTTCTCTGTCCCAATTAAAACTTTTTTACAATGGATTTATTGGGAATTAGGCACTTTAAAAAAAAACCATAAGGACCAGAGCTTTGGAACTGGACTTTATATTCTTTTTTGTTCACTCATTTGAATAGAATTTATTTTCTTTGACCACGAAGAATAATGAATCATTCAAATGATATTAGAATATATTGACTATCACGATGTACAGGTCTCAACCTTTTTCACCCCACCCTGGATGTTGACTCAGTTAAATACACTGTGCACACTTTTGATCTAGCCCATAGCAATCAGAATGAAAGTTGACCTCCCTTAGATCGAGCCTCCCCTCCAAGGTGCCGAGCTCAAGATGATAGTGTCTCCAGTTTGGCCCTAAATATTAGGGCTAAAATACCCAGTGATCCAAAAGTGACCTGCAAAGCTTCTCATACATAGCACACCTGTCAAATTTGCCCTGTTTTGTGCAGATCAAAGTCAACGTGCAGTGACTGTGTGGCTTTTCAGGGTTTTTTATACACCCCAGCATTCTACTTATTGTTTTTTAGATATTCTCCTGGTTTGGCAACATGGTGTAGTGTTCCAAGTAAGACTGCACAAGTAGTAAAAAGAGAAAAGGTTGGCTGCCTTATTTTTTTTACACAGAGCACACCAAAAAAGTAGAGGCAAAAACAGTATTTGCTTTTATGAGCCTGTATACATCTCATACCCTTTTCTGTTTACCATTATTTTGCCTTTGTAACTTTTCTGATTTCATGACTTTTGGGTCTATTTCAAAAACTGACTTTTTATTCTCATCCTGATCTTGATCTAAAGGGTTTGCTAGCCCATTTTTATACCTACATGGTATCAGTTGCAAACAGAATAAATTAAACCTTTATACCATTTTCTGCTACTAGAGAAAATATTAAATATAACTGAGCTCCAAAGAGTCCCCCTAGAGCCTTTAAGAAGCCTTGAAACATTGGTGATAAGTACATGCTTTCTGCGATTTTTTTTTCTGGTCAATTGCACACCTATCTGATGAAGATTTCATCTTCACCTCACTTTCTCAGTATGCTTCTGAGAATCACAAAATCACAGAATACCATTTGAGACAGTGCCAAGAATTACACTGAAGTCAAATTATCTTACATTTACCACCTTTTCCAGAGCTTGTTTGGCTTGATTTACTCTGGAAGAACTAATGTTAGATAGTTTTTATCACTGTCTAACCTTCTAGATACTTAAACTGATTGCCTAATGATTTGTTGCAGGGATTAAATTTAAGTGCTGCAAGCTATAATTTTCCATGTCCTCCATACTCTCCCTTTCAAGGATAAATAATATGTTTGGCATTCAGTTTTTCACAATCCTTAAACAGAATTGCTAGTGATTTAGCTATTACATTGTCTAGCTTCTTTACTGCCTTAAGGTCAATCAGGACTTCCTCACTTGGATACACCTGTCTCATCTAAAACATATTTAGCCTAGGTGGGGAGTTTTTGCACATTTAATTTTTTTAAAAATGGAGTAATGCATCCTCGCAGTTCTTTGAATCTTTTGTGCAACAGAAAACAGTTTAATATGCAATTATAGAGAGATCATTGTCCCCTATACATTTAAAATTAACTTCTGGACCCCACCTTTTTCTTCGTAAGCATGAAGCAAAATATCTACAGGCTGAATGTAGTACAGTTCATAGCAAGGGTGACCCCCTAACCAGACAACACTTCAGAGTTTGTACAGTTGTCCAGCTTAAACCCTTTAGTCTGCAAGGTACATACAAAGCTCTGAGTTATAAAGACTAGACTTCAATCGCCAAAAGGCAAACCAGAGCATGACCCCATTACTCCATCTGCTGGCTTGAACACCTCCTTTAGTTTCTCTCTCTCTCTCTCTTCTTTTTTTTTTTTTTTCTCTTTTAATCTTTTATCCTTACTCTTTCTGCCAACAAACTTCTTGGTGCTATCCCTGTGTATGTGCCAGGCCATAGGCAATGCTGATGAGATGTTCTATCATGAAGAAAAATGAAACACTCAAGGACACGTTGGCCAGCTTTGATCTGTGCACCTGTAGGTGGTGGCCGTGTTGCCGTCTCCATAGGATAGGAACATTGCATCCACACAGAGGTGTGTTGTGCTGGGACTGTAGATCTCTCTGATGTCCACAGCTTGGCAAAGAGGATGACCTCCTTCCCTTGATCCGTCCCACGCACTTTCTTTAAAGCTCATAAAAGCCTTGAATACATTTTATCCTTGGAGTCAACAGTTTAAAAGCATCCACTGGAATGATAAGGTTTCTCTTTTCCTGAAACATGAGAATACAGCTCATTTGAAAGAGTTTGCGTAGAGTGCTCCCTTTCCTAGCAGGTGATAACTACATGACTGCATGAGAGTATTACAATTCTTTATCATAAACTAAAGGTTTCAGCGATAAATACAGAGTAGGTGGTGTGAACAGGATTGCATGCCACTTCATTGAGGTATGTCACTGGCATATCTCAATCCTACAGCATCAGATGAAATCATATGAACCCAAATTATAGAAAAAAACTACATCATCTCACTCCTTCAATCATATGTGACCTTCCAAAAGGCTATAACAATTTCTTGTCCAATTGAATTGACAGTGGTGGAAGTGAATGTGGTCAGTCAAGGTACAGCAACCACTGTTCGTGCTGTGCAAACATTAGAGATGTAGGTTAAAAGCATGACCTACAAAAATGACAAAGGCAGGAAAAATTCAGAATCACACACTCAGCAAATTGAAAAGATGCAAGAAAAATACTTTTGCTATGTGGAGATACAAAATATGCTGAAAACTACAACCTACTTCTAAAGATGACTATAGTGAACTTAACTGCTTAAAAAACAGATGTTACCTTAAGAAATGCTGTAGCTTTTATATAAAATAAATGAATGAAGCTATTTTCTCAGATATTGCTTTTTTCAGTGTTGCAAAAAAACCTCAAACCCATTCCAAATATTCAAAATACTTCTTAGGTTTCTGCTGTGCTGGAAGGTTAGCTACACAGTTGAAGGGTTTTATTAGCCATACACACAGCAGTTCCTCTATTATTTAAATCTACCTGCTTAACTCTTCAGAAATTTCTTGGTTGCATGCTATATGTTCTGACCCAGCTATGTGATGAACTAAAAACCCATGAATATTTATCTGTAGATTGATATTTTGTAGGTTAGGAACATTACTATAAAATGAAAAATAAAAATACTGTAATATAATGATTTTTTTCTACATAAATAACTTGCAGATGATTATGTTTCATTTAGATCTGAAGTAAATCTATATCCTAAAATTTAAAAACCCTTCAAGACATGGGACTTCCATCTTCTGTGCAACTCTAGTAGCAAGTGGGTGGCTATGTTAAAGAGCTAAGTCACCTTGAAAAGAGAAACTTACAGAAGGCATTAGAAGAACAAGGAGTTCTGTGAATAGAATATTCCACTTGCTATAGAATATGGCATCTCCATGTGTTGCTAAGTGACGAGTCTGAGCAGAAGAAAGCTTATTCCCTATCTCCCACCTTATTTTTGCAGAAAGAATCCTGCCTTTTCTCCACCACTGCTCTGGGACAAATATTAGAATTAATAGGTAATACCTGACAACATGATAGGATATATCAAGCTATTGCACAATATCAGTCAGTGACAGTGATCTGAAAGCAGGCGGTACCACATCCCAGTCATGGATGATCAGTATTTTGCCAGTACTTAAAGATTACAGAAGGGGAAATCACTTTACAAAAAACAAGTTTAATATTGAACTGGGCTTTTCAGGGAGACAGCTGTAAGGAAAAAGTGCACCAGTGTGCTAAGTTATTCTAAGAGTGAATCCACTTTCTTCATTTCAAAAGGAATATGGAGAAGACATTCATGCATGATAGAGAAAAAAACAACCTGTTTGTGCCTCATGTAATGGAAAATCTGACAATTATTCATACATGTGAATATGTATGCAAATCTGACCCTGGTGATACTACCAAGGTCAGTGCATGGTGATCTGCTGAGTAAGTGCTAATCATTCAGCTTGAAATGTGACTTTATCAGAAAAGCAATTTTGTAAAAAATCTCATGCCATTCCCTAGTTATTTTCCTCCTGTGATCTCCATGCCATGCCTATTCATTTGTCAAGTTTACATTCAGGACTTTTCCAGCTAAAACATCTCCTTGTCAATCAAATCGTATTTCTGCCTTGTGCAATGCCAATGCATCTGAGGTAACAACTTAAAATTATTCAAGCTCTAATAGGGGAGTGACATTCTCTGTTGGACATTAACAGCTAAATCAAAGTGTGGCACAGTGGTTGAATTTGAAGTACTACTTAAATTTCAAAACCCAGCTCTGTACTGAAAAAGGGCCATACAAGGCTGGAATAAAGCTGAATGAGAATGATCGTTAAATTCTTGGTATATACAAACTGAGGTTTTACAGAAAGGAAGAGCTCATACAAGAGGATCTGGAGAATGTCAATAAAAGAGAAGATATGATAAGAAAAGAAATTGGAAGAATTTTTCCTTAACAATAGTAGAAATGAAGATTTGTTTGTCTTTTTGAGAGCTCTAGAAACTTCATGACACTACAAGACATATAAGACTTAAAAGCCCTTATTTTAGACTCAGTGCAACCATGCTGACAAAACCAATGGGGTATGGTTAAACCACCTTTTCTCTACGGTCTGATTAGAGCAGGTGCACCTACAAGCTCATGGTTCAGTTGTCATTGCTGCTTCCTTGACCCACTTCAAAATCATCTTCCAGGAATAACTACAGAGACCAGAAAAAAGGGCTGGCTTTGTTAAATATCACCTTTTTTCATGCAATAAATGCTTTTTCACTAGTAAAGGATCAGTGGATTAACCAGTGGATCAATTTTCATTTCAAATCTGAGGTCCTAAGAATATGCTAATTTATTCCTGATAAACCTCTTCAGTGATTCTCATGAAGCAGGTGATGAAACTGAAATTTCTTAAATTTCTTATTCAACGTGAAGTGACAAAATTGCAATGTTCTGAGCTGTTTCTGTAGGCTGTAATGTCTGGAAGAATGATCAGATAATTTTAAAATAGAGATTTAGGATACTCTAGGATTTTTACATCTTATCTATTTATTGACATCCAGAAAGGACTGTAATTTTTGATTTATTGAAACTTAGGCTTTATTAAAGACTAGAAATTAATTTGGAGCAATTGTGGACTTTAGGAATGTGCTCACCATCATACTATTACATGTTAAGGACCAGATATCTGAGCAGTTATTGACAGTAACCTCAAACACAACTCTTTGCAAAAATCCAAAATAGTTTTTTAAAAATTTTTTGCCATTGCTATTATGTGGATTTAAAGAAACTGTGTGAGATTAATAAGATTTCCAGCTGAACAATGGACAGAGAAAAAAGATGCTCAGCCAAGGCAGCAGGCATAGAATCAGAAGCTCTGATTCTTTAACCCAAGCAATTGCTTCTTTCTTTATCTGATTTGATTTTCAGCTACAACCTTCTCCCTTTGCTGTGGCCTAGCACGATAAGAGGTGCAAGCTGAGTGTTGGAGGTAAAGTTCACACAATGAACGAAAGGCAAAGGTTAAAAATGTTTGTGTAACAACATTTCCCTTCTGTATAGTTGCCAACACTCACCTTAAAAGAAACACATCCTCCAATGTGCAGCCTACAAGCTTCACCTGTTCAAAGGATGCATTTAGGGAACAGAAAATAATGTGACATGTTTAGAATACTGGTCATATAGCCATTCTACAAGGCACATTAAATTTTGTTGTTCATATTGTCCTGAAAAAAATATTTATAAAATTAATAGAATATCTTGAGAAAATACGAATTTGCCTGGGTAAATTCTGTAAGTAACAGAAAAAGATAATTTTAACTATTATACTTAAATCAGTACTCTTGGCTGTAAAACTAATACCTGTACAGTATTTGAACATAAAACATACAGAGACTTGAAGTCAAAATCTGTTTGAACTATTTGACAAGATAAGTTATAATACAAATCAGGGATGTGAGCAAAATACCTCTTTCCAAGAAATTATTACATTATTATTACTGTAAAACATAGACAGTATTAGAGAATAAAACAACCTTAAAGTCAGGTGGTACAGATGAATAATGCAACAGTTCTAAAAGATGACTGCTTAAAATAGTGAAAAAAAGGAATGGAAGACATTCTTTAAGCTTCTTGGCTGTCATGAGGGCTTGCAATAAAAAAAATTATCAAAGTTAGTTCCTGGAAATAGTTTTTTCTAACCATTTGCAAAAGATTATTTTCAAAATAATGGATTTTGATCAAATTTAAAAAAAAAAAAGAAAAAGTGATGCACTTTCTGTTTTGAAAGAACAGGAAAAATGCAATAAATTACTCTGCTAGAGAGCATGATAGAAGGGGCCATACATAGGGAGAGATCAGAAAGGTTCTTGCCTCTCTGAAGCACAAACCTAGACTCATTCTGCCAGACAATTTCCCCTGTACAAGAGAACATCGAAAAGTAAATGCTTTTTTAATGTACAGCTCTGTTTTCAATTATACAGGAAAAGTGCATTTCCAAAGCCCATTTATCTTGAATATGACATTGTCACCCTGTGCTGTTGGTTGCAGGGATGCAAAGAAAATATTGATTAGAAGCCAATGTAAAGTTTGTTTTCCTTGGTTTAGGAACTTTAGATAAATAAAGCCAAGTGCAGATGAAGAAAAAAACCTTGTATGACTATGCTCCATAAAACTGAATAAGTAAAGCTTTATCAAAGCAAACTTAATTAACTCCTCACCTGGTTCTCAGTTAATCTGTGCAAAATCAAAACCTTTTTAAGTAAGATCAGAGTTTAGACTATGGATGAGTTGGAGCTGACCCAGAAATCTTAATAGAGCTATTTTGTCCCTGCTGGAATGGGCTCAGAGCATCATAACTGTTCTTAAGAATGCAAAGGAGAAAGGACATACAGACATTGTGTTTCCATCTCACTCAGGTTAATGGAAGTCTGAACAGTGTGATAGTGGTGCTTACTCTAGAGATAGGTGATTGATGTGCACAGGAGTGTAATTATCTAGGTACTTAATGGTAGTCCAGTTTGTGAACAAGTACTCCAGATATTTTAGCTAATAAAATTGCATCTTTGAGATGACAGCCCTGATGTATTTCACGTGGGCCCATGTGGACACTACGCTCTATGAGTAGTTTTCAACAGATAACTCAAAAGAGTAGATAGAAGTATCTACTAAGTGCCAGCTTCTTAGTTACAAATGAAGTGTCTCCTTATGTTCCCCTAGGGACAGTCTAAGAGGAGTTTTACAAAACTGTCCTCCTCCAGGGAAAATATTTCTGGCCAGAAGTAGCAGCACTCCTGTAGTCCACCAGTCCAAGAAATATTACAAATAGGGAGCAAGGAAGAAAGAAGAAATATTGTGGTTTAGATATAGGAGACCAAGAGAAGCAGACACTATCAGAGGGTAAAAAACCTCTGTTCTAATTCTTCCTGCCATGCTTAATTATTTATATAAAACAGAATATCCTTATTAAGAACATATTTCTAGTTCAGATAGAATATCCGACAATAAATTTGATTGGAGTCCTAATGTGGGTGAAAACCTTCCCAGAAAAGGATTGAATTCAATGGGAACCTCCCACATCCCGTATTAATTCTCTATTTGTGAGAGTGTGGGAAAAAAGGGATATGATGTTTAGTCATGAGATGATTGTGAATCTTCTGTTTACTTCCTTCCTACCTAAAACCATCTGGCCAATTCAGGTAGTTTACCCACATTACACTATTTTTCCAGATGAAATGGTAGTAAGTTTCCCAAATTTGCCAGGACAGCATTCCTAGGAAAGAACATATTTCTGAGACACTCCTCCTGCCTTGGAAGAGTTGTTGCTTGAAGCTGGTTTTCTCAGAAATTAGAGGAGCTAATAATTACTCTGAATAGGCTGTTTTATTAAAAACAACCAACCAACCAACCAAACAAACAAACAAACCAACAATGCCCCAAAACTCCAGTCTGGAAACAATACTGAAGTTCACTACTGATGAGCAGCTGGCTTCCTTTTTACTTCTGTCCCTAAAAAGTCAGTCCTGACCCTTGGCTGAACACTCCAGGACTTTGCCCACAGGGTCCTCATGAAACCATTAAAGCTAAGTAGGACAGTGAAAAAGGATTGGTAAATGTACAGGTGTGTTCAGAAAATTTTGGGGAGATTTTTCTGAGTGAAAGAAAGCATCTGTGTGCTGTGTCTGGGCAGCAAAAATTTGTAATTGTGATAGAAAGACTGAAAAAAAAATCCATGTGTTTTAGAGGAACAATATTGGTGAGAGGGTAAAGGAGGGGACAATTGGAACATAAGTAAATAAGAACACTAAAATCTCTCACATGAAGGTTAACTTTCATTTTTTTCTCACATCTGATGAACCATTGCTTTACCACAGATAATTTTTTTCTAATTGCATTTTCTTTACCCAAACTGTTCCTTGACTATATTTATATATAGTGTGAAGAGTAAGAGTGAAGAGTAAGAGTGAAGGTAAGAGTGGTGGTAAGAGTGAAGGTAAGAGTGAAGGTCAAGGCATAAATGAGACAGCATGTATCCAAAGGAGAGTCAGAAATCCTGAAAATATTGCAAAACTCGAAGTCTGAGTGGATCAAAGCCAGTATACCTGCAACCTCCTCCTTTAATTTTATGCAAATATATTCAGATCCATGCAAATAGAATTTTTAATATGTGCCACTTTCCTCGGTAGTCTAACAGATGTGTAAATCATGGAGTGCAGAAATTTCTCACAAGCTACTGCCAGAGTGTTGAAAGAATCTAAAATGTTTTTGCTTTTTAAAGAACAATTCAATAAGAAATTTTCAGGTAACTGGAAAATGTTCTCTCAGTGGAGAATTTTTCTTCTACTCATCTTCATGTCTCTGCTTTTCCCCTTATGCCTTTGCTGTTTCAAATCCCTCTTTAATATATATTTTTCCACCACACTTTCTAGAGATTATCCACTATAAATTGAATATCTGCCATGCACCCTATATTTTGACACCTTGTTGAACAGCCTTTTGCCGTTCTACAGGAAATTTGTGTGCTTGTATTATACCACCTAATATAAACCAAGCCTCTCTCTTGGGGAATGGTATGTTTTTGACACACAGTCAACACTCAAAAAATAGCACATTTTTCCCTTCCATCTTTTAAGGTTTGCCAGTAGCAATTTACAGACAAGTCCCTCAAGAAGCCTTAAAGAGCCATAACAAATAAAAGTCCTGTTTAAACAATGCATTTGAACGATACCTTGCTTCACATGTCTTCAAGGTAACAAACAATAGATTTCTGGAGGGTATGAATTGTAATCCGTATACATATAAAACCAGGACGGTTTCAGCTTATGGTTTCCTTGGCAAAGAAGGATGTTTATTTTCACAAATCTTTGCAGGCACATTTCCATATTTCACAGGGGAGGAAAAGGACAGATCTGCCATTGCAGAGGAGCTTTCAGAAAAGGAAATTAATCTCTTAAATGTGTTACTACTAGAGTTGGATAAGCGATTTCTTTATTGAGACAAGTATTTTCCTTATATTTTGTGCCTCAATCTCTCTTTGAAATGATATGATTTCCCTTAATGTATTTATGTGTAAATGTCAAAATGAATTGCCATCCAGTGTGATTTATTTGTTGTATATGCCTTGGTCATATTGCTTCAAGAAACTCACCGAAAAGCCAACACATTTTAGCACTTAAAATGTCTTTTTTGGTTATAGGCATGGGAAAAGAAGAAAAAAATCACGTGAGAGGGCCAAGGAAAGCACAGTTTTTGATCTTTCCTTGTGAAAATTGGTATGATGGCATTTTCTTTTTCCTTAAACCAGGTAATTTCAAGGAATGATTTTGGAGCACAGGTTCATAAACAAGTGAGTCAGCATGATGGAGGCCAACCTCAGGCAGAGGGAAGGAGGAGTGGAAAGAGAGGACCAGGCTTGGTTTCCAGTGGGGTGAAAAATAGAGATGAGGATTTCTGGTGGAAGAAGTCACACCACAACCTATAATGTGGAACCACTGCATTCATTAAAGTTCCTGTTCCTCCCTCTGGAATTCAATACCAAACACAAGCCTTGGTTGTTTGGTCACTTGATTACAGAATTTTGTCTGACCGAGGAGAAGGTGGGATCTGCTCTGTGTAGTACTTTCCTATAACTTATGTAAAAAATTAAAATTTTCAGGCAGCTTCCAAGAAAACGGGTAAAATTCATTTGTCTTCTGCTTACCATGATTCATGAAACAGAGTTGTTTTTTCTTTTCTTTAGGCAATTAACTTCTCTGATCTTTGGAGAATGCAGCCTTCTTGTTGCTCTTAGGCTATAGATATTCTAAAGAAAGGGTTTTAGGAGTGTGACAATGATGATGTGTAAGAATGTCCTGATTTAATATTAATAATTCAGTATTTTAAATGGGACTCAGACAACTTCTAAAATAGCAATAAACAATGTAAAAATTAATCCTCAAATGCATTTTTCATCAAAGTGATTACATTTTTCTTCCTAGTGTTACAGTTCAGAAAGCTTGATGACAGTTGCTGATAAATAAGGACCAACAAATTATTACCAATACTTTTTTTTACCATTTTGAGTATAGACCAATTCATTTCTTGAAGCACATCTCTGAGGCCTGCAAATTTCAAGGCACTGCTTTGTATGTCTTTCACACCAAGTACCACACCATATATCCTAAATAGTGTCTGCTGTGTACATGAACAGCAAATCCCAGTGCTTTCTACACCACCTAAATGCTCCTGAGCTTCTCCCCATCCTGCTTTCTCCCAGCTATTGTACGTGCTAATGCTACCTAACCACTAAGTTTTGTTGGCTTCAATAATTGTCTTATTTTTCTCTCAGAATATACAACACATGCTTTCCTAGATTTACAAATCTAGCAAAAAACTGGAGGTAAATATACCAGGACTTTTTGACATGAAAAACAAGGATTGTTTTCTTCTGGCTAATGCATTTCTCTGTTACTCAGTCTGTGCTGTTTGAGTATACAGAAGACACATTAGTTGTTATTCACATGAAGCACCTCCTTGCTGTCAAGGGATTTCAGTCAATTTTAAATTTCTTTCAGTCGATCAACAAAAACAGTGCATGAAAATGTTCAGATGATTAACGTGGTTTAGCATCCCTAGTTCCTAAAGCCTATACAATGCATTCAAAGTAGTAAAACTCAAAAACCCCCTGCCTTCTATCTCCATATGAGGTAACTGTCCTTTGCCATTAGGTTCCAGAAGACTGCTTTTGGGAGAGTCATGAGAGGGACAGATTTCATGCAGATCTGGATTTATTGGAAGGTGTGATTGGAGCAGAAGACCCCCTCCCCCCATCTTAAAAATAACATTGACAAATGCGTTAATGCGTCAATATCGAATGAAGCAGTCAAAACTGTATTAGAGCTCCCTTGCAGCACACTCACTATGATGGAAAACAGGAATGGATAGTGGAATACGCCGAAGTTCTGTGGCAGGATGCCTGCCAGTGAGAAGAGTACCAGGAAAAAGTGTAGGAAAGGGAAAATATACTTTGTGCCATTTCTCTTTCTTTCAAAATGTGGTGCTGCGCTAAGAATTCCAGCTGTTATTTTATTTAATGACTGTATATATAAAATTCATCATATTCACCTATTCAACGAAGAATCAGACTGGAAACCCCTCAAAAAGTTAGACAGCAATAATTGAAATAAAGGTAATCCCAAAGGCTGAGAAGCAACCGGAGGTCCCTGAAAAAAGACAAAGATAAAAACACAGCACTCTGGAGAAGCCTTGCATTACCTGCTGACTGATTGAAAGGTTTTTCTCTGAATCAGATACATCCATTTGCAAAATAAGAGTCAGGCTATCCAGCAGCTACTGAAAGACATATTGAGCAGAAAAAGGAATGGTCAGTTTGGAGGTCACCAACCAGGTGCAGCTATGGGGCTTAAACGACCTCAGGTCTCCCCTCTGTAGGTCCAGCAGCCAGGGGTCAGCTCCTGCCACCCTCACATCCTACAAGTCAATTCAAAGAAACAGTAATCTGACCTAGCTTTGGGAGAAACCTGAGCAATTTAGACACCATGCTTTCCAGAGGGCAGAAATGGATGCTGTATTCCTTTTTAGAATATTGTTTGTATCATAA
Source organism: Drymodes brunneopygia (assembly GCA_013400955.1). Taxonomy (NCBI): domain Eukaryota; kingdom Metazoa; phylum Chordata; class Aves; order Passeriformes; family Petroicidae; genus Drymodes; species Drymodes brunneopygia. The sequence goes on along the minus strand of VZTZ01047218.1, from coordinate 125,982 downwards.
CATCTCAGATGATAAGATTTGGAGTAGTTCAACTAGAAGAAGTTTAAACTAACAGTACCAGCCATCACTTATCTTGTATGTTCTGAAGAAGAGCTTTTTTTCTGGCAATTTAACTTGTTGAATACGGTGCAAAAAGCAACTGCTTTTCACTTCTTATTTTACAAACTTACAATAAATGAAGATTATGTTAAGTTCACCTGTTTATTTCAGAAAAAACTTAATGATGCAAGTAAAATTTAAATAGCAACATCTTTCTTAGGGACCAATACCAAAAGTAAAAAATCAATTTTGTACACCTGGTCTCATAAAAATATTGTATATATGTGAAAAATTTTCACAGGAGATCATCTTGACAAAAGAAATGATTCATTGATAACTTCTCAAAGAAAATCATGTTTGAGCATACTATCAGTTTCCTTGTTCTTCCATTACAGATGAAGAAGGTGGAGAATTTTGCAAAGACAATGATACGTCTATCCTGCTACTAAATAGCAAGAGATAATAAGTTCTACTAAATAGAAAACAGGACTGTGTAATTCTCATAAAATCGTAACAGTACTGTATTAAGTCTGTCTTGGAACTTCTTAGTTAAGAACCTGGCTCTTCTGAGTGGAAAGCAAGCTCAGAGGTATATACAGATATCTACACCTGAGTTAATGATCTCTTGTCAGTGCAGACAAGAGGCACTTGTAGAGCACAATTCATCCTTTTAATCACTTCCTTTCAGCTGGAACTGCTGCCATTAATAAACTGTCCTTAGAAGTACTGGTTTGTCCTTCTGTGGACACCAGAGTGCTCATGGCATACAAATATCACCTGAAAAAGTTCCTTAATTCTTGGTATTTTATCATGGGTTTTGTTTGTTTCTGTTTGGTTTTGTTTCATTTTGTTGTTTGGGTTTTTTTTTTCCTCAGAGTTTTAACTCTTAGTATATCATCTGTCCTCCTGAAGACTTTTAGCAGTTAGGAACACAGGACTCAAGACTGAAGCCAGCACACACAGTATGCTGTTAGTCAACTAGCAGTCTCTTTATCCATTTCTTTACTTCATTTCAATTTTCTGCCTTGTCACTGGGACTTTTGTCACATTGTTCTTCTCTCATGAAGAACAAGGGGAATAGCAGCACCTTCTGGTGGCCGTGAGCATCTTGTAAGGAATTATAGGTCATTCCATTAGTTCCTGGCATTTTTTTTTCAGGCTCATACATGTCACCATCTCCCTGATTCCTGGATATCTCCTTTTTATCTTCTCTTGTGAGATTTTCTGGTATTTCTTTCTTTTACAGTACACCATGACTGAAGGTCAAAATTTTATTCTGTCTCCAAGAATTGGCATTTTGGATCTTCTCATTTTGGGTCTGTCTGCAAATCTTCAGAGAAGCTTTTTCACCCTATCAAGTCTTATAACCCACATATGGATTGAATCACCACCGTCAGCTGTATCTCTAGTCTTCCAACTCAACACCTGTCTCCNTCACCTCACCTCACCTCACCTCTCTCTGACCTCCATGGCACAAGAGCTTGAAAAAATTACTTGAGTATTCCACAAGAGTTGAAAATTAAAAATGAAAAACAATCTAAAATGTGGTGGGCTTACATCATTGTTTTAGGACATTCTTGTGAATTTTTAATCAGCTTACTCACAATTTTTGAATACTTACAGATGGGAATGCCTTCTGTTTCGGGGACACACAGAGAGGCTCAGACCTCCATATTCAAGCTTGATGGCATAGCCAACATGAGTAAGAAACACAAAATGTCTATATCCTCCAATTTATGGGGAAAAAAATCAGAAGAGATTTACCTTTCTATAGAAAATCATAGCGATAAACGGAAGTGATAAATGGAAGAAGCCAGGAAAATCCAAGGCATGTATAGAACAAAAGAGATAAGTTTCTTTTTTGTCTTTTGGCCACCATATGACTTTTCATGCTAGTTGCTTATACAGCTTTAACCAATGTCAATGTAATGTTTTGCATATTAAATAGATGAAACACTGCCCTACATTTCTGTAGATTCAGAGTTGGAATTCAGCTGCCATACATGACTCTGCATATTTTGTCATTAGGCCTAATCAAGAAAATGCTGCCCCATTTTCAAAAATTCAAAACACATTTCTGTTTAGGTAGAAAACCTACTGTACATTTGTGTAGTGATTTGCTAAGCTGAAATTAAGCAGGCCGATTACTTGTGTAATAAAAAGAAGATCGAAGCAATAAGTTCTTTAAGGTCAAATCCACTTGCCATTATCTGAGTATCTTTAGCATTAAATTTTGTAGTTCTAACAGAAGCAATGTTTTAATGCACTCATCAGAGAATGATATTTCAAGATGAAAACAAGAGAGACTGACAGGCTAATTACTTCATTAGAATGACTTTGCAAACTAAATTTATGTATTTTTTTTCTAATTTCTGAACTGCTTAACTCTTTCCCCATAAATCTCCATCACGTTCTGTGGGTATTCTAGCTTGAAACGTATTTCAGTTTGTAGCTTCTCCAGGATAGCAGAGCATGTTTTATTTGACATAAGACTCAACAGCTTTTCCTAGTTTATATTATCCAGTTAGCTCAAAATTGTGAAGATGAACTGTGATGATCCCAAATGGAAATTTTCAACACATAGCTACATGTGTTTAAGCCTTTAGTACTTCCTCGTGACATTCAGTGGTTCTTTTGTGTGAAGAATATCAAATTGTTCAAATCCAGACATTGCATGCACTTCTCAGAGAGTGCAGTATGTCAGAGTTTTCTGAGAAATATCCAAATACCCTGTGGTCCTAGAAAAGCACTACTTTGTGCAGAAACAATAGCTTGTGAAATGTGATTAAATGTGATAATGCCTTATGGCAGACATTACATGCTTTTGCTATAATCTCCCAGAAACAAAGAATATAATCTTTGTCACAGATGTCCATCCAAAAGCATGTCTATTACTTTTATTTTTCCTATGTAGTCTTTTATGTCCCACAAAAATATTTTTTAGGATGATGCTCTACATTTTGAATCAATATTTTTTTATGTCCCTGTGGCCCTTCTTTGCTCCTCTATTGTCACTTTGCTTTGCAGATATTAACCTCCCACATGTAGACTAAAACAGCCAGGGACACATTTATCTTTCAATGTACAATGTAAAATCTTATGCATCAAACTGGGACACAGAAGTAAAAATAAACATTTTGCATATGCTTGAAGTAAATAAATGTGTCCCTTGTCACAACTTACAATGTTTTTATCATTCCTGTTGTAAACACTCACCAGAGCAAATACGAACAGATTATGACAGAGCCGTGATACAGCAATTACTACTCTATAAACTCAGTAGATATAAATTTTTCAGTAAAATAGTAGAAATAACAGTTTCATAAAGCAGAAATTCCTCACATGCACTGGTTGAGTTACAGCAAGAAGCTGGAAATGCACCAGTTTCAAGTTGCAGGCAGCACTCGGGTAGGGAAGGCTTGGAGTGTGGCACATGCTCTTCCCCTAAAAGGGCTGACAGAAGAGTAGTGATGAGAGGGAATTATGTCAAGGCAACAACAGCCTCCCTGCCACATCTAAAAACATGAAGAAATGTGACTAACCCCATTAGAGACCACAAAGAAGGCAGGACTGTTAGGAGGGAACACGTTCAGATAACTATACCAAACCAACTTATTGACAGAAACTATTCCTACAAATCCCCATGGGAACAAAAGGGCATCATAAAAATCCCTAGAAAAGAAGTTAAAGCAGCCCATCTTAAGGACTGCAGCTCTGCCTCCCCAAACAAGCATTAGACTTCATTCTCGCACTGGGAGGATAAGGGTGCTGAGAAGTACACAGAAAGTTCCAAACAGCAGATCTGCTCATTTCTGGTCTTGGAACATACTGTGAACAAATCAGGCTGGTTGCTTTCTTTTTCTCTTGGGAATGCTCACAAAACCTTTCTGGTGCTGAAACTTGAGCAACACCACTGCATGATTACACATAAATCTTAATCCATCTAATAATATTGGATTGAGTTTTCTCCTTTGATCTTTCTCCAATGTTATGTTCTCTCAGGAGGAGTTTGCAAAGGCTTTGTTCTTTCTCAGAAATTAAGCATCCTTTGCATATCTAAACCATGCCATTTATTTCTTCTGGGGAGATTGTGCAGATTTGATTATACAGATAAATAATTAAGTAGACTTAAGTGAAAAGCTCAAATAACTCGAGGAGAAATGCCAACTATGGGCAAGCTGACTTCTATAGATTTGTGGTTTATAGCGAACAAAAAGAATGATGTACAAGGTATATGTTCTCTCAAGGGCAGCAGGGGAGTCATTCCTGCTGTCCAGTTGCAGTTGAAAATTACTGTCTGCCTCCTATAATACCTATTACTCTGAAAATAAAGATAGAATAGAAAGAAAAAATGCATTCTTCTCATAGTACTAATGAACTTTTCCATTTGTCCTACCCAGAGAAATAGGAGTACTTATTAAACTGCCAGAATTGTTTTAAATACCTGCAACAAAAAAGGTCAATGATTATAAAGAATGCACTTGAAGAAAACTAAATTTTGAGAAAAAAGCACGATACAGATTTCTGTAAGACTGAGGAATGTAATTCACTCATAATGCAACTTTTCTGTGATCACTTAGATTTGCTTTCAATCTGAAACTGTAGAATCCAAAATCTGAGTTTAAGATTTAGGTAGTTACCTTGGAAGATAGAGGTTCCTCCTCAGCCTGAGGGGTATCAAACACAGAGGTCTACCCAGCAGACAGGCTTCCCTAGACATTTTGTTATTGCCTGGTTGAAGGAGAGTGTGGGGATAGAGGAAGGGGGCAAGGTCCTGTCAAAAGCAAACAATCTGTCAAGTCAGGACTAATAGGTCAGGAGGATAGCAAGCACAGAGGGTTAGGCTGCAGCAGTCCAATAGGGAGGGAACTCTGCTAGGAGTGAGGAGATCAGGGCTCTTCCTGAGGCATTGCTGTTCTATCTCTGAAGCTCTTGCTTGGGCCTTCATTTCACTGAGGGAAAGGAAAACAGGAAATAAAATAATGTATCTTTCTTGCCGGAATGGATTGCTTCCTCGATGGAATGACAACACTTGTTGACAAATAGAAGCCAGGTGGTATAATATATGAGGTTTTGCTGTGTGCACTATCTTATGAAATATTTTTATAGCATCATATTGTCACTGACAGTAATATTGACATGTAGGCTGAAAAACAGTTGCTTGGTGGAAACATGGCATAATGAATAATGATAAATATCTATCCCAAAGGCAGATGGTTCGTGTCAAGTGCTATGTGGGTCACCTTTCTGTTTGGACTTACTTAACATCTCATTGAACATATTGAGAAAGGACATAAATAACATGGCAGGCAAATCTGTAGATGATAGCACACACAGTTTTTTAATGAGAATTAAGCATCTACAGTTCTGTGAAGGTTATGGCATGGTAAAATTCATTATGAGGACAATGCAAGTGAAGTGGCAAAATATAAATGGATATTCATGAGGGAAGAGAAACCTGAAAAGTCAGTAATGCACAGAGATATATAAATTACCAGTTCAGACTTCCTCTAATGGAATATGCTGTGCCTATTCTCTTTCACTAAGCTTCACTACACGTCAGCTTCAAAACTATCTCTCCTTCCATTTACCTCTGCCAAAATTTTTGCTGAAATCTTACTATCCTCCTTGCATTCCTACTGCTACTTCTTTCTCTTTGGTTTCTTTTTTTTTACCCAAATGCTTCTGATTTCTAATGCCAGAGGTTTTATCTGGGCAAAGAAATGTTTCCCACACACCAATTCAGTGGCCAGCATTCTCTATAATGCAGAACTGTGCAGTGCTTCCTCTTCCCACTATCTCCTTTCTTTTATTTGTGAGGCTATGTTAGTCTGAAACGGAGGGAGAATAAAAGCACCTGGACAGAGTGAGCTCCCTCCCTCCAGGGGAAGATACTAAATCATCTAAGGGCCCTAAGTGCAGCTTGGGGGTTTTAGATGAGGCAGTCCCATCTCTTCCTTTGGCATCTCTGAGGTGTCCAGTCTCTTGATTGCTTACATAAGATTAAAGGCACCTGCTCCTCTCATTCTCCTCTTCTTGCATAATGATGCTGTATCTGCAATCACACAGGCTATTTATTTCATTCAGGTGGTCACTTTTCAAAGTGATTACCAGTGGTAAATGGGGATTTTTCATTTAGTGTTATAAAGTACTGAGAGCTTATGCCTTCTTTGCTTAATCCTAGAAAAACAAGCGCTGGATCAGGTTTTGGCTTTGTTCCAAATGTTATTCATCAGGAAAAGCTGTTTTTATGACAGCAGTCATAAGATAAAATCAAGTGATTTCACAAAATAAACATGAAATAAAAATACATTATGTTAAATAGCCTGAGCTGGGATAAGTTAAATTCCTTACAGTGAGTATATTAGCCTATGATTTGTTTTTCTTTCACAAGCATACATGTGGATCTGTGGTCAGTGACAAATATACATTTTAGATTTGATAATTTTCTCCATTTGTAGGCAAATTTCTAATATTTTCTGAGTTATAATTTGTTCTTATTTAAAATTATTTCGTATTTGATGTCTTATAGTTTTTTTTATAATTTGGAGGTACTAAATTCTGGTACACAAACATGGAAGTCATAGCAGTGCCATTCTTTTCAAATCTGTATCACAATATGTATTTCAGTAGGTTATTTCATATTTAAAGGGCTGCACTGAAGATATGATAACAGGAAGGGCAGTAGGAATATAGAAAAACTTCTAAATCATAACAGCAGGAATCCAGTCAATGCTTATGAAAGTGATGAGATAATTATCACCATGCAGTACAATTTCCCATTAGGGAATAATTCTGTAGCATGTGTGGTGCCAGGGTTGTGAAGTTACCTGCATAGATCAGGAGAGGCAAAACCACAGAGGCGATGCTTTTATGGAGTTAGGGGAGGGTGGGGGTAGAACAGTGCACTGCACTACAGGAATTTTACTCATCACTTACTAAAATCAGATCTCAGTTGTGACACTCTGCTCACTGCCACAGAAGAGCAGAATTAGGCAAAACAAGATCAAAACCTCAAAGTAAATAAGCATGGCTTATTTTTTTTGTAAATAATTTTGCATTAAGAATTACTTTGACACGTTTTCACAGAGGCCGAAAAGAACTATGAAACCACCCAAATCTATCATTTCAGATGTCATGGGACACTATTCCTATGTCAGATATCCTATCCTGAGTCCAACAGCAAAGCATGTTTTGCTAGGAAGACCAATATGTTATTTGCCCTGTAGAGTTAGCAGGGCAGTGTGAGATGCCACCAGGAAAACCAGGCAGTATTCTCAGATGTTCACAAGCAGTCAACATTGAATTCAGAAGAGGAAGGCAAATCACAGGTAATATTTTCTGATCTAGTGTGAGAAAAACCCTCTTCTTCCTGGCCCTAAATCCAGCCATCAGCACAGCAGTAAATTTGTCAGGCTGTCCAGCCAGAGTTATGAAAGAAATTTTCTCTGCCTCATAGCTCTGGTAAGTACCCTTCCAATGTCCTCCTTCTGGCTCCTGCCAGTCCACAGCACTTTGAACGACCACAGGAATCAATGGATTTGGCCCATACAGTGTATTGAAAAGCATCCTTTCTGATGCTGGCAGCAGAAATGACTGAATCCCTGGAGCATCCAGTGCCTCAGTTCAGTGACGACAGTGTTCCAGGTGATGCAAGGCAAGGGCACAGCTTCCTCTCTTCCCTGGCCTGTGAAGCACAAGCAAAGCTCATCCTCCAAGTTGAAATGGTGTTTTGAATATGCATGTGGAAAAAAAATGGGATAGATCCAGAAGGCAGGAAATCAAGTTTTTATTCTGAATTTGTCCACTTTCTTTAATAGTAAATTACCCACTCCCAATATTTTTTTTATTTTCCTCGCACTGTGGTTGTCATAATGCTGAAATGCTCAGGAATATCTTTAAATAGAACTTTACAGCAATAAGAGAGATTAGTTAGAGGCCAATGATTGAGTAGTTTTCTTCCTTGAGAAAAATAGGAAACATGGCAGTAATAATTATGATCAAATCCAAACTGATGATGTGGACTGTTAGCTTTACAACAAGCAATATGGAATGCCAAGACTTTGTACCTAGATCAAAAGTCAGAGAACTTACACCAATCAAAAACAGTAAAGGTAGAGATATGAGGCTACATAGAGGGTTTAGAACTGTTTTCTTCCAAAGCCTGAGTCAGTTCAAAGGCCTGCCTTGTTCTTGTTCTTGTTCTTGTTCTTGTTCTTGTTCTTGTTCTTGTTCTTCTTCTTCTTCTTCTTCTTCTTCTTCTTCTTCTTCTTGCTCTTCTTTTTCTGTCTTCTATGCCCTTCTCAGAAGACCATGTAAGTAATGTCTGATGTGAATTATCCAGTCTGTACCCAGGATGATGCAAACCATCTGACAGGATTCCCAGCACACATCTGTTAAAGTGCAATGTGAGAACAGCAATCTGTGCTGGAATTCTAGTTCAGCTGATCTCAGTTAGAAGAGACTTGCATTTTCCAAGTCCTTCTTCATCTGACAATTGTGTAGTATCTCCCTAATGCTGTGAACTTCACCTTGTTCAGAGAACATTGTTTAATGATTAATCCATTTGTGGTACAGTTGTGCCCCTAACACATTTCAGCATTTTTTGGCATGGGAATTTGAGGGTTGAATGAAGTCCTGAAGACCTCACTCCTTCTGTTTAGATAAGACTATTTTCTGTCATCTCCCCTGCAGCCCCACTGCACATTTTGTATCTCATTTGTGTGGAACTGAACCCCACCAGAATGCCATTATCCTCTCTAGAATTTACCACTTCTAGAGTTTGCACAAGCCCTTCTCAGCTATGATCTAGTACCATAATAATAATAATAATAATAATAAAAAGTTCAAGAAAAAGCCAAGTTTTCCAGAGATGAATATGAATATCGGTAAAGCAACACTGTGCTGTATCATGCTGTCTTGTTCTCCCTTTTCTCATTCTTCTTAGTATCCCATGTGACCTTTTGACATATATTGTTCCTCCTAGTTTGACCCTCAACTTCCAGCCTCTTTTCAATCATTCTCCCCTAAGCTCTCTGCGTTTTGGCAGGAACTCTGTGCATTAGGTCAGGCTTCTTGGCACTGACCACCAACTGGGCAAGTTTTCTTGAGGGAAGAAGATCACTGCTCATCTGTATTGTACTGTTTCCATCCTTAGTATTTGCAAACTAATGATATTATTAGCATCCAATTCCCACATGGGCAGAGACAGTTTGATTTCACCTGACCTATCAAATATGGAAGTGTGTTAAATGCTACTTTGAACTTTTCCAATAATATTGATTTGTCAGCATCCTTCAGCAGCAGCCTCCATTGTCCAACCATTCTTAGGCTTGCAAGAATTTCTTACTATTGAAACTGTCCTTTTTTCTCATACAAAGTAGGCCAATTATTTCTTATTCTGCTCTATTTGACAAGAAAGGAAGGTGAGCTGTGTCTGTATTCACAGTGCACTTACAAATGCTTTTTTTTCTACTGCTCTCTTTTTATCTATTCTCCTGCTCTGTGTTAGAAAGATTTCTCCTTCCTCTTTCTCTCTCTGAGTGTTGATAAAACAAAACATATTCAAAGCAAGCCTGTCATTCTGTGAACAATTTATTGAATATCAACTTTCCAATCCCCAATTTTAAAACTACTATGCAAGCAGAGTTCACTGTGAAAAGCAACAGGAAACAAAGAGGATGTTTAGGCTCTTAGCAGAAAAGGTGGAATCATAGCTTTGATGTGTAAACCTTCCTGTTACTAAAATAGCTTTTCTAGCAAGATAAAAAATGAAACAGTTCTATATATGATAAAATTGAATCTTAAGCAAGGCAGGACCGTGTTAGGAATTTTCCACAAGGATCACTGAAGTCTTTAATATATTTATTCAGTTTTGTGGAATGTTTCATGTGATATTTTCTACTGAATGAGTTTTGCATACATGAGGCAATAACATTTATCTCTAAAGTCTTGTGTGACTTTAGTAGTAGAAGGAGGTGCCAGAGTGATACTTGGAGAATTAAATTCAGTTTATCTATAATGCAGCAGCAAAGATAACTTCTAGATACTGTTCCATCACCATGACTCAGCCCTGATCTGTGGGAACAGACAAGCTCTGCTAGTCTTCTTGGACCATATAGTTGCTGTCCTCACGGCAATTTTTCAGATAATGAAATTCCAGTGTGTTACTGTTGCAAGGAATATCAGAACTGAGAGCTACCAAGCTCATTACACATCCAGGATGATAAATTCTAAAATAAGAATTGTTTTCCTCCTGGTGAAATGGGTATGGTTAAGGCAGATGGACTGCATGTGCAGAGATGCATCTCAGAGCAGAAGCAATTTAAATTATTCATTTTTTTCCTGTTGTCCTGACCAGTCACCTAGCTGGTGGAAGGTCTGTGTACTGGACTCCTAGACTGCAATTAAGATTCATGGTGGTTTATGGTTCTGAACATTATTTTCAGCATTGTTTGAGACCTTGGCTTTTTCCTTCTTCTTTTTTTCTTCCCTCCTCTGGAAACAGTAGAGTAGGAAGCTCACATAAGTCACAGATCTTGGCTGTAGCTGCACTCAGGATTCTTCTCATTCTAGAAGCATCAAACAAATCTTATCAACCTCCATTTCTCCTCATCACAAAATACTCCTCTGTTTCACTCATCTGCACTTTGTCCTCCCCAAAGAAACTGTGATTGATGTTTTCTATCAGTATATGCTAAACTACCTCTTAGGGTAATTTATTTTCTTCATAAAAGTTAAGAGCTGGTGGTTTGCTACTGCTTCCTTTGTGCTGCTAATCATCTTGATGAGTAGGCAGTCAAAAACAATTCTTTCCAAAAACAGGGGGAAAATGTAGAAAGCAGATAGACAGACCTGCAAATAGGATGTTGGCAGACAGTTTTCCTTTTTATTATGCTTATGATGATTCAAGAGAACTACATTGAACAAAGGACACAAAGGCTTTGAACAGATTTGTGAACTTCTGTCCTCCTAGAAAATGCTGAGTATCCTTGTTTAAATACCTCTTTGTAGAATTGACCCACTTGAGAAAAAAAAATGGAAGAAAAAAGTAGTAGGAGAATGGTTGAATTTGTAGAGGAGGACTAATGTTCAGTATAATACCGATTTAGCCGATTGCTATTTGAGAAATACAAACAACTCTGTAGGTGTGTTTTTAAGGAGATGCTGATTTTTATCAGGAGGAGGACCTACTAAAAAATAAATTAAATAATGTAAATTAAATGCTGGATGGAAAATAGGAGAAATTTTCTGATCAAGAAACATTAGATTATGAAATAAGAGTGATGGTTGTCCCATTGGTAGCATCTTAAAGTCGGGAAAAAGAAAATATAAAGAAAAAGAAAAACAAAGAAAAGGAATGGACTTCAGGGATTTCTAGGATTTTTTTTATTATGGTTTTTATTTTTTGCCACAGCATTTCTCTTAGTGATCTCGTGAAGCACTTTTATACAAATTACAAATGACCATAGGACCTGGGATTGCCTGTGAATGGATGACAAAAAAGCAATAACAAGAAAAGCAAGGACACTTAAGTCCATATGGACCAGCTATATATTTCCTTAATTAGTTCTGTAAATCCTGCTTGTACCAGAAGAGCCATCCGGAACCATTTCAGAACTGTTTACTGGCAATGCAGATACAAGAAGAGGAATGGGAAGGGCTGTTTTTACTTTCAGGAAGGAGTTATATCAAATGTCATATAAAAGCAGCTTTCACCACTTAATAATGAAGTTTAGATTTATTAGAACCATTATCCCTAGAATTGTGTGTGTGTAGATTATGATTAGTCATAAAACTGATATATCTTCAGGTTGCATAAGACAAGATTTCCTTCCTCTGGCAGTGTACACTAGATGAGGATTTTGAAACAAGTCTGCCTTTGACCAGGAGTTTAGAGGGTGAAAAGGTTATTTCTAGTTTAAATTTTTCAACGATTCTATGAAACATTGATAAATTTTTCAATGGAAACTTGGATTTGAATGCAATTATGTGTGTGTGTGTTTGTTTGTTTTAACACACACATGACTGTGTTCAGAGGTAATGAGCAGATAGCACTCCTTATGTTGTGTCAGGGCATCTTCTCAGTGCTGCCTTGATGCTTCTGAAAAATGACTTTGAGATTTGCAGAGTGTGCAGATGCAACTCAGATAATGTTATATATTTTGCAGACTGCCTCCTCACTGCAGGGTATAATAACTAGTTGCATGCAGTTTGTGCATTCTGGATGGTAATGGTGGCTCAAGAGCAAAAACTTCTGGCACAGTTTTTCAGGATGTAATCCATCCTGAAATTAAAGTCAACATTTCTTTCCTAAAGATTACACTGTTTTCTGTCAACAACATTCTTCCAGTTATATTCTGCCAGTCATTAAATGTACAACTAAGGTGTGAAAGGCAAACCCCCCATATTTCCAGTTTCTCCCTGATCTCTCCATCCTAAAGTTAGATCAAATTCACAAGAACTGAAAGGCATTAAGAGAAATAAAACAACTTGCATGTGTCTGCCTGTACTATATTTCCCAGGAATATATGAGAAGGTTGTAAACAGTATTTTCCAACCATTTAAGGCTTACAAATCCTGTCTCATAAATGCTTTGTAAATAATTAATTTAAAAATCTGCTGTTCTCTACAAGCACTGTAGAAATAAATATGCCTCATTCTGAAAGCAAAACATTTTCTTATGCTTTAAACACTAATTCTTTGAAACAGCACTATGCTGAACTATATAAAATTGTTATTTAGAAGCCATTAGGAAGGATGTGCCCTGTAAAAAAGGGTTTACCCTTCAGTAAGTCTGTTTCTACATCTAAAATGTCAATATGCAGTTGGGTACTTGTCTAAATTTAAGTCAGCAGTTTCTTCTGTCTCGTTTGCCCATCAAAATAAACTAGAAATACAATCCACTGTCAATAGACTTTAATCTTCACCTCATCATGCCCAGACTATGGGTGAAATTAAAGCTCAGCATTGACATTTCTGTTTTTAATTGTTTTAAAGGAAATATGTATGTAGCAGTTCTGTTGAGTTTAAAATATATATAGTGGAACTTTATACATTGGCTGTAGTGCTGCAGCTTGCAGTTTGAGTTATTCAGTTCACCCAGACCAGATAGCTGTGATATTGTATCATTTCCTAACAGCTGACTGAAAGAGAACATAAAGGAATTTAAAAACAACATATGTGAGCCTATGCATTTAGCTACGGATGTGTGTATAAAGCTTTTCCTCAACTTGCAGTCATCTCCAAGTAATTTTAAGGACACTGAATACTGAGTTAGCCAATATTCTGCCATAGAGACTGTTACAAAAAAATAGTATGTCCTTGCCTAAATAAAGAAAAGGTCTTCAAAACTTTTTGGAACTAGAAGTGATAGGGCCTTTTTTTTAAATTATGTTTTGGTTAAATATCACTTGTATCGGAAAAGGTTCTTTAGTGTGAGAAAGACTGGTTTGTATGTGGGTATGAGTAATCTACATCAAGTCAGGGGAGAGGATAAAGTTAATGAAATTCCAGATTGGCCAGGGACTGAACAGCAGATGGAACACAGAAGACAAAAAGATACTTTTTTTCCATGGTGTGCCTTCATTTTTTTACTTAACAAGCAACTTTAATTCCTAATCATCCCAAACGAGTAAATAACAGTCAAAAATACATAGAGTGATAAAAGACATGAAGCAGCTTCAATTCAAGCACCAGGAGTCTACAGGAAGAGGGACATTCACGAGAGAACAGTCTAGAAAACAATGCATAGCCTGGGAAAGCTAAGGACAGGTTGATTATACCACCCTCACTACAAGAATTCAGAGGCATTAGCTGAAGCCAGCAGGTGATGGATTCAAGTGAAGTGAGAAGATACATTATATGGTGCATAGCTACCTTATGGGCCTCTATGTTGTATGACCTGGATCTAAACTTCTGTGGGAGACCAAGAAACAAATAGAGAAAGCAAAGACAGGAACACACCAAGAACTGCTAAATGCAGAAATCCCCCCTGATGTCACCTGTGAACCCTTAGCCCTTGGAGGAAGGAAGAGAGCTCAGATGAATTCCCATTGCATCAATACCAATATCACTGTATCCTGCCCCCTTCCTGTGCTTCTTCTGCCTCTTGCCACTGCTGGAAAAAGGGTATCAGCCTTGATAGTCCTAACTAGACATTTGATCTCATCAGTACAGATTTTCTTGTGCTCTTACTTGTGGAACATACAGTTGTGCGTGAAATGTGTTTGTGCATTCCAAACTGAAAAATTTAATTTTAATGCACAGGCAACAAGCTGATCCACGAGCTGCAAATTGGTGCAGCCAAGGTTGCTATGAGCTTGCATCCTTTTTCTTGTCTGCCTCTGGGATGAAATAGGAGGCAGAAGATGTTTACAAGGGTTTAAATGCATAAGAGTCCTGCGTGCAGTAGGTGCAAAGCAATTTGACCTATGATCCTTCAAAGGAAATGAAAAATGATGTATCAGCCCATGTAACCTGTAAGGACTCTTTCCATTTCCCACATCAACCTAATGCAATGTCACAGTTTTGATATCTTACATCTTCTGTTAAATTTGTTTGAAATGGTCCTATTTCTGCATAAGCAACTAGTAAGGTAACAAGTAAATAAACTAATGAAGATTAAACAAAAGGACCAAGATCTTGACTCTGTGAGCTTCATTCCTTTTGTTCTGACACTTCAGAACTTGCTGTGAAGTGGAATTGCTCCTTTCCAGTGAGATCCATACCTTTATTATATTCTTTCTCTACTGGTATATTAGGAACTATATTACATTCAGTCCCTGAATTACTATGCTTTTTAGATGCTAAGGAGAGTTGTAGAGAGCAAAGTTAGCTGCCTCATTTGTCATGTCTTTCTTCCATTACAACCTGTTTGCTGCTACCCATCTGTCATCCGCATTAACAAGAAACTCCATAGTCTCTCAAATCTGCCCTGAAACACCAAAAATGAGAGCTCCAAGAACAAGAAGAATTTTACTAATCTGAAGAATCTGGGATGCCAGAGAGTCTGGAAACCCCAGACTCAAGATATGTTCCCTTCCAAGGTCTGAATTTCCTCTCCTAGTCATAAACCTCCCTTTGCTTCCCAAAGTCACACAAGAGCTGGCAAGATGAGGTGACAAAATTGTTGTCAGTTCTTGTCTCTGGATGGCCCATGAGGAAGAGAAACCTATGTCAGAGAAAGGTAAGGCTTTCCACAGACCTTCCTGTGGAAAGCAAGTAGTCTGTGAGCTGTCGAGCTTCTCTGAAATAGTGCCATGTGAGTTCATTAATGTCTACCTGTCACCTCCGTGTTAGACTTCAAACCGTTTCTCCTACTGGCACAGAGGAGCAGTTGTGAGTGAGGGATCTGTCAAACTGCAGCACAACAAGCCATTCATCCTGTAGGAGTCAGACAATGAGAGTCTCCTCCTTCAGGGGATATCACTTAAACTGTGTGTAAGCAAAACACCACTTACCACAGAATCACAGAATGGGCTGGGGTGAAAGGGACCCACAAGGATCATCAAAGCCTAGCTCCTGGCCCTGCACAGGGCTGTTCCCAAGAGTCACAACATGTGCCTGAGGGTATTGTCCAAATGCCTGAACTCTTGCATCCTGTCTCTTGCTGTACGTGGAACCACCAGCAGACACTTCATAAGGACACAGCATGAACAGCGGCAGATCGTCTCACTCAAAAAATGTGAGGGGCATTTTTTTCTTTCCCCTCCCCCATTTCCCCTTTTTTTAAATATCCTTTTCATATCCACTCAGCATTTAGCTGCCTGACAAGGCCCTGGTCCCAAGTGCTGGAAAAAGATTCTGTCCTGAGTATCTGAAATACACTAGCTAAAGTGAAGATTTTAGTAAATTAAGATGTACAAGAGACAGCCTTAACATCCCTACTATGGATATCCTGCCAGTGCTCATACACACACTCGTGCTTATATCTATTCCCTTGGAAAATAACCTCAGCCTACACTGTGACCACAACAGTAGAAAATAAAGCTGCTGTGCTTAAGCCATAACCCTGCAATTAATGCAGCAGGGAGCAGATCCAACATCATCTGTCATATGTGCAGAGTTAAAAGTGGAAGAACATTTGCTGTAACTAAAGTACTGGTTGAGCTCCTCTCATCAGACCACAGCAATTTCCTTTTAAAGGTTCACAGGCAAGGTGAAGTTACTATTTTCTCAGTTTTCATTCTTTTTTTTTTTTTCCCAAAGGACATAGCTTTTAAGCTGTAGTGTAAATAAATATGAATATAGTGAAAAATCTTTGTGGCATGTTTTAGCTCTCTTGTTTCTACAGAGCTATCACTACCAGCTGAAATATCTCACCTCAGAAGGTAAAATTGTTTCATGAGATAGCATTTTCCCTTCAGCCCCACAATGGCCCAGTGGGCATATTTCTGGATGCACTTGAAAGCAGCAGAACCAGCTGTGCACCTCTATATGTGAAAGGTCTGATCAGAGCAGTCTCATTTTAAAATCAACTGAATTGACAGAAAGATTGTTTTGCTACAACAGAGCGATTCAGAGCCCCAGAACAGTTTGATGCCAAGTTTTTAACTGCTTTAATAAGTTAAGTCGGCTAGGAGTCAGAACATGATGTAGCTGTGTGGCTTTGCTGTGGAGCCTGACATCCCCAGTCAGCCATAAATTAATTTTCACAAAGGGTAGAGGAAGATATTCAGAAAGGAGTAATGTTCCCTGATACTGTCAATCTTATCAGTGTGATATTGCATTGATGTTCTAACCATTAGATATGAACCTCGTGTAATTATTACAAATTAAGTAATGGGATGAAATTAGGAAAAGATAAGTTTTGGAATGCAGGGATGAAAATGAGTGAGGTCTGCAAGGCAGGGGCAATCTCAAAGACAACTGTGGGAAATCTGATTTCCAGGACTACAGTGGACAAAGAGCTAGTGAGTATTCTGAAATGTAAACCCTGCTGTGGCAGGCATTTGGTCTCTGGCTTTGAAATTTGTACAATATTGTTATAAGAGTGAGATTAGAATATTTTAGCAAAACCTTTTTTTTTTTTTTTTTTTGCACAGGACATGATGTTGCTCTCTGTCTGTGATGAAGCCAGATTTCTTCACAGAAACAAATGAGTGAGGCTAGAGAGAAAACATATGAAAAGGGGAGCCTGCACCTGTAGTCTCCCCACTTATGGGAATGATTCCACTGGGACCAGAGGCCTCAGTCTGGGCCTTTTTTAGACTAACTTTTATGTTTTTTGTAAAGGTGAAGCATCGAAACGAGACATTTCTCACCATCCAAGAGAGATTCAGGTTAAGCACCTTGAAAACATTTGCAAGGATTTGTCCATTGAGGACAAAATGGAGATATGACTGTACCTCATGTCTTGGATTTAGACAGTCCTGAACTATAGGGAGTTTAAACAGTATGCTGGCACATAAATACTGCATAGATCTTTCAAAAACACTGCAGTCTCTGGTGGTTTGAAATCAATTGTTTAGTTTTATGGACAGAAACAGTCATTAATTAATTACGCTATTTATCCCTCACCAAATTAAGCTGGTCTGTTAATGGTGCAGAATCAATATAACCCATATAGCAAATTAAGTCTATTTTGTGCATTAGTTGCTCACATTTTCTAAAAGCAGAGGAACAGTAACTTGTTTACTTCTAAAGGAAATAGTAGAAACAGGCATTTCTTATAAAATTGTAACTCAAACACCCCCCAGTGAATGTGGGTGTGCTTATGAAATTCTAAAAATATGAATCTTCCCAGAAAGTACAGGACATTGTCAGTGATTCTTCTTTACACAAAGACATGCTCATTGCTCCATGGTGGCATATGGTACCTTACAGAAAAGAGCCCATCTGCTTGTGAATCATGCCCTGCTGGTGGTTTGGGAAAGTTTAATTTCTTGCTTATGTTTAAAAAAGTGCAAAAGCCCCAGAGAAAACTGGGAGATCCATGGTCTGATCCAGAAGGACCAGACCCCTGCTTAAACCCTGTCTCTCATTTAACTGGAAAGTGGCTGGGAACAAAATAGTCATGCTTTTTGGAGTCCACACACCAGCTGGGATCCCTACAGGGACAATAAAGAGAGGACACCAGGCCCCAGGGGATCACTAAAAGGTGCCCCAACCATTGAGTCTAAATATGGATTTCATGACCAGTCCTTCTGGGTTCGTTGTTGTTCCTTAAATATGGTGTTGCCCTGACACGCTTAAAGTCATAATGCCTTGCAATGACAATGTCTGCACCAAAGCAAGATGTCTGGGGCACCTCCAGACAGAAATTCAATCATTCATCTTAGTAACTTGTCTTTATAAGAGTAAAGCCAGAAACTATGTGAGAATAGACTCCAAGCTCTAAATCTGCTATTTTACCTGAATGTCCCTCCAATGGAGATAGGTGTCTAAGTTTCTTGTACAATATTTTTCTTCCTTAGGTTCCTTCCAGATCTTATACAGCCTCTATTTATGAGACTCCATCCAGTTCAGGTTCATAGGGCTGAACTTCTTCCATAACTTTAATAGAGTTAAGAGTGCTATGGATAATGTAACCTGACAGATATCATTCGAACACGTGTTTTATGGAACCAAATTAATGTTTCCACTTTCTCCACCTTTAGCATTACTGAAGATATGAACCTTCATTATCCTGAAGTGTAACTGCTAATATAAATAATTTATGCATCCATAAAGAGAGTTTTCATAACAAAAATAGGTTTTATAGAGCAATTCCATTATGTACAGGCTATTTGCAATTGAGACCATAGGGTCAATAGATATTTAGACTTTTTTATGAGCATCTCTTCATCTAGTGCAGAAAGTTAATGTTTTTGTTGCCCTAATCTCTAATAATAATAATAAAAAAGGATAAAGAAGAAAATTATTCTTTCAGTGAGTTTCCAGAACAGAACTGATTTCTTCCTTTAATATTGCTGAGGAGAAAATCAAGATAAAAGAAATTCTCTGCTTTAGATCATGCCTTTAAAAATGTGTGCTACTTTTTAACATGTTCTGTGTGTCATTAAAGCTCCTTCTGTCACTAGTTGCTGTTTACACAGTTGCACTTCTACACAACCTGAGTCACAAAAGAGAAGATACAAATGAAAATTTCATTAAATTAGGGAAATAAAATAAAGTCCAATCTGTCCCCAGCTGAATGGCTCTTCTGTATATGTGTGTGTGTGCATGCATGTGAGTGTTTATGTGTGAACATTTTTACTGTGGGTTTTTTTCATGGCTCTTATCAAAACATAGAGAACAGCTTCTTCTGACACACCAGAATAGGAGCATGGGAAAATTCTGCCTTCTTCACTGGGATCTATAGATCACAGTCACATAGAAAAAGCACAAAACATAATTTCCTTTTCAGCGTATTAATGAGAAGAGCTTGTTTGCACTATAATGCATAACACTATATGCACAGTGATTGTAAATTTAA
The DNA here is from genome assembly GCA_013400955.1 of Drymodes brunneopygia. NCBI lineage: Eukaryota > Metazoa > Chordata > Aves > Passeriformes > Petroicidae > Drymodes > Drymodes brunneopygia. The sequence goes on along the minus strand of VZTZ01047218.1, from coordinate 106,526 downwards.
TTTTTAACTAACACACAGAAAGCTGAGCATTTGCTTAATTATTCTTTGCATGAGCCTTAATAGAGCAACAGACAACTTTTTATCTTCTGCAGATGTTAGAACAGTGCCAATGGACCCGCACAGCACACAAGCTCTGCCAGGAACACACACGATGGACTTGACTTCCTTGTCACACACAGGCATCTGAAATACATCCAGGGCACCTGAGACACCTGCAAAGAGCTGGCTGACAGAGCACCAGCAGGACCTATGCCTTGCTTCAGCAGCAGCTAGACACCTTCTGAAATGGCAATGAAATGATTGAACAGAGCTAAAGGAGGATTAGGATGTGAATCAGCCTGGGTATAAGTTAACTTAAGATATAAAGGTAAGTGCCTGTATATCAGACATGTTCCTGTGGTCTCACTGAGATCAGCCAGTGCAGGTGTGCTGCCCAGCCTTCAACTGCTGCCTCTGAGGCTGTGTCTCCCTGAGATCCTGTGCCCCATCTGCCAGCTACCTAGAGATATCCTGCTTGTCTTTTGGTATCTCAGATATCCTGCTTGGCTTTTGGTATCTCTCAGAAATCCTCTATGTTTAGGAAGATCTTTGCTAATGATAGGGACAGCTTAGTCATCTATTTGCATGGTCCCATATGGACACCTGAAGGTAGGAGTCTGTGATCCAGCTGTGAATCCCTTATGTGCTTCACAGAGAAACCAGCTAGGCTTGCATGAAAAATATTCAGTGAATTCTGAAAATTATACTTTTTATGATTCTGTAGATTCTAAAAATCATACTTTTTATTTTATACAGTTCTTATAATGTATGCCAAGTCTGGATGTGCAAATCCTTTTCTGTGATAGAAATCAGAGGAATGCCTTGCAATGTCAGTGAGCATGGAGCGAAGGCTTAGTATCAAAAATAATCATGGGATCTCTCCTGCAAAGCATATAACATGTTTCATTAGAGGAAAGGCATTGCTAAGACTGAAAAGAGACTGCAGAGGATTATAAATATTATTTAGGGCTTTCAGCCTCTGAGTCATGAGGCAAGATTAGCGGCACAAAAAGAACAGAGATTTCACAGAACTCCATCCCATCTGGAAAACAACATTACAGAGTCATGTTGAGAAACTCTTTGATACTGTAACTAATTCAAAACCATGATGCCTTGATGTTGGCTTACATTTGGGAAAGTGCTTTTAGTAGAAGTTCTGCAAATCTTCAAGTACCACAGTTTATTCAGACAGAAAGGAGTCGGCATTTTTTCAGTGAGGGAGAAACAACTACAAGGAAAAAATGCCCTCTATTTGTCCTTTAAACCTTTTGATTTTGAATTCCATAAACCTAGGCTTGAGAGCTGGCAGTTTTACAGGTAAAAGGTTTTTTGTCTGAAATAAAAGAAAGATTTCATTCAGTTCAGGAAGATTCCTCTACCAATAAATTCCTTTGACAGCATTATTTTTTTTCTTTCTCTCTCCTGTAGACAGTGCTTCTGCAACAGCATTGGCAGAAGACTCCTGATTTTTCTCTTCTTTGGCTTCTGGTTTTTTTTCTGTTTCTGGGAATCCTGTGCATAGGTGCAAGAAGAGACATAGACAAAAGGGAGAAAAGGAAATGGAAAGAATCCAGAGAAAAAGGGGACACAATACAAGACAGAATGAAGTTTCCTTTAATTCCTCATGATTCTTTTTCTTTATCTCCACAGTGAAGAGTGATGTCTTAGAATGTCAAAGCTGGATGTTAGGAGCTGTGCTGGAAGGAGCTAAGACGTTAAGTGGTATTATCTCCTACAGTGGTTCTAATTGCCAAGCAAAGAGAGCATAGAGCCACCTAAAATCATAAATGTAGGAGTTGTACAGAAAAAGATTGCCAGAACCTGTTCATCTTTGTGTAATTTCACTTTTTCAACTTTTACAAATTCTCAGTTAACTGGCTAAGTTTTCATGAGTTTTCTCTGAAAATTACCTTCATTGCCTTTTACCTGCTGTTCTAATAATGGAGTTTGAAGAACAAATCAAGAAATCCAACAAGTATTTGCACAAGGGAGAAAATTTACAAATTGAGTGTGTCCTATGGTACCCAAAAATAACTTATGAGTTGCCGTAATTGGAGGGCAACTTATACATAAGAAAGCAAAAGAATAGAGATATAAGGGGTTAAAAATCTGTGAGATTTAATTTGGGAGATTGGTCAACATTTAACTCTTAGTTACTGCCTAATTATTTTCTTCTTTTTTTTTTTCTTTTTTCCTTTTTTTTTTAAAGAAAAAGTCTATTAGAGAATAAAGAAAGTAAAAGGACACAGGCTGAGGAGCAAAATGAAATAGCATAGATAAGAGTAACATTGACAAGTGGACAACTGGCCTCTTGTTCCTTAAAACAAAATTATTTCTACGGATCTAAAGGAACATTTATAGACACCAAGCAAAGCTGCATGACATACTGACTTCTTTCTTGCTCTTTGCAAGCCATAAGGTCTTCTGGTAAAAGTCTTGGCTTGAGGAGTTTGATGCCATACCTGATCAGCTGTAGCCACCATTCTGAGTCTTTAACACTGCATAATTTCTCTTCTGGCACAAAAGACTTTTACTGAAAACCTAATGGGAGGGATTAAAGTTAAAACATTCTAAAACCAAAACCCATGGTCATGGATCCGAGTATAACACATTGCCCTAAGAGCTATGGAGGTTACAAAAAAGAACTCCTTCAGGACATAAAGAGCTTCAACCATTTGTTTTAATGACACAAGTTTTTTAAAGCTTGACTTAAGGAAAGAGACTGCCAAGTTTATTTCAGAGCATTTATAGATCAGAAGCAATTTTGAGGTCTCAATTGAATATTGTAAATTTATACTGCAAGATGAATTTATGCAGATTTCAATAATAACAACAAAATTGGGTAATTGAGAGGCTTGGAAAAGATTAGATGGATTATTAGATTTTCATGTCATTCTATGGCACACTGAATAAATGCATAAAATCATTAAATTGAAGTAAGGTGTGATGGAGAAAATTTCAAATTACTAATGTGCCTCTTACTGAATGTTATTCAATAGTGCAGTGCTACACTCCTGAGTCCCCAGATCTGAAGTGTGTTAGAATTATTGATAAACTCCAATACTATTTACATGACTCTCATGGATCTATCAGTGTGACATCTACTGAATTCATTAAAAAATCTAAAGAACTGTCTCATCTGTCTTCACCTATAAAACAACAATGGCTTACTTGAGAAAATTTAGGATCATATATACTTGTGAGTTCTTTGAGGAAAACATTTTGAGACACATCTGTTTTAAAATGGGGAAACAATTATTGCTGAATGACATGAAACTTTTAAATACTAGCGCATTCTTTATATCTCTACTTTTCAGAGCTCTGTAGTACCCAAAATTTAATCTCTATTCTCTGTACAATGAGAAAGTCATTGGTATAATATCTATTTCAAGTAGTCAACGAGTGAAGAACCTCCCTTCTCTGATGGACGGCCACATTTTTCAATATTTTTTGACTGAAACTCAGCAGAAGAGGTGCCATCTCAGGAAACAAGGATTTTTATAGCATCACAGTATTAAAATGAAAAAAGAAAAGGGACTGAACACTCACCCACAGTTTAAGACTGCTAGACACTTTATTTGGAAAAATAAAGAGGGAAATCTGAGTAACAATAATGCAGAAGGTTTACACCTCTTTACACCAAGAAAAAAAAAATCTCCATCTCTCAGTAGATCAGGAACACCTCAAAAACTGTTTTTATAGCTAGGAATTTGTTTAAAAGAAAAATTTTGGTGGCAATTCAGGCATAAGAAAGTCCCACCATAATCCATCCTCTTATTCCAGTGCTTCAGTTCTCCGTTTCTCCATCTGTGCTGGCAAGGATTCATCTTTTGACTGACATAGTGGACCAGTTCAATGAACATAGCTAAAGGGAAATATAAAACCTGTAGTGAAAAAAAGAGGACAGGAGAAAAAGAGAGAAGGGAAAAGAGAAGAGAAGAGAAGAGAAGAGAAGAGAAGAGAAGAGAAGAGAAGAGAAGAGAAGAGAAGAGGAGAAGAGAAGAGAAGAGAAGAGAAGAGAAGAGAAGAGAAGAGAAGAGAAGAGAAGAGAAGAGAAGAGAAGAGAAGAGAAGAGAAGAGAAGAGAAGAGAAGAGAAGAGAAGAGAAGAGAAGAGAGAAACGAAAAATAGGAAAATAAAGAAAAGAAGTAAAAGCAGGAAAGGGAAAAGACAAGTGTTGCTGCTGAACATACTGCAGTATCAAACCAGAATCTCAGAAAGTGATACACAAAGTCATCAGAGACCAAATTGGTGTGAATAATCTCCATTTTTCCAGCATTCACCATTAAAGACTATCAGCATTCTGACTGAACCTGGAGCTCAAGTAACAAGAACAGCACGATAGCATCACATTATCTGTTCCTCACTGCACATGTGCTGGTAGTGTAACACAGCTAGAAATCCTGCTGTTGCTGTCACATTAAACCAGAGAAATGCATTTCTAGAAGGCTGTAAGGGAGACAAGCCCCTCTCTTCCTCATGTGCTTTGTCCCAAAGCAATACAAATAGAGGGTACTGGTTTTATGTAAACAGCATAAACATCACTGTTTTTGTTGATTCTCATGTAGAAGTCATAGCAACCAACTAGCACAAAAATAATGCTTTTATTTTGGTTGCTCTCAGAGCAAAAGTGTTTTGGCACACATAAGGTGCTATGCACAGAGGTTTGAGATATTGAATTTAAATAAAAGTCATCATAATTACTTTGACTTCATTGAAACAACAGGAGGAAAATAATAAAATTTGCCGTGTGGAAAGAAGAGAAAGAAGTCTGTCGGGGGGAATTATTTTCAGGCTTCTTTTAGGCCACATTCAATGATAAAAAGCAAAAACCTAAAAATTAAATCTATTTAAAAATCACTTGAGAACATCTTTTCAAATTAAATTATTTAAATTCCTTTCATAATGAAAGTCTCGTAAAATTAAAATGCATTCATCTCTTCTAGTTGTATTCCACAAAGATTCCTTCTTGACTGATGAAATAGACTTAGCCTTGAAGGACTGTCACATTAACATTCTCGTGCATTCTTTTTATGGGAACATGCTGTAGAAAAAATAAAACACAAGCAGTTCTGTTGCCTGTGAAGATTTAACTAATCTATTAAAGCTCTGTAGACAGCGCTTTAATAAGGCCCTGCCAATGTGAGTCCATATCAAGACTAATCAATTTAAGAAAAGCAGTAAGTATTAGAAATGAGAAAACCCATGATGGTTCAATCATTTGTGCTCTGTTTTGCTTGTTGTGCTCCTCATATAACCTCTGTGTTTTGGTCTGGAAATTTGCAGAGGTTTCTGTGCCAGCTTGCACAATTATTCTCCACATCACCTCACTGACAAGTCAGAGTTCATGCAGGTTTTCCTTTTATACATCAAGATGTCCCTACTGCAGTGATGCATACTTCAGTAAATCAATTCAGATTTTTATTATTATTATTATTCAGCTAACTTCATCCTTTACTTTCTCTTTTAGACTAACATAGAAGTGCAGATGCTGTACTTTTCTACCTCTTATAATTTCCTTTCTGCATTGTTTTGCTGTGCACCACAATGTCCAGAACAGGAAGCTTTAATACAATTTAATACTTTTTTTACATCTTGACTTTTGTACAAAGGCACAAAAGCCCCACTTACAAAATACATTCAGGAGGAGGTCTTTTGAAAAGAATTAAATGCTCAGGTAAAATTTTCTTCTATTTTTGCCTTATATTAGAACGAAAGTAAGATATTTCAGTTAGTTTTGTTTATTAAAGCAGGATAACGGATCTCTTCAGAGTACCTCATCAACATAAATTCAAAGTGAAGGACTCTGGAGATCCAGAAAAGACAGTTCCAAGTCTGTTAGGAACCAGGGATTCCCAGTCAATGTCACACATGGACTTGAACATGGGCATCCCCAAGGTGTGTCTCTGCTGGTGAACTACAAACATAGACCCTTGCAGATGGAAAAGTTCACTTGTCAGCCCTAAATTCAAGGTCTGATAGGTGTTTCTGAAAGAGGCCACCAATGCTGAGGAGAACTGTGACCTTGTTTACACACAGCACCTACACAGCTTGTTAATGTAATCATTTAAGAGGAGAGTAACCCTGTTAATTCCAGGCGTCAGACTTGGGGCCTTTGGGACACAGACACGTCATTGACATGCTAAATTAGGAAAAGACAAAGGAAAGCAGCCCCCCACCTCCAGCCTGAGTCTTCACCTGAAATTTTAAATGGACCCTGGCAGATTGGTCCTCCATCTGGAAGCAGCACTCTCTCCTGCCTTCTCACAGATAGCTCAGGTGTTTATTTCAGAAGGATGGTTTCAGTGGGTAACTGATAAGCTAAAGCTGCCAGCTCAGCTGTCTGGACACCAGCTTAGGACCCTGGCTGGGGCACCTCGGTTCAGTGAGTAAACCTCAGCAGTAAACAGACTGTGACATTAGTATCACTCATTATTTTCCTCTGTTATATATTCTGTGTGAGAGAATTTTTTCTTCATTTTCTACTTTAAGATTTTTTTTTTGTACTCCTTGACATCTCCTTTGCCTTTTCGTCTAATTTTTCCTCTAGTCTTAAACATCATTTTCCCCCTTTCTGAAGTGCCATGTTAGTTTTCTGCCTGGATATAAAGGCTTGATTTCAGCCACTTGGTAAGTGGGCTATAATTTATGCTTACATAGTGATTTCAATCCTCAACTACCCTAGGAATATTGCTTAATGAATCTTTATGACTTGCCTGTGAGATAAGTCTAGCAAATCTTATTACTTTATTATTTCCTTTTTTTTTCTTATATACTAAGGAGGGCAATATGTAAAGTGAGAGGCCACACAACCCTTCTTCTCAGTTTATTTAGGTTTTGTTATTTTACTTCATTATTAATGCTCTTCTGCATTCTTCCCTTTTTTTAACCTTATTTGAATCTCCATCTTTATTTTAATTCTACTTATTTTCTAGTTGTCACATACAGAGGTGACTATTAGAGGTTTATTTTGATCAATTTAATATGCATCTGACTGACTCTGTGGTTGAAACCTACCTGTTATTATCCATAACCATGACAATATCTCTACTTGGATAGAATTACTGTATTTCAGAAATTGCTGCTATTCAGTTATTTTTATCAAAGGCACTTTTTCTTATTTCCTTTTAAAATGCCAGTTCTTTTATCTTTTTCAACTTTCGCATCACCTTTTGAGCTGCAAGGCTTTTATAAATTGAGTTTGAAGTATCTGCTCAGAAGTCTGTTATTAGTCATAGAGCAGAGTCATCTCTGCTTTTTTTGTCTTTAAAGAGAACAATATCTCTTCACAGTGGTACATGATATACACTTCCTAGGACAAAAAAAAACCATACTACAGCACCATGGACCTTTAATGATCTGTTTTGTTTTCTTTTGGATGAACCAGAAGAAGGACATAGCCCAGTGTTGGCAGAGTCAGACAAAGACACATGTAACTCGTTAGGAACGCTGCATCAAGGAGTGTTTTCTTCATGTTATGCTTTTGTGGGTAAGGGAGCCAAGTCACACTTGATCCATATTTGCCAGAAATAATAGAAGGAAACTTCACTGTTGATTCTTTTAAAAGAGAAACTGTGATAACATGATGACTAAAGTTTTATTCACGTTTTTAAAAATAAACAGCCTGAAGCACATGTGGATCATGTTGGTCTGAAACAATGCAATTTTGTTTAAAACCACATTGTTTTACTATTTATATTCCTTATTGCACTAAAGTCAGCACACATGACCAAGATAAAGTCTAATCCAAGGTTATTCTGGAGTGTAAGAGAAGACAGAAAAAGAATGAGCAGAAAAAAATTAAGCAAAAGTGAAGTGACTCATAACACACAGGTCAGTGAGTGCCTCTGATTTCAGCAGAAATACTCAGATTATATCACAGCCTGGCAATTTATTGTCATAGCTAAGGCTGCAAAGGCCATGAAGTCAAAACCTGTGTATCTCCAATGTAGCTGATTTTCTTGAACACTGTGTGCAGGGATGATTGTGCAGCCCTAGTCATTACTAGTTTTGGGCTTTCAATTGAAAATACATCTAATTTTCAGTTTATCTGTTTATTTTTTATTCAAAATTTCTATTTAGAAATTTAGAAATACAATCTTTTTTGCACAGGTTCTTTACTAACAGAAAATCTCAGATGTGGCTCTACAACCACCTTTTTTTCTTTTTTGGCGGCAAATGTGGATTCTTAATTATGTAACAATTTTTTTAAGATGCTTACCCAAGTTTCTCAGTTAGGAAGAAGGACTCCTGTTTTAGTCTTCTTCTTTAATTCAGATAGAAAGGACAGAAGAATTGCCATGTCTGTGCTGGAGTTCTCTTCCATATGGTATCTTTACATGCAAGGAGTTGGAAAGCTTGAATAAATGAAGGATTGTTTAAAAGAATATAAAGGGGAGAAGGATGTAATTTGGTATTTCCCACAGTCCCTTGCTGTATTTGAAATGCAGGTTTAGAATTGAACAAGATATCTTTGTTTTCAAGATATCAGATTTTCTGGGAACAAAATACTTACAAGGCACATCATGTGTTAGCTGGCCAAATGCTTTTGGAGTGAGAATGTGCATGTGTATTGGTGGATCCACATGTGTGATTGTTCTGTTATTTGCCTCCTTAAACTCCTTGTTTATAGTTCTAGAATGGAATTTCGTTTAAAAGTGAAAAAAACCCACCAACAAAAACAACAACAAAAGACAAAACAAAACAAAACAAAACCCAAAAAACTAAAAAACTTCCCAGGCACTTTCTACAAATGCGCACACTTTCAAGACAGGAATGATTGTAGGCACTGAGAGAGTAATTTTTACAGAAATCTGTGGAACTACAAAACAGGAATTTTTTCCATAATGTCTTTTATGTTCATTGGAGATTTTTCCTGAATGTCTACTGGTCCCTGAGGCAGCTGCATTTGTGGCCAGTGAGCATGTTTAACTTGTTCCTTTAGGGACTCCCAGCTGCAGTCCCTCAGCCCCACTTCCTGAGTGTTCCCAAGCCCTCTCACTTGTAATGCAGCTACACCAGTTCTCCTCCTGTCCTGCCAAGACCAGTGCTTCATGGCATTTTTGTATGAGCAATGACTTTTATAAATTTTATGAATACATCAGTTGCAAATTATTCAAATGCTACATTGAGGGGCACAGAAGTGTCTTTAGGAGAATTTGCAGCTTTTACTGAAGCAAAACACCATCTGGAATAAACTACACACTTGCCTACACAAGCCCACTCTGCTTGCTTCTGTCTCCTTGTAAAACTTCAGCATCTCTGTCTCAGGCATTTTTATCCCACCTACAATCTGTGGGACTGTCTTGCTTTCCTTTAACTGTCAAGAAGTTCAGCATCTGGTCTGACCTTGCAGGCTGGGCACTCCTTGAATTCAGTGGAGAGTAAGGGGTTCTCTGGTTGTGGGTGTGTTGGAGAGGAGTCCTTTTCTGGAAAGGTCTACCACTCTGGGTCACAGAAGTAGCCCAAGCATCTAGCTCAAACACTGTGCCTACATTAATAGATCCCATACAACGTTGCTTTCCAAAGCATTTTAGAGTTAAGAACACTGACTTTCTCTTCAGCAATAAATTGATGTGAAGATGACATTTACTTGCTATAGAAAATGGTGGAATAGAAAATCTCCACTCAATAATATATGCTGCCATTTTTCATATGTTTTCACAACCACCATGGAGCAGCAGGTCCTTTGTCTAAGGAAAGAAATGACAATGTCATAAAAGTCTTCCTCAGAGCCCCTGAGTCCTCTTCTGTCTCTGCAGAGCCTTTCTGTCAGGACACCTCAGGCTGAGTGGAGAGAAGTGGCATATTCCCTTTCTAGCACATGCATGGCTGTTCTGCTGTTATCATCTATAGGATTTCTGAATGCCAGCCTTTGCTTTATATCTTCTTCATTCTTTCTCTGCTGAGGCAAAATACCCAGTTATAAAACACCATGGAGAGTTTTCTCTGGCATCTGCTGCATCTGGTTTCCAGGTGGGGTCAGACTGCACCCCAATGTCACGCGTAGTTAAAAGCACTTGGGAACACAGAGAGGGCTATCAGCCACATGAATCTCACTGGATTATAGTCCTCAGCATGAAAATGTTAGATATTCATACCAAGGGCTAAAGAAAGAACTAATTAGGAAATACTATCTTTTAAATACTCAAATTTCAGTCTGTTAAAAGATCAAAGGGTTGCATTTATTTTATCGCTCTTTATGTTAGCTTTGTTATTCCTATTAACTATATATGTGCTGCTATTTTCTTTTTATCCTGCAATCATATTTCCTCTCTCCTTGTGAGAAGCATACGTTTTATTTGCCATCCTCTTCTTCCTGGGGAATCATTTGGAAAAGACAGCAGCTCCTACACAGTGGTTGGGTACGCTGCATTCTCCTGGTCAGTAAGCAACGAGGAGTTGCTCCCTTATACATTAGAGAGTATTACAGTGTAATCCAGGGGACTTCATTCATACATACATTCAAGGAAGATTCATGTTTGCCCTTACCCATTGCCCCTGAAGGTGGTGAGAGAGAGATCCCACACCTGACATCTCCATCAGCTTTGCACCCTTGGTCCATCAGAGGTGGGCTGACCTACACACACAGCCAAGTGCCCGTGCCAGGGTGGTCAGGCTGGGTCTGGCATGAGAGCCAGCACCTCTGGAGGACAGAGGATGTGTTGGAGCTCAGCTCTGAAACAGTTCCTCCCCTCTCCACCAACACCTGCATCTGCCAGAGCCCAGGACATTCTTCTGGGATCCACCAGAGCAGCACCATGATTCCAAAAGCAAGACTTTATCCTATAATGCTGCACGCTCTGCAGTCTTCAGCCATGGAGGTTTTCCCCTAATTTCCGTAGGAATGATTCCAAGATTTGGTGCCACAGTAGGAGGAACACGAGAAAAAGAGAATTTACAAATGCCCTACATTTGTGCATTGTGCTCTGCACTAAAACGTAATTACACTGAAGGGTACCAAGGAATTTGACAACAAGTAAGGACCAATTGTGTAATAAAGGTGCAGTAAATTATACCCAGCCACTGACGGATCTTGTCAAATTTGTTTGAAGTCAACAAAAATCTTCCAGAATATTATGACTTCATTCATCTGAATGATTTTTTTTTCAAGTATATTAGTTAGAATTTTTCTGTCCTGTGTGTTTTGGCTGTTCTGCCCATGAGCTGTAAGACATAAAAAATATGGTCCTATACTTCAGAAAATATCTACCAATGAGGGAAAGAAAGAAAGAAAGAAAGAAAGAAAGAAAGAAAGAAAGAAAGAAAGAAAGAAAGAAAGAAAGAAAGAAAGAAAGAAAGAAAGAAAGAAAGAACAGTATGTTGGCTTTCTCGTAATAAATATTCTCATTACACTTCTAGCTCGAGTTCTGTAGATCCAAAAGATTTTGGCTCTCCTAAAAACTAGGGACAGAAAAAACTGCAGAAAAGGGATCAAATCAAAGGATGCATGCCAGAAAACCAACTCTTATTTCTGAACAATGCTTTTTCAAAAATCACAATAAAATGAGAAATTTAAGAAAGCATTTCTGTGTGTTACTGCTCCTGCCAAATAATCCTTTCCAAGTGAGATGTTTCTGTAAGTTTTTGATCTGAGGAGAAGCAGTAATCACAGTCAATACAAAGCTGAGAATTACAAAACAATAAATGTCCAGCAAATATTAATAATATTTCATACTTAGCCCCAAGTTAATTTGCATATAACAAAATTGTCATGGGTTTAATCTTTAAATAAATATTTAGCAATGGTAGGCTGTTTAGAATAGGGGGTACTCATTGATTTATGTTACCTATTTTTATTTTGGCTTGTTTTAGTATAGTTTCATTTTTTCCTTAAATTAAGAAATATATTTCTGCATTTAAATAAGAATTATTTTCTTTAAATATTAAATACAATTGTATTAAATGTAATTATTGCATAATTTAAAAAACCTATTTTAAATAAATAAATAAATACCCTTCATCCTGCTTTAAGAGCAATTTCAACTTTAGGCAGAAATCATAAAGATTTAATATTCATGCTATGTATTTAATTTTTAATTCCTCAAATTCTTTTTATGATTGTTAAACAAGTTTGGTAACCAGATTGGTGTGGGATATTTGAATTTAAAATATAAAATTTCATGTTAATTTTGCAGTGACAGGCTGTACATTTAAACACAAATATGAAGAAGAGAAAAACCTCATATAGTCATTTGAAACACCAGTACCTCAGGCAAGCTGCCTACTGCACACATTTATATCTTGCTGGACCACAAAAGGAGTTGAACTTAATGATTCTTGTAGGTCCCTTCCAACTCAGGATATTCTACAATTCCATATGCACTTACAAGAAGTCATGTTTTTAAATTATAAAAGAACTTTGCATCAGTCCAGAAATGTTATTGGAGACTACTTGTCTGCCCAGGTAAAAAGCTCATGCTGAAGAACCTCACCCACTAATATTTTCCTTCAGGTTTTTACATTCAATTTAAGATACAATTTGTCTTCTAAAACAGAGGTCTAATCTTAATCTGCAGATACGGAAGAGCAGAGGGGCTGTCCCTGGTTATTCTCACCACTGAAATGTCTTCATTTCTATTATTGTGATGGTTTGTACCAAATAAATTTGGATTTTGTGAACATGACTATTCTTGGAGAGCATAAGCCTCAATGGCCCTATAAACCAGGATAAATCTCTGCTGTTATTGAAGTAGTATGTGCATGTAGTGGAAAGTCATAGGACAGCACATGAGAATCTGAGATACTCAGCCCATAATGGCAGCAACCAGCATTAGTTACTGGGTTGAGCTACTGGCCTTACTTCCTCTGCTCTGAGGGCTTGATCTTACACCAACTACAAATGCTTCTGAAACACGTTTCAAAGAGCCATTTCTAAAGCCAATGATACTTCTGGACTGAAAAAATACAAGGATGATCATTATGACTTTTCAGCAGAGACTAATCACTTTTCAGTGCTGATTTTTTCCAGTTTTTCCGTGTCTCACTTTCACCACTGCATCTTTATGCATTTGGTTTCTCTTTCAGAATTAGTATTACCTATCTGCCAGCTTTTAGTTTGCAGAATCACCCAGATTCCAAGCATTATTTTAATATTGAACATTTAGTAATTTTGAAAAGAAGCAAAAGTATACAGACCTAAAACTAGGTTAATAGAGTTCTGGTTTGGTTATATTTCCCCTATTGCATTTCATATGAAGACCTAAAATCATAAGATAAAAAGAAAAAATTCTACTAAAGTTATTTGTGTAAAATTATTGTGTGTCTGGATTTATCAGTGTTAACCTTGATGTATTTGATAGAAGCCCTGACTGACCTAAGTCTCACAAGCATCTGGAAGAACATATTATGAAAATACTGGACTGGTATAAACCACAAATCTTGTTCATGTCATGCCAGAAAAACAAAGGAATCCTGAGGTTTAATGAAACACACAGCACATCTCCACAGAGACACCACAAGCTGCAGAAGGAGGTTGTGCATGATTTCTGGTTAAAAGCCAGTTCCTACAGTTGTCTTGCGGCAGTGATATTCCTTTCAGAAGTAAAGTAATAAATGCTCTGGAATTGCTGCATGAGGAGAATCTATGCACTATAGAGCTGATGCACTGTGAGGACTGCTACGATTTCTGGCCACAAGTATGAAAGGTCTGCTGTGGGATGAAGCCTCAGAGGTGACCTCTTTCAGTCCTGCTTTTCTTGTGAAAACGTGGTGACCTGGAGGGAGAGCAGAGCAGCTGCAAATTGAGCTCTGCCTTCATGGCAGGCAGAGCTGGCTCACTACATAGAGAAATGAACTGTTTAGATTTAGACAGGTAAATGGTTGAAATATTTATCTGTACCTTCTTGCTTTCTTGTGTTTTTTCAGGCAAATCAAGACATAATATCAGAATGCTTATGAAAAGCCTGTGCACTGCTAGATTTCTACTGGTGTAGCTGAGATATTTAAAGTACGTAAAGGGCAATCTTCACAGAAATAATTCATGAAGAGATAATGGGTTGGAATATTTTTGCCTGGTTTCTAAGGAAATGAAGCTTTTACAGTCCCTCTTCCTATTAGTTCTCCCACAGTCCCCATAACTTCTAAAGCTGTCAGGAAACTTCAACCACATTTGACAGGAACAGATGTCTCACATTTAAGAACATAAGAAATCCCTCTCAGCTCACTGCAGTAGCACATCTCACCATTGGGACACTTCTGTGGTTGGTGGCAGTGGGAGAGGTTCTTTAGGGAAAGCTCATGAGCCCCTTTTCCTATTGTCCACTACTGCAGGAATGTTAAGAGGGCTCATTCCTGCTTTTACCTCCCAGCAATTAATAAATAATCCCTTACATATTTTGACAAAACCAGCAGGAGGACTGAAGAGACACCTCAAAATTAGTGCCCTCTCTGACTTGCTCTTTGCCACTAAGTTTGATCAGACCTCCCTGGCAGCAGCCAGCTAATCAATAGATGGGTACTAGGAGCCAACTACCGAGTGTGCATTTTGTAAATGGTGCCTCTGTCAAGCTGGCAGGGCAGGGAAGGACAGCTGAAGGAAGGATGGCTGGTGGACAGGAGCCAGGAGTAACTACAACAGAGCTGGTGTACCTTGCCGTGTTTGTTTGCTTGTGCTTCCTGTATTACTGTTCTAAAATGTTTATGGTGCTGACTGTTTGGCTTTATAACTAGACAATGGCAAAACTTTCAGAATCCAAGCTAGTCTGCAGAAGGTCATGCCATCCCTTCACTATTAAAAATAGAAGCCAGAAGCCTAGCCAGAGCACAGTGAAATACATATTTTGAAGAATGTCTTCTAACCCATTTGTCTGAACATTTACTCTCATCAAGCCCCAGGAAAATGAAACCAAAAAAGGATCAAAACCAGCAAGTATATATAACTTAACTGTGAGTTGATTCAAGAGGAAAGGGAGATGAGAATGGTATTGAAACTTGGGCAACAGAAGAAATACTTGGTACAAAGAAAGAAGGTAGAAATCTAATGAAGACAAATTGTATGAGTTATGTATTATAAATATATATATATATTACATATATATTAAACCCCTTTCAATAGTTAGAATCGTTCTTTGTAGAAAAGAAGAAACATCAAGGCTTCAGATGTGTAATTCAAACAGCACAAAACATGGAAATCTGGACCTTAGAGAACACTTTCAGAAGGTTAAGGAGGTGCTATGGGTCTATGTGTTTCAACTCCTCTTTCAGTGATTTTCTATGGTTTTTTTCCATATGATTAGGCTTTTTTTTTTTCAAGTATAGCTTAGGAAAATCTCATATTCACATAGTATTTGGGAAGACATCATTAAAGTCTCAAAAGAACATCCACTTTGGCTTAAATCCATCTTTCTGTTGGTGAAGAAAAGGAGGGATCTGTGGTCTGAGTTGGAAAAAAATCAGTCATCGTCTGGTGCCCCATGTCTCTGCCATGACAGCTGGTGAGGGTCTACCCAGTCAGGGGTGCACACGGACACACGTGCCACCTCTGAGTGTGAGTCAAGCCTGTTTCACAGGCAGGCATCCATACCCAATCTCACTTCCCCCACACCACCCTCTCTGCATAGTCAGAAGCTGCTGTGCATCAGTTTTCCTTTAATGTCCTCTGTGAGACAACAGAGGTCCAGGAAAGGGAGGGGATTGGGCTACACTGTCCACAGATTCACCACAGTTCATGCTGGCACCTGGGATAACTCAAACCTCAGACAGAAATAGCTCAAGTATTTCAGCCAGGAACAGTGCTTCTCCTTGTTTTCCAACTGTTTAAAAATATTGGTGGCATATATGTGACTGCATCTGGGCATGATCAGTATTCTCAGAAAATTATTAATTAAACTCCAATTATTTATCCTAATAAGACACTACAGTATTTGTAAGCTGTTGTGCCTGCCATTTAAAAAGGTCACCCAAAATTCAACACTTGAATTCCCTCCCCAAGGATACAGCTAAGTTCCCTGGTGTTTTTGATGAACACACAGCTTAATTGATTAGGAGAACGCTTTCCTATTTCCTGCCAAGATCTTTTTTTCCTTAAATGCAGTGCACCAATTACCAGGTCAAGGCAAGAGTCACATTGACTAGGTCTGTGAATCTATATTACATCAAGCCAATACAGTACTTTTTATCTACAGCAACCCTCAGAGGTGCTCAGAAGTGAGCGTTGGCCAGGAGAGAGTGATGCAGCAATCCTGCAGCATTGCTCACCATTACTGTGTGAAGCAGTACTGTGCTCCTGGCCGACAAAGCCCCTTCTTTTTTTAATAGGTGCAGATTGAGTGGCTGATTATGAACTTTGAGGTCATGAGGATCATTGATTTAAGTGATTAATTCCATATCGATATCAGTTATGAGAGGTGATTGGTGGAGGTATTGAAAGCATTGTCTTCTTGCTCCTAATGCCACTATTTCCTTTTTTTGCACCACCACAACAGCAGAGATTTTTGACCCAAGGTGTAAAACTGACCTGAGAAACTGGGAACTGCCTATGGGTTATTCACTGGGCAGAGGAAGTCTCCCTCCACATGGATTAAAGCATGTTGTTCCCCAGACCACTCCAGTAGCATCAGAATTGAATCCCAGCCTTAAGCTTTGAAAGAAATTTCTGAGAGGCTTTTAGGTGGATTAGCATTTCTAAATAAAATGAGGGGTTATACTTTCTATATAGGCCTTTTACTCTGTCTTAGGGGCCTGTGGAAAATTCTGCTTGTACTGCAGTGGAAATACATATGAAAAAATATAATTGTATTTTGACATGTTACAGGCAGTTAGATATGTTGATAGTTGGGTAGTTATGCATCATCTGTAAATAAATGTCTTCCATCCATCAAGTAAGCATACTAGCAAAGTGTCACTGGAAAAATACACATTGCATTAATGCAATCTCTGATGAAATGTTTTTCCATCTGTCACAAAATATGCCATAACAAATGGGAACTCTGTGCTAGCTTATTTTAATGTATGATTTAGCACCAGGCCTTTTACATTGTAAATAGTTAGTAAAAAGAGTATTTCAATGAATTTTTATTGACCATTTATTTCAATGTGTAAGGTTTAATAATATCTCTTTCCTATTTCAGAAAAACTGAGGCAGCATTCTCTCTAGCTGGCATGACCCCAAGAAACCATCCCCTTTGTGCTCTTCAGCAGCAGATACATTCTCAGCAGAGGTTCAGGCATCACAGTGTAAGTTACCACATCACTAGATATAAGGAAGAAGTCTTTTACAATGATGGAAGTAAAACAGTGGAACAGGTTGTCCAGAGATGTGGATGGATGGAGGCCCCACCCTTGGAAACATGCAAAGTGAGGTTGGTCAGGTCTCTGAGCAACCTGACTGACCTGAAGGTGTCCCTGCTCACTGCAGGGGGGAGACTAGATGATCTTTAAAGGTCTCTTCTCACACAAACTATTACATGATTCTACCAATTCTCCTGGGAGAGTACAAAGTAACATGGGGGGAAAAGAAGCTTTTTTCTTTAATCAGTCTGGGTGGAGCAGTTAAAATGGGAAGTCATTGTGTGTACTACATCCAATTCCCTCTTATCACTGTGCCCTGCCCTGCCTCTAAACCAGTATCTTCATGTGCTTTGAAAAGTAGCAATGAGCTACCATATGCAGAAGATACCAAGTGCTTCCTGGGTTTAGTTCAAATAAATGCTGTCCAGGAATTTGGGCATATTTCTTTTGGTTTTGCTGACTTCTCTGCATTGCAAGAAAGCATCAAGTACCTACTGCTGCACTACAGCACCAGCGCATCTTTCACCAAGGTTACAGCAGGAATGGAATTTATATTTTACCTTTTGGATGATTGTTGCACAGCTGGCAACAGAAGAAACACGCAGGTTCTAGAGCAGTAGTTGAATTTCCAGAGAGGACTAACCAAAAAGGCCTGCCTTTCTTTATTTTCTTATTTTTATGTGTTTCTAAAGACAATTAAGGATTGGTGAGAGGGGTTAACACCTCTGTAAGTTTAGAGGACAAAGACATGGTCAATCATCTTTCTCCACCCCAGGGGAAAGGAATGAAAAACAATCTACAGGTGCAAAACAATCCCGGCCAGTTAGGAAAAACAAGGACCACATTTATAGAAAAAGCATGGGAAACTTGTACTACAGAGTTACAAACATGGAACCCAGCAAAGCAGGGCGACAGATGATGATGAAGGAAATAAATTCATTTACAGGAATATTTCAGTGTTTGTGATTAGACTGTGACCTGGCCAGTGACAGTATAGCTGACTATGAGAATCCTAGAATTTCAAAATCTCCAGAGCTAAAAATCCTGAAAGAATACCTAAAGGTCAACGTTAGTGGGCAACACAGAACTACAGTAGTGGCACCAGAGTTCAGTTTAATGAGGAACATTAAACATTCATGCTGTAAAGCTCTCTTTGGCTCATTGTGTTAGAAACTCTTCTACATGAGCAGACTGTTTGTAACAAAAAGCTGTTGGGTTGGCTCTAATACAATTCCTACAAAAGCAAAGAAAGTTAAAATTTAGGATTTGAGTATGTATTCAATTATATAGAGTTGTACTTGAATCTCTTTAGGAGGTAGAGCTAGAGAACTGCAGTCAGTTTTCCACAGAGTTCCAAATAATATGACAGTGAGAAAAAAGAATATGTTTTATGTTTTGTCTACCTTTCTATTTATGTATTTTTTAAATATTTTAAGCAATAAGTTTTTTTGGTAGTTAAATATAGGGCCTCTTTGCTAATATCCACTGAATTTACTCTTTGAGTTTGCAAAATAAATTTCTGGCTCTATAGGGGAGGCTATAAATTCAGTATCTTTTTTAAAATGCCTTTTCACCTCTGTAATAAGTGCATTTGTTGAGAAATCTGGAAGGTCTAAAGATAAGACTAGGTTATATATATTTTAGTAGTTTAAGGAAGGTGCCTGTTCTAGACTCTGGAAAAACCTTGTGAAAAAAACTCATAGATTCATGTAAGGAACCTGCCGAAGGATAAAAATTGTTGACTCCTCTCCCTGGTGAATTCTGAACTAAAGAATACAGAGTGAAGAGCTGAGAGGGAAAAAAGCCAATTCTTATCTAGAGGGTAGGTACACTTTTTTCAGTAGTATGCTTAGTTCTACTACAGTCAATGGATGATAAATGTGTGGAATTGCTATAAAACCAGTATTAGTTCCTTTACAGACAGAAACAGATACCCTAAAATCCAAGAGGTGAGATCTTAAAACCACAGTTCCTTTTTCTTTTCTTGTGTTTGCTGGAGATCTTATTACTGCAAAATCATTACTTCTCTGGTTTTCCTCATTCTGGGTGATATGTTTTGGAATTTGTTACTGGATTGTAGCTGTTCTTCAAGAATTTTTCCATATATCCTTCCCTAGTCATTGGGTCTGACATCTTACAGCTGTCCCTTCATATTTCCATTTCATCCCAGTGCTTCATTTCATTGAAGCCCCATCCAGAAGATATTTTGAGGAAAGACAGTGTGGCTCTTGGTGTTCTTGTGCAGTGTGCACTGCAGCACCAGTCCCACACTGGGGTGTGCCATGGCTCCCTGCATTGCATACCCCACAAGGCCTTTTCAAAAAATCCAGGATTCTGGGGAAGACCTGGTAAATAGCTAGTCCTGTCTTGCTCTGCTCTGGGTGCACAGCCATACAGCACAGCCTGACCTGGGAGCTGAGAATTCTTAAAAAGCTTAGCCCCAGAATAAGAGGTCTTCTAGAAGTGAGGTCAGAATGCATTTTGTATGGGACCCTGGGACAAAAAGACACTGAGCTATGCACCCTCCTTACATATTTGCCATTGCTTTTGCCATTGCATTGGCTCAAAGCTTCAGTACTCAGTTCATAGATTTTTTTTTCTGGGCCTTGTATGCAGTGTAAGATATGAAAATACCAGCTGAATGAGCAAGTGAACACCTTTTGAAGAGAGAAACCAGCTGGCATGTTAAATAAAACAATTCTGTTAATACAGCCCTGGTGATATTTGAACAATGCACATGGTGACACCTGACACTGATGACTCATATTCCTACAGACTTGAAGTCTTGCAGAAGCAGTTATTTCCTGCATTAGGCTGATGTTTTTGTTTACCTTAAGGCCAGTGCTTTTTATTTTCCCTTAAAAAATGTCACTGTGTTGTTTTTTATGTATTCTCCAGTTTATATTATTTGGATTGTGAGTCTGCTCTTCAAAAGCTTACCAGCCTTCCAGATTGGTATCATACAGACATCACTGTATGATGCAAATCACTGAATAAGTAATTCCTTGAGGTATTGAGTGGGAGTAGTCCTAGGACAGATTCTTCCTGAAGAAACCAAGACTTCCTAGGAAAATAAGCCATTGATAACAGTGCATTGAATTAGATATCAATAAAAAGTAGCATTACAGATGCAGGAAGGATGGGAGCAATGATTCAATGAACGACAATAGCTGGAGCAGCGCCAGGCTGCAGAAGGTTTTAATGATAAATAGATTTTATGTAACAGTGGGAACTATATGTGAAGAGGGACACACAACTTTGGGCTTTGGGGGTTTTTTTCAGCGGTGGCATACGGAGAAAATTCTTTTCAGCAACAAAGTGAATTGAGTTCAGAATGAGAAAGGAATGTGCAATGGTCAAGTCAAAGGGTAAAATATAGTTGCATGAGAAGCTGAAGTGTTTAGAAAGGAAAAAGTCTAAATACTTGAGATACTGGACAAGAAAAACCTATTTATTCACTGCCTAGATGCAAAGTAATACCTTGGATGAAGCAACCAGCCCTCTACATGTACTCTGCTTATAAGCTCTTTAATAAAGATACTCAACCTAATTCCAGATGAGTGTTTAGTCATCACAGTATCATGAAGAGATAGTAGCTTGCATGGTACATTTACCCGTGGATATTTTTCACCACCTATTTGTAGAGTTGTTCAGCTGCCTAAATATATTTAACTACCTAAGTGAGTTACCTCTGCACTATTTTTTATTATGCAGGATAGATTTGCACTGAACAACACAGCAATTGCAGAAGAATTACTTGCTTTGAAATGCAGACAAATGCAGTATTTCAGAATTCCTGCTGAAGTCACTGAAGTACAAACAGCAAAAAAAGAGTATTAAATTTTCAGTATTAGCTTAAGAAGAAACGTAACTCCATTCTTTTCAAATGTTTGTAAACGTAAAATCATCTCTCACACAGCTAAAATTTTGCTATGATGTTTACCAAGACTGTACCCTCAGACAGTGAAGACACCCATACTCTCCCTGTGCACTTCCAGCAGAGTAATTTCTAATCCCTGCTTTCAAAAGAAGGAGGAAAATTACTTCTTGAACAGGTAAAATTTATTAAAAACTTTACAATGCTGGAAAACCAAAATCTCTATCTGCCAGTTTAATCTGGCAACAGAATGAAGGGCATTAAGAAAGTTTTCACAGGTACATCGGCAGCAAAAAAGGAAGACAAGGCAGACTGTGGGTCTGTTGCTGAGTGAGAATGGGGAGCTGGCAGTGTAGGACACAAAAAAGGCTGAAGTACTAAGTGCCTACTTCACCTCTGTCTTCACTGGTGAGCCTGTCCATCAATTATTCAGGACCCCTTAGGCCAGAAGGGAAGTCTGTAACAAGGATTACTCTTTCTCAGTGAAAAGGATCAGGTTAGAGAACGCTCAAACAAACTCAAAATATACAAGTCCATGGGACTTAATGGGATATGCCCAGCAGTGCTGACACTGCTGAACTATTTGATTGCAAGGCCACTCTGGATTATCTTTAAAAGGACTCAGTGATCCTGGGAGGTTCTTGAGTCCGAGACCCCCCGCCATGGGCAGGGACACCACCCATTAGACCAGATTGCTCAAGGCCTTGTCCAACCTGTCCTTGAATACTGCCAGGATTGGGGCATCCACAACCTCCCTGGGCAACCTGTGCCAGTGCCTCACCACCATCACTGTAGAGAATTTCTTTCTAATATCTAAACTAAATGTCCCCCCCTTTCAGTACCCATTACTCCTTGTCCTGTCACTACAGTTCCTGACAAAAAGTCCCTGTCCAGCTTCCCTGTAGATGCCTTTCAGATACTGAAATGTTGCTACAAAATTTCTCCAGAGCCTTCTCTTCTCCAGGCTGAACAATCCCAACTTTCTCAGCCTGTCTTAGTAGGAGAGGTTCTTCAATCTGCTTATCAACTTTGTGGCTTGCTCTGGACTTGCTCCAACAGTTCCATGTTCTTCTTATGCTGGTGGCCACAGAGCTGGATGCAGCACTCCAGGTGGCGTCTCACAAGAGCAGAGTAGAGCAGGATTGCCTCCTTCAACTGGCCACACTGCTTTTGGTGCAACCCAGGATGCCATTGGCTTTCTGGGTTGCAAGTACACCTTGATGGGTCCTGTTGAGTTTTTCATAAACCATCAACCCCAATTATTACTTTGCAGGATTACTCACAATCCATTCTCTGCCCAACCTGTAGGTATGTCTGGGTTTGTTACAACCCACATGCAGGACATTGCACTTCACTTTGTTGCACTTCATGAGGTTCACACAGGCCCACCTCCCAGGCCTGTTCAGATCCCTCTGGATGGCATCCTTTCCCTCCAGCATGTCAACTGCACCACACAGCTTGGTGTCGTTGGCAAATTTGCTGAGGGTGCATTCAATCCCCTTGTCCACGTCATCAACAAAGATGGAATGTTGAACAGTATCCACCTGAGTAGGTATCAACCCCTGAGGGACACCACACAGCCCTGGTCATGTGGACAGTGAGGTCTTGACCACAGCTATTTTCATAGAATAGAACCATAGGTGGTTATTTTTAATTTCTCCTGTTAGAGAAAAAAATCTTCAGTATCCTATCTATCAATAATTCAATGTATGTGATTAGTCAGTTAATTCACATTGCAATCTTTCATATGCCACTGCTGCTAGTCCCAGAATGGTTGTACAAAATGCAGTGACTGGTACAGTGGAGACATTACAAATTATGTTAAACTTCCACATCTCCCAAGTATATGAAGTATATTTAGTTGTCTGAGAAGACACAGACGTAAAGTCATTCTTGATTGCTGTGGGTTAAATATAACGCAATTTCACTGAAGCCTTTCATTTATGATGCTGTAACACAACATGAGCTATGACCTCTGCACTAGTAAAATTAAATCGTTCATCTGAAAAAATGTTGCCAAGCATTGCATAGAAAACACTGCAAAATCAATACTCTTTGTAACATTACTGCCACTTAACAAATCATACCCGAGCCTCATACAAAACAGCTCTAAATAGGCTAACATATAACTTTTATGGCAAAAAACGTGCAATACAGAGCAATTGCAGAAACAGAACAGTTGCTGGTAAATTTAAAGGTGGATATAATTCCATCGTTACTGTTTTTTCTATGAAATACTTCAGTGTTATTTGGGCTCAAAGACCTGAAAATGCAATGTCTTGATTCAATATTTTTGATTTATTTTAAAGTACTGAATCAAGTACTATTTCTTTAGCCTTTACCTACTACTTTTGCTGTACAGCACAAATGTAATGGAAGTTATTGAGGAACCAGGTAGTGGTATAGCATGGCACAGCCACAAAACATATAAATATGTAAGCCTAGGGAGTTAAGCTTATCTCTGGATGCATAGATCATCAATAGGATACATAAAATCAGCAATAAACAGATCCAAGGTTTAGGGAACAAGCGTAACTTTTTCAGTCTTGCTGGCATAGTGAGTAAACTGCATGCCAGCTTTATAACAGTGCTGGATGTCCCCTCCAGTGTGTACATAGTGTATGCTAACTGTACTTAGTGGTGTTTAAAATGGTCCAGATTGTGGCAGAAAAGAGAGCTGGGCAACATAGCTTGGAAACAGCAAGTGGGTCACTGCATATTTCCAGCTTCCCCTCTGGAGAATTTCCATCTGCCTGGCTGCCTGCCCTGCTGATGCCTGCCCAGGAGCAAAAGAGACAGGAGGGCCACTGCAAAAGGTGGAGAGAGCTTCAACCCCTGCTCCCATGAGCCTATTCCTTAGGCTGAAAGAGAAGAGAGAGGAAACAGAAAGCATCTAGCAAAACAACTTAACTCTTTCCTAGTGGCACCGAGCGGAGAAGGATGGGGAGCACAGAGAAGGAAGCAGGAGGAACAGCCAGGACTTCAGTTGGTGCTGAAGGACTTGGTGGAGGGTGCAGATTGGTGGAGACGTGGGGAAAGATACAGCTGCATGCTGGCAAGCTGTCTAAATGCAGTTACGGAGATTGTCCTCCTACACATTTTTCAGGCTACTTTACACACTGACTTATCTACTTTAAACATACACCCAGTCTTCCTATCCTGCTCCTCCCTCATTCTGTTTTTTCCCTAAATCACTAAACAGATACTCTCATTAGGACCTGTGGGAAACAGGTTGTTATCAAGGTAGCTGAATATATTCTTTTTCCAAATGTGTGCAATTTTCAGTTTTATATTCAGTCTCTTCATCTTTTACTCTGGATCCTGTGCAATGTTCTACTTAATCTGATTTTCTCTCTTAGTGATCTTTATTACTCTTATATTTGACATCAGGGCTCTTATTTATGACTCAGTCATCGTAGTCATGGTTAAGTACTGGTAGTACTCACCATATTTACGCAAAAAGGGAATCAGGAACCTACTATTCAGGAATCCCAAAAATAATATGATGGATTGAATTACGCCCTGATTAGTGAAAATTGCATGCCTGTCAACAAGCAGAAAGTCTGTCTCAGCATTCAGAATACAGAGGACTATGGTGTTCTGGTAAATGAGGCAGATTGATGAAAAGCCTTTCAGATGGATGAGAGAAATCCCCGAATTCATACCCCAACTACTGCTCCTAATGGATTCCCCAAATACTTGGGACTCTGGAAAATACTGGATGTCCTTATATTTCTGTTGCTGCAGAGTATCAGAATTTATATTATTTTTAATATAATGGAAGCAAAGTTAGCTTGAGAGATAGATTTCATTCCTAGAATCATGAAATCTTAGAAATGCTAAGGCTGGAAAAGATCAAGTCCAACCACCAACCCAGCATCACCACGTTCATCATTAAACCAGGTTTTCAAGTGATTCATCTATATGTTTTTTGAACATTTTCAGGGATGATGACTCCACCACTTCCCTGGGGAGCCAGTTCCAATGCTTTGAAACCCTTTCAGTGAAAAAAGTTTTCCTAGTATCCAATTTAAACCTCTCCTGGTACAACTTGAGGCCATTTCCTCTTGTCCTGTCACTTGTTACCTGGGAGATAAGACTGATCCCCACCTGGCCACACCCTCCTTTCAGGCAGTTGTAAAGAGTGATGAGGTGTCCCCTGAGCCTCCTTTTCTCCAGGCTGAACACCCCCAGCTCCCTCAGCTGCTCCTCACAGCACTTGTGCTCCAGACCCTTCCCCAGCTCCGTGTCCCTTCTCTGGACACGCTCCAGCCCCTCAATGTCTTTCTCGCAGTGAGGGGCCAGAACTGAGCACAGGGTTGGAGGTGTGGCCTCAGCAGTGCCCAGTACAGGGGGACGGTCACTGCCCTGCTCCTGCTGGCCACACCACTGCTGATCCAGGCCAGGATGCCATTGGCCTTCTTGGCCACCTGGGCACACTCTGGGTCATGTTCAGCAGCTTTTTGCCAGCACCCCCAGGTCCTTTTCTGTCAGGCAGCTTTCCAGCCACTGCCCCCAGCCTGTAGTGATGCATGTTGTTGTGACACCAAGGGCAGCACTTGGCGCTTTGTCTTGTTGAACCTCATTGGTTCAATCCATCATCAAAGCCCTTGGTCCATCCATCCAGCCTGTCCAGATCCCTCTGCAGAGCCTTCCTGCCCTCCAGCAGATCAATACTCCCACCTAACTTGGTGTTACCTGCTAACTTGTTGAGGATGCACTCAATTCACTTTTCCAGATCATTGATAAAGATATTAAACAGGGCCAAACACTGAGCCCTGGGGAACACCTCTAGTGACCACCACCCCTCTCTGGGCCCAGACAATTTATTCAAAAAACTCAGGAGACTAACCAGATACTTGTTGTCAGTTATCTGAGGCTTTGCACTGGTAGGCTGCGCCTAATTGTTTTTTAACTAACATTTCTGTATTTGGCATAGAGTATAAATAAAATTAATTTCAATTAACTGGCTTTACAATTTTTCTTGAGACATTCTCCATTGTTCCAAAATTGTCTGAATACACATTACATACATGTTGAGTGAAGTTGTAGGGGAATACATAACCTGAATATTTCAAAAAGTACACGTAAGCTGAGGTTTAATTTAGTTTCTGCTTGTCACACAAAGTAAAAATGCATTTCTTTTATTTAGAGTGATTCCCTGCTAACCAGCTAAGTCAGCTGAAATCAGTCATTTATTTTTAAAGTAAATCCAGTGCTCCTTCTGTCCCTGTTTATTCTTTATTTATATATACAGATATAATTATGTGTATGTGTCTGGATGAAACTGTAACTGCATTTTCCTCAGATTGTGAGCTTTAAAATTCTGCCATCTATATTTTGTTTCTGTGATGTCACCTCAGGGACATTTTATGCTTTCAGTAAACATTGCCTTGAGGTTCTTGAAAATATACGGCTTCTTTAAACCAAGATAGAACAGATGGAAATTTCATTGCTTAAACAAATGGCTACAATTTTCTTCAGGGCACAAAATAGTATCATGAACTTGACTGAGAACTTAGGCAGCTTCCAGAAGCTTTTAGCCTTTCTTTGTTGGCAAAGGATAGAATTCACAAATTTTGTTCAAGAAACGTTTTACAAAAATCCCCTTGTGCCTTTTCATTTTCTTTTTTTCCTGTTTTTTTTTCTGCATTGAAGAAGAGTACTGGCATTCCTGACTCAGATGACCTTTGGGATTAAATTATTATGAGATAGATTTTGCATGACAACACAATTTTCTTGTTAGCAGTGGAAATTACAGTGTAGGTGCAACAACCTAGACTATTTTAACAGACTTCACGTTACTCAGTTACCAATTCTTGCAATTTAATCTAGCAAAAACATTCTGTGAAGTAGTGATATGAACTGCCAGATAAATTTTGTAGCTTTGTAGCATTTTTCATCCTTGGAAGAATGCATAGAACTTATTATTGCACAGTCTACACCAGGCAGAAGCAGGACTATAATTTTCCCATAATACACATTAACGTAAATCGCAACACATCCTCTGAGTCAGGATCTTTATTGATCTCAGTTCAGAACGTGTTCATATCTTTGTGTGAGAGAGAAAATAATCCTAGTGCTTTTACAGCTGTTTTAATTTAAACTCCACTGATAAAACACATCCATAATAAGGTCTGCTGGAAGAGTTCCCAGCCCTGACAGTTATCTATAAATTAATGGGAGACATATACTTGTGCTTGTTTGGAAAATATGTACAACAGCCTAAAGCAGATAAAAGAAGTCACATCTGCTGGAGGATGCTTGCAACAAAGGTAAGTCCTTGTTACAAATCTCTAGTTCTGGCAACAGAGTCATGGTGTTAATCCAGTAAAGAATAAGGTATGGAGTTTAGTTAGAAAAACAAGCTCAATCTGTTTTTGTGAATCAAACATAATGAGACTAATTACCCATGGTCCAGCCTCTAAGTTGCTCTTTATGGTATTGTAAGTATTAACTTGATGTTGGCAAAGGTCCAGACTAGAAATCCTTGAACCCTCAAAACACTTGCTAAAGGTCTTTACATTTCACAGTCTCTCGGCGTTGCTTCAGCACCTGCAAATGAGTAAAAATAGATGAATCCTTAGCATCACATGGAGCAGATTTCCCAGGTGAGACTTACACACCAAAGGTTTTTACCTCTGTTAATAAGTTTTGAGGGTGGGGAGTGTGACATGGCAGCTAGACATACCACTTGTGTTTGGATCCTGCATGCTCTTTTCTTAGAACTGACAAAGCCAAGACAACTATGCTGTGCCTCAGCTGCTTAGGAACCAGGAACAAAGTTTGGAGTGAAAACTGAGCAAGGTGACTCTGACTGCAAGTGTTTACATAGAAGACAACAGGAAGGCACAAAGAGAGTATGGAGTAGCCACAGGACAGTCCTGGCAAACGCGGTGGGGAGTCATCAGGACATGGTTGCAATCTAGTCAAAGATGTGGGTTTTGTTGGCATCTCTACAGGGTTTTGGGGAGGCACTGGAAAAAAGATAATGAGGCAGCTTTGTTTAAAGGAAGTTGTCTAAAAACATGAAAGGCAAACTTGGAGGAAAAGATATGTAAGGTTGTTTGGAAATTAACCAGTGTATAAGTGAAACTGGATGCATAAACTGACTGAAAATGACCACGTGGCCTCCAAAAAGCCTTCAGATTAGGGAGAATATAGTCTTTGAAAGACTGTGAATGTGAGGATAAGCTACCTGTGCTTATGCAGTAGTTGTATGCTATTGTAAGGGCTATATAGCTAAATATCAGGTTATCACTGCAATGGCATTCTGCATGCATAACAGGAGGACAAACTTCATTTATTTAGGGCAAGAGAAAAGGATATTGTAAGAATTGAGTCATAAAATCATGATAGTCTAAATAAATTTTAGCTATGAAGATGAGACTTGAACCAGAATTTCAGGAAATAAATGAGCATGAACACTGAAGTTCTGCAGATAAGTCAGAGTCTGTGACAGTGCCTCGGCTTTGAGTCCAGGTGATGGGCAGCTTGATGATTTCCACACTGACAAAGAAGACAGTAGTAAAAGATAGGTCGGATAAAGATAAATTCATATGAGTTTAACCATTTTTGAGATTTAGGTTTTGACCACTGTCCCTGTCAGATGTGGGAAAGGGGCTGAGATTTTTACCTCAGTAGATTCGTGCTTATTTATATTAGGGGATTATCTGGCTCATTAAGATTAAAAATTGGATAGTGTTAATCTTTCCTTTGAAGTGCCTACATGTAAGTTCTGTACCACATGAACAACAGTTCAATCCAACCAAAACACATTGAAATACATTAATACACACACAGTTGTTTATACAATAATGGAGATATAAGGTTGTGCTATGCAGAACACCTTCAACAGTATCTCTGAGTGTTCCTTTAAAATGCCATATAGTAACAATTTTTGTTAGCAGTTAACTTGACGTTTTCTTTAACTCAGAGGGGATTTAATTCCAATCTTAGTTTGCATAACAGCTTATTAAACAATCCTGAGTATTGTGACTCCCTGTTTTTTGCCTCAGTTTCTCTTAGTTTGTGTGAAGAGAATAGCAGTACTGACTCCACTTGTCAAACATTCTGAGAGTAGCTGAAAAGCACTGTGTAAGATGTAGACTCATCATTAGCAGCTTTCTCCACACATCACAGTTGCATTTGCACACGACAAGGGGAAATGTCATAGAAGATGAGTTTGTTTCTCATCTATTTAAAATCTTATCATAGAGTACATAAAAGAGAGTTTGTATTGCCATTTAGACACGGAAAGAAAAACAAAATAAAAATAATAAAAAAGAAGTCATATTCTAGCTCATGTACTTATTTCCTCAAATGTAGCCAAGCCCTAATACTAAACTCTCTGATTTACCAAAGCAAAGTCTCAGTCATTCAAAAAAATATTCAGTAGTCAATGTTCTAATGAAAAACTTCATTTACATTTTGAAATGTTACCATTTTCTCTCTCATCTATCAAAATTTCCCATGATCTCAAGACCAGACTCTCCACTGCCTGTGTGCACAATTTCAAGTCAAATAAGCATTTTGGGGTTGTCTAGGTTGTAAGATTGAGGCCTCATGGAATAAACACTTATCCCTCCAAAATCTAAACAAATTAATTGTTTTGACAAATAGACTGCTTGAAATGGCATGCCAAAGAATATATAATAGTGGATGTTATATTCATTCTCTTTCAGTCTGCTGCCTGCATGAGAGAGAGCACTGGAAGTTGAATCACCAGACTCGTGTGCGTAGGTGGTGATGACAGAAAGAAGAGAAAGGTGGCCAAAAAACCCCACATTTTTTATATTAAATAACAATTCAAATTTCAGTTTTAGGGAATAATCCTAATTGACTATCCTGCCTATAATTTTGAAAAATGGTAGATGTGTCTCAGAGAGAATTATGGGGTTTATCCAAGATCCAGGAAATCAGTGAAAGGACAACTGGATTGGGTTTTTTTTTTGTTTATCGGGAAAAAAAAGAAAAAAAACCAACAGAAAAACACTTCCGATACTACACATAGGGTAAGAAATGTATTGTGGCATACAAAATGTTGGAAGCACAATGTCTTGCTTTTTCAGAGCAAAGAATGAAGACATGTTTCGGGCCTCTCTTTAGAACAACCATCACTTTCTGTCAGAGAGAGGGAGTAAGTAGGAACCTTCCAGTGTTTATCTTGTTATTCTATAATGACCAGTGTTTTTTCTTTAAAGAACTAGAAATTGTGAATATAATGGTTTTTGTTTCATGTTACATTTGTAATAAACCCTGGCATCATTCATCAGCCAGTGAAGGGCTCAAGTTCATCAAAGGAAGTAAATAATAACAATTAGTCTGTCAAATGTTACTTAATAATAGCAAATCTACTCCGTGGAGCCAGGAGTAATCACCACTAAGTGTATTATACAGAAGCTGAGAAAAACTGATTTATAAACCCAGATGCCAGGCTGCAATCTAATAGTGGAGACGACATGTTGTAGAAAGCTGTAGTAATTTGGGATATGACCCCACTGAACATTTTGGAAGAGAGCTTACTGTTATCAGTAGCAACATCTACACTACTCTGTATATCACTCTCAAGAGCTGCCCTGCAACCTGGCTTAACTTCTGCTTCACACATACACTCCAAATGAAATATCCTTGGGGCTCCCAGCTCTGCTGCAAGATTTTGCCTGCTACCATTTTGCTGCATAGGACTGGTGTCTGCCACACTCTCTCTGGTAAATGTCACTGTCTTTGTTCCAGACCTACCTAAAGAAAAAGGGCATCTTTTGGCATCCTGTCTAACATGGCATCATAACACCCCCACTGGAATGGTCTAGGCTGCTCAAAACTTTGAGTCCTTAAGGCACAGTAAAAATGCCACTCTGTCCTTGGTCTATAACAGTAAGAAACCCTTTCTCTAGAGCAAGACTATAATTTGAAGTCCAGAAGAGAGTGAATAGTGTCAATTTTGAAAATTAGCTATGCCACAACCTTTGATGATGTGGTATTAACACTGGATGCTCCCTCTTTGCCTTTATCCTTCACTATCACTGTTTTATCTTCCATCCTTCCTTCCAACCCCTCTTTTCCCCACAAGTCCATTTGTGGACAACAGTCTGAAGCTGTGGTCTCCTCTGAGCTCGGTGATAATTTGGGTTCTTTGGCCAGCTGACTGTCCCTGAGTATTCCTGGCTGCTGTCACAGGTAGCAGCTTTTCTTTTTGATCACAGTCACTTGCTTTGTCGCCTTCTTCAACCCCATTTAAACAGACTGGAGATTCTCCAATCTGGAGTGTCACTCTGTCCCTGGCACGGCAGTCCACTCAGGGCACAAGCATGATCACCCACATTTTCTTTACCATCTTTGGCACACTTTCAGGTCAGAATGTGCTTCCTGTGGAGAGAGGCTGAAGGTCTTCCAAGGAAATGGCAGGTTTGTGTCTGTGTGTCTGCCCAGACAGATCCTTCCTGGCCAGCACACTCTGAGCACCCATCTACAGCTCCTGGAGGCCATCAGGGGATAGGGCAAACCACACTCTGAACGGCACAGGTACATGGAGACCTGCTGTCTTATGTAACTTGTCTATGGCAAAGACCAAGGTCTGAAAGCTTAGCTTTGACTGGAAGAGGTCATTTGGGTGGCAGCTTCAGGGCAGAAGAACCACTTCAGTCTCCTCATACAGCAGTCTGTGACCTGGCCTAGCCATCTGTGTGGCTTGGCCTCCAGGTATGAAGAGCTCATGTACAGTTATTGACTTACCTGTAGCCTCCCTGTACAGGGTCTCTGGAAGATGGGTGTCCAGTGGCCATAAGGGGCGTTTGAACACTTTTTAACAGTATGATTACAATCTTGTAGGCTCATCACAGTGCAAATCAATGCGTCATTTCTACAGTCATGGATGGGCAGGCCACAACCACTATATCATCCATCCAGAGTGGCCAGGTCTTCAGTGGCACAACTGGCACCTTTCCTGGCTGCTGAGAAACAGTATATCAGTGATACAAAATAGCTTCTGAGGAGCCACAAAATGTGATTTGGCATTATTTCCTGGTTAGGTGGACTGCAAAATCCATGAACATCTGTCTGGAGGCTCCTTATCAGAAAGCCAGGCCAGGGACACTCAGTGTGAACATGACAGCTGAGCGTGGGAACAGACGTTTGGAGGGTACGCCTGTGGCTGACCAGCATGAGCACTTGGCAAACTTGTGGTTGTTTCTACAAAGCAATGTGAATGTTTTCCTTTTGAAGGTGGTATTACAAACAACTAATGAGGGACTACAGTGCCATTTTTAATGACTGAAAATAGATAAGCATTTAGTTTGTGGAGACAGAGCATACAGGAAGACACTGCAGTTATTGCAATGTGACTCATTTGTGGCAAGGAGGAAAAGAATAACATACTTTTCAGACAAACCAATGTTATTGCTGCTGTGCTCAAACAAACCTTCTTAGGGCTTATTTGGGAAAGAAGGAAGCTTCTCACTTTATGATGCATCATTAGGAAAATGTTGAATTTGTTGGAGATCCATCAGCCTAAAAAGACAATATGACATCTTTCATTGTGACTGTTTTGCAAAGATCTCATTGGCTGTTTCACCTAAGCATTTTTTGGTACCTTCAGTTGTTTCTTGTTAATGGTGCCTTTTGCTCCAGTTCAAACCCACTTTTACCCCACTGAAATATCTGGGTGGAAGTCCATGCTGTCTAAGGCAGCAGGGTATGGTATATTAGCAGGAAGTTAGGAGACCTCATTTCCATTCCTACTTCTGCCAATACCAGCTATATGACCCGAAACACCAGCTCCCAAATTCCCTCACACTTTCAGTCTTTAAGGGAAAGTTTACAATGTCAGATAGTGTTTTTCTCTCTCTAGTATTTGCAAGTATTTTGCATACTACTAACATAATATAACTTGTATAGGTTGCCTTCCCTCAGCATCCTCATTTTTTTCCATGCCAATCAAGAGACATCATGCATGTTCAAATCCCCCAGTTTTCTGTGTATGATTTCTTCAATAAGAATATGAGTAGAATATGGCTATTGACATTGCCTATCTCTTATCAGTTGCTCCCTCATGTGGGGATCTGTTAATATTATGTATAGTTCGTATAAATCTTTTTTTAAATACCATGCAAAATCAAGAGTTTACTAGCTGAGAATCCATTTTCAATGCAAATATGTGAGTATCTGGGTCTCATAAATGTTATTTTTCATTCCCCTGAAGTGAGCCACCCTGTCCCACAGCAGAAGAGACACTTTGCAGTACTGATTGGTCTGGGAAGTCTGCAAACCAAGCAGTAACCAGAGTGTTACTGTCACTGCACACTATATTTGGGATCACA
This sequence comes from Drymodes brunneopygia, assembly GCA_013400955.1. Lineage (NCBI taxonomy): Eukaryota > Metazoa > Chordata > Aves > Passeriformes > Petroicidae > Drymodes > Drymodes brunneopygia. The sequence goes on along the minus strand of VZTZ01047218.1, from coordinate 73,065 downwards.
CTGTGGCTACTCCTGCTGTGTTTACGAATTAATTTTTCCTGTAAATGTGGCACTGAATTGCGGGTGCCACAATAAAAGTTCCTGGTCTCATCATTCCATACCATGCACGTATCTGATAATGAACAATAGCTGGTATCATTTTTTGTATTCCAGGTTCGTTATCACAGTATATATGTGAGAGAGATTGACAAATTTCAAAGGAAAAAAAAGCCCCATGACTGTAAAACTTGCTCAAAGCTATAACAGCATGCCTTGTGAGCAGTTAGGATAAAACACACAGCTGGTATGACAGGCCAGGAAATGAGTATAATTTACTCATTATTTCTGACCAGTGTTGCCCTGGGCCTACCACATCAACTCCTCCCAGAGGCACCTCTGATTGCTAGCACAGATCCACCCTGCATCGTACCCTGTATCCTAATCATGCAAAAATGGGCTAAATCTGCCAAAGCTGATGTCTCACAAGGTTTATGACATCGTAGAATCATAGAATGTTTTGGGTTGGAGGGGACTTTAATGATCATCTCATTCCAACTCCCCTGCCCTGGGCAGGGATATCACCAACTAGACTAGGTTGCTCAAAGCCTGGTCAACCTGTTGTTGAACATTTCCAGGAATGGGACATCCACAATTTCTCTGGGCAACCTGTGCCAGTGTTTCACCACCCTCACAGCAGAGAATTTTTCTATATATATACCCTTTCTATATATAAATATATATAAAATATATACCCTTTTTCAGTTGAAAGCCATTGACAAATTTCCTAATACTACATGCCCTTGTAGAAATACACTCTCCAGCTTTTCTCCCATCCACCAGTGCTGTAACCCCATCATAGAACATAAAAATTTTTGGGCACAATTTTCCCTTAGTAAAAAAGTCATGTTGGTTGTCACCATAACTTTGTTGTTTTCCATGTGCTTTTCAATAGCTTCCAGAAGTATGTGCCCCATGATCTATTTCTTCTTTAAAAATTGGGATTATGTTCCCATATTTCCATAGTTTGTGGGAACTTTATTGTCACAGCTTCTCAAATATGATGAATAGTAGCTTAGGGACTTCATGTGCCAGTCCCTACAGGACCCACCGACATATTTGTTCATGTCCAATGGACTTGTGCACATTGAAGTTCTTTAAATGGTTCCTTTTCTGCAGCATCAAAAGATCTAGCTTCAGTTTTGTCTAATAGGTCAAAACTTTTGCTTTGCATCAAAATAAGCAATATGAGTGGTTTCCAGCATACCTTAAAAAGGCCATTTACATGTTTGCTTTTTACTCCTTTCAAATATCTTTAGATTTGGATTTTTATTTTAGTCACTAGGTAAATCTTTAGTTTGTAGACTCAGACCCTCTGGGGTTTTACTTTTCTATAAGTGGTATTTATTTACAGAAGATTTGACAAAAATTAATGAAGGAATTTTATGCACAGCTTCATCCCACTGTTTTAATAAGGCAAGTCTGGTGAGAGATTAGATAAGAAAACCTTGAATATTGAGGTGAACTCCCCTGAGTATAGAAAACATACCAAAAATTGGCTTATAGTTAAGGTTATTGAGAAGAGACTATGTCCTATACAAGGACATATTTGATAGAGCTGTATTTCTATACATCTCAGTGTCTTGTATGCACTGCCATATAATCAGTAACTTCTATATACTGGTAATTTATACGTATTACTTTGCATATAAAGACATTAAAGTAAACTAGAGATTTTGGTTATACTAAATGACCTTGATTCTGCTATTTGAGAATATTTTTTAAAAGAAAAAAAAAATCAGATCTTTACTTTTTCCACCTGACAAATTATGTAACATTGACATGCTGCATGGGACATTTCAGCTTTATTTATGTAATGGACAGCTTGTAGGAAAATTTCTCACGTAGATTAAATCTGAACATTTTATTGCTCAAGTAGAAAGGAGAAAACTCAGAATGACCTTTGAGTATCATATCTTCTTTTAAAGTCAGATTGATGGTTTCCCTCCTCTCCACTCTCCTGTGCCTTTTTCTCAGTAATGCATAAAAGCCTGGAATAAAATCTCCAGTGTATAATGCATAACTAATTTTATTTTTTTTACTCCAAAACCTAGCAATTCAAAGCCAAGTAAACACCAGCAGGCTGCATTCACTTACACTATGCATGTTGATGCTAATTGCGGTTCCCTAAGCATTTTACATTGTTTGCACAAAATAGCATTGCTTTGCCTTCAAACAGTCAGTTCAGTGACAGCTGGAATGAGTTTATCTCATACTGCTTAGTGTCAGGTGCATTCTTACAGCTTTCCTGTCTCCTTTTGAGGGCTAATTAAGGCATTCTTCTCTCTTGTTTAACATTTACATTTAAACAGCTGCATCTCATTTGGATATAATGCAAAGATGGGCACCTGGCTTTCTTTCCCCGAGATAATTCTGGGAGCTTTTTTTTTTGCTCCCCCTCCCTTCAGCGAAGCTCCAAAATGGTTATTTTGTGCTTATGTAGGGAAACGAACCGAAGTGGCTGTAAATGGAAAGAGCTGCTCTTCATTCACAAACAGGGCGCATCTTCCCAGGATCCTGCACAGCCAGTCTCCTTAGGATACTCAGGATGAGAGCAGAATGGAAAGCAGAGTCCTTGAGCATGCCATCAGTCTGCTGCCTTTGTCAGGCTCTGGTCACCTCAGGGGCTTCTTCATTGTTCCAGTCCTTTTTGCATCTTCCGTTGTTTGGTTGTTTTTCCTCACATGAACAAAGAGTTTACGGGAAAAAGAATAAAAGGAACAAAGCCTAAACCTTATTCCAGCAGAAAAGCATTGCAAATGTAACCACAACAGTTCCATAAAACTTCTTGTTCCATGTTAGCAGGAAGGGGTGCAGAGGTGCAGCCCACTGTGCTTTCAGAGGTGCACATAGGCCCAAGTTCTCCAAGGAGCACACCTTTATAAAGAGAAGTGGCCAGGACTGCAGCCCAGCCTTCAGGCACTAAGCATTTTGACAGATCCAGCAGCACCTTTCACAACAATCTTGGTGCAAGGTACAAGCCTGTCAGATGTAGCACCATTTGTGGTGTTCTCCATATTTGCAGATCTCCATCCTCAATAAAATGACTTCTTAAGATTATGAAAAAAAAGAAAGAATATTTCCAAGAAGTTATGGAAGATCCAAGGGCAAAGATCTGTCTCTATACATCTCTGTGTGACAAGTATCATCACCATCTTCGCTCAACTTTTTATGATTTTTTCTTGTAAGTAAAAAATTACTAGGGACATTGGATATTAGTTCTGTGCTTTAACGAAATTGTATATTAGGCTGCCAGGGATTGGTTTGGAGAACTTCAAGAGACTCTTGGCATAGGGACTCAAGAAGGACTGGAATGATAACAAAAACTGAAGACAAAAAATGGATGTCCCAAATAACACTCAGTATAGGACTGCACACAGATAGGGCTTTTCAGAAGTCTTAATTGTGAAGCTATAGCAAGTCTCAGTGTGTGTAAATTTTATTTTTTGTCAAAAGGTTTGTAACTGGGCAGGTTATCAAAAATGGCAAATAGCACACTTGGTTTGAAGGCTAGATCCCTCCAATAAAATTTTCAGGTTTGTATATGAAATTATGGGACACTAGAGCATCTAAAGATGACGAGTAGCAAGGAAACATTCATCTGACTACATATGAATGTCTCTATCCGAGCTCGCAGTCACTGAACAGTCAAAGTACTAAAGAAAGAAACAGGCACTTCTACGACAGACTACTAAAATAGTACAGGCATTCATTATAAAGGTGTCCTAGGAGACATAAAAAACATACAAACCTCTAAGGTATAAATATCTGAAATAAGGTGAAATTGATATCAAAATTCAACTTGAGCAGCCTCCTTTCCAACCTCCTACTTAAAAATACCCAGTGGATATTTACTGAACCACTCTGTGCAGAGCAATGTGAGTCCTGAATATAAAACATTTCTGGAGCATTGCATATGGAATGCACCAAGCAATCCTGAGAAGACAAGCTGCTTCTTGCAACATAGAATTTTATTATTAATTCTTTCACGTAAGAAACATGAACCTTTTATGTTAGAGCAGAAGTACACTCTCTCTGAGGAACAGGACTGCACTGAAGACAGACTGTTGCTTCTCATAACCCATTTCTGCATAACACGTAAGGTTTCTGTTCCTCAAATATATTAATGATATAACCACAGGGGAACTATCTACATTGATTGCTGGGTAAAAACTGAAGCTTTTTAAACAGCCTATCCTTGCACCAAGGCTTATTATCAGCTTGGACAGTAGTGTAAAGTTTGGAACAAGGAGTTGGGTTTATTGCCAGATTCTATCATGAGAAAAAATGAAGACTAGATGAGGTGGTTGTCATTTTGTTCTGGTTTTAATAGAGTATTTTTCCACTGGAAGAGTCAGCTCCTTCAGAAGCTAAACTTGCCTCAGGAACTTATTGATTTTAACAAACAAGTATCAAAAGGCAGTCTTTAAATCTCTCAGTTTAATTCAAGTGATGTTAAAGTGCTTCATGGAGACTAGCTGAATAATTTCATTGAATTTGAGTAATTCCATTCAATAAATGTTTCTCTGCGAATGTAGAAGTATTTTACTTGGATTTGTAATTTTTTTTTCCAGTTCAAGTTCTAAATTACAGCTTTCATACTGTGGCTGTGCTTTACATTTTCCTCTATCCAGACTGATTGACATCTTTCACTGTAAGTCCTTTTTACATTATTAATAATGGATCTTGACCTTTTCTCTTTTTGATAAACAGTTCAACCTGCATTAAGGCTAAAACTGGGAGAAATAATACATGATGTGATCCACGTTAAAAGATCATGGTGGTGTTTTCTTTGAGCCACAGTAAAGCTATTCTATGGGGCAAGAGCTTACATCCCAATGAAAATTTAACCAAAAAGAATTTATTCAAAATTGTTTTTCACACACACTAAAAGATATATTCTTGAATCTGTTTCAGCTTCTGATTCTGTCTGAGCCATATATCACTTCCCCACCCAGCACAGTTGCTCATTCCTCTCACCAGTATAGGGCGCAAAGGATGTCAGTGCTATGACCAGAGATCAGATGAGCACATGTAGTACCAGAAAGAAATTGGCACTGAGTTTGAGAGGTATTTTGTCCTTTCTGTGAATGTCTCTCAGACACCATAGTTCTTCAGAAGGAGAAGCAGGTTTTGAGAATACAGAAGAGCAAAAGCGAGATGGGGAAAAAAGTAGAAAGTGGGAGGATATTCAAGTGTGAAGAGAAACAAAGACTTGGGCAGAAAAGAAATTACTTTTAGGAGTTACAGGAGAGGAAATTGGTCAGAGGCAGGAAGAATAAATATTGGATGTGCAAACTGGGACTAAAACTATTGGAGTGATTCTGTGGCTAGCAGCTGATGAAGGTAACAGGATATATACGTGGTAGGGAGAGACAGGGCTCAAATCCTGGCAGTTCATGCCCTCTGATAAAACACATGGGCAAATGGTCAGAGAGTGCCAAGGAGGTCAATAAAGCCACAAAGAAAGAAGGGAGAAGATGAAGGGAGTGTCACGGAGTAAGAAAAACTTCGGGCTTGGGTTGTGCAAAGGGAAGAAGACATTAAGGTCAGTAAAAACACTGACAAGAGCAGTCTGAAAGGAGCATGAAGGTTTCTTGAGCCAGGAGACCTATGCAAAGATTAGGAACTTCTGTGGGATTATATGATGATGGTTTGTAAGGATGGTAGATTCTGTGGAGGCAACTCCCTCATCTGAAGTTGTGTGCTGAGTTCTGGTTTTCCTGCAGCAAAAAAAATGTTCAACAGCAAAAAGGTGGTTCCAGAGAAAATGGCTTTCAGGAACTAAAAGGAAAAATAAAAAATAAATGTGACTCTTTATTTTACTGAAAGATAAAGAGAAGATAAATAAGAAGGTGCAAAATAGAGACATGCAAACTAATGAGGAGCATTCAGGTGGTAAATTGAATGCTGCTCTGTACTTTCTCCATTACTTCATTGTAACAGAGGGACATCTGGGGAAAGGCAGAAGATGTAAAACCAGTAAAAGGTAGTGTGTTTTTCCTGCTTGGGCTCTAGAGCACTTTCTCACGAGGCAGTAACACAGCTAGGAGCTCAGCATGACTAAAAAAGGGATTGAACATTTGCATGGATGAGGCCACGCGAAGTTACAGGCTTACAAACTGTAAAAAAATCAAAAATATTTGGAAAGGATAGAAGCCTCCTTCCTCAGGCTGTTTCCCAGCTTTTAAAAAAATCAAGAAGAAAGATGCTTCTTCCTTAGGAGCAGTTTTTGAGATTTTCAGTCTCATATAGCTCAAGACAACTTTATCTTACAATAACATGAAATTACTCTTCTCTCATTTTAGTGATTCTCCATATTTATTGTCAGTTATTATATACCCTTTTAGATGGCTGTCAGTCATGTGCACGTTTCTGGCTATGTTTGGATAATCCCCATGATGTGCCATTCACTGACTGGTAACTCTTGTCCCAATGTGCGTTTACAGAGTCTACTGGCCCCTGGTCACTCTTGCTAGGGAGGGCCTTTAACACACCATTCAAATCTGGCTAGTAGCCAAAGGTAGAACTGCTATTGTTAGCAGTTCTAGGAATAGGTGTTAGTCAGGCATCAGTTGCAAGTCTGATCTCTCTCACTTAAGTTAGGACTGGTGAGCTCATACGGGGGGCAGACTGTTACCCAGCCATCTGCTGCAGGAGGTGCCTCTGCCTCAGTCTGGGGAAAGCCCAACACCACTGCAGGCAGCACATGGGCCTAGCAGGCTCCCCGTTGGTATCCACAGCTCAACATATGGCCAAACTCACTGTAGGGATAGATAGGTGAGGACTACCACTGAAAAGGATTATTGTAGATGCCCCAGCCTTTAAAAGTCTGAACTTTCATGGGCTCAGATTCAGCAAAGAACTAAATAATGTGAGCTCTAGGAACTGTACATCCTTAGGTACTACATTAAGTCAATGTCTTTCATTCCAGCTCTCCCACCTCTATTTCTAGCTCCTGCTTGCAAACCACAGTGAAATAAGAATATTTCTTGCTGCTAAAAACAAGCCATTCAGTGCTCCAACATGATATATGAGCTCCTCAGTGTGTGCCAGTACAGGACCTTCTGATGAGTAAGAAACAGTACATTCCACCCAAGTCCCAGAGGGGTGCCTATGCTGGTGTTTCAATTTAAAGGAAGAGTGAGATTTTGAAACAAATTGCCTATTGTCTTTTTTAGTTGTGCTTTGATTTGCACCACAAAATGGTCTCGGAGTGCATGACCTGGATTCTTTCTGGATGAAACTAAACTGGAAGATGTGCTCCTGGGAGTGTACTTAACGTACTCCAGCTGTAAAGGACACTCAGGTCATGGGACCAGTTTAGTCCTAATATAAACCCGCTGAAATGTGCACATCGCAGATGCCAGGCCCTAAGCATCAACTGTTGCTTCTACACGTCTCACTTGTCCACATTACTTAATAATACAGACTTAGCAAAAGTCACCAAATGACCTAGACAAGTATAAGCTAAATGACTACAACAAAACTATTGTCCTGTTGCTTCTCCAAAATCAATATTCAGGCAAAATTACCACATACTGATGATTTACTTTTCCTGAAAGGTACCAAGGCATTTATCAACATGATATCTAAGCACTGTGAAAGATGAAAAAATGTTGTAAGCACAATTTTAAGACTCCAATTTTTCTTTTTCTTCCCCCCCCCCGCCTTTTTTACCTCCTCTACATTTTTTTAAAGTTCTTTTTTAACTTACAGACAGCTGCACTTATGATTTCTACAGCACTCTTTTAGCAGGTATACATGTCTAACTACTAAAAAGGATTCTCAATTTAGGTACAGTGCCTGGGGGATGTAAAGCATTATGTGACTGCTAAGTATTATTAAGCTGAAGAGAAGGCAGATTAATGAGGAAGGCATTCTGTTCCGAGATGAAAGGGGCTGAATTAGCTTTTCACACAAAACCTTGTAGGGAAATCATGTTTTTGTGAACATCACAAGCTCCTGATAACTTGTTTATGTAATGCCATCAGAACCAACACACCTTCCCTGTTCATCTTTAAGTGATTAAGCAGGTCACAATAAGATGCTGAGGATGATGGATGGTATAGTACTTCATAAGACAAACAGAACAGGAAGTACTGATTCTCTGGAAAATAAAGAGCAGAGCCTTGACCTGACCTTACTTCAGTATTGATGACACTTAGGGTTATCACTGAAGTTTTGAAGTCTTTGAAATTTTGGAATTTTTCTTAAATTTACCATTTCTTTATGTTCTACTTTGGTAAGAACAGATTCTAATATTCCTGGTTGCAAATACAAAAGATTTAAAATGTATTAGCATATAAAAACCAAACCAAGTGAAAAAAAAAACCAAAAAAACCATTTCCTTTAAAACTTTGTAATGACAATCCAAAGATGTTTTGGACCAAACCACATTTGAAAAACACTGTAGAAAAGCATTTGAATTAACTTTTTACCTACTGATTTATCTTTGGATTTCTATAAATCAAAGCTTGACGGTAGCTCAATGCTCAGCCACTTTCTCAGCAGCTTTACAAAGGTACGACAGGGCACTGTCTCAAGTGGCAGGTCAGAACCAGATCCATGGGGCACTCTTTCAGTTTGACCCTAACATTGTCACTGGCACTGTGGAACCTGGCATAGACTGAAAATGCCAGGGAAGATCAGAGATGGGCTGCACTATGCTTTTAAATAATGGCTATTCTTCATTGAAAGAAGAATCCTTCAAAACATATGAATGTATGCCTAAAATATTTAGAGATAACATCACAATATTAACCTGAAGCAAATATTTCTCCAAATGTATCTGCAAATAGAGTTTATTATTCATAAGTTACCCAATGTGCAAACATTCACCAAGGAATACAACACACGGAGTTTTTATTCCCAAGTACCTTCATGTAGGCAAGAATTTCATGAAAACAAGATGGAAGCCTCTGAAAGATGGAAGCATTTGAAAGGCAGAAAATAGCAGTGTCTAAATTTAATGATGACTCCATTTCAATTCAGTGGTACTGGGTCTGAAAAAAAGAATCCAAATAATTTTTCTCTATAAAGATCAACCACATGTCTGTTAATTGAAATCGTGAGGGGAGATGGGGAGAAGAATATAGTCACATGTTGTAAGGCCACAAAAGGCTTTTTTCACACCGTTTTGCAATAATAGCTCAAGATTTTCCAAAGCTACTCTTGCATTGTACCTTTAACTTCCAATATTCTCTTATCCTTATTGCTAAGAATAAATTAAATGGTCTCACTCTGAACTGATCTGACTTCACTCCAATGGAAACACTTAAATTTTGTTATGAAGTTGCTCTTAAAATTTCTCTCAGGCTGGCTAAATTGGGTGAGTGTATTATGACTCTGACTGTAGAAAGAGCCTCACTGCAATCACACTGTAGGTCATTCAGGGAGCTCTTGACTCAGTGCATCTCCTTGCAGTTCTTGGCCACAAAATGGACCCTGGTCTCCCATTCCTCATTTTTTCCCTAGAGAGTAGCAGCACCAGGTCTGTACTCCTCCTCAGCCATACTTTCCCTATGCATGTTAACTCCCTCAGCCATAACTGACTGCTCCTTATTCAGCTGACTCTTTCCAGGCTGCTGATTTCCCCAGCAGTCTCCTACACTGCAAGTACAGTCTGTGCTGCTTACAGATGGGTGATCTAGCACTAAACTGTTGCAAGTTTTCAAAACTAATGGAAGTTTCCCAGCAAAGATTTTTATATCTTCTAGAAGATATCTCTGTGAATATTTAATAGGTATTAATTCTAAAAAGAAATTTAATTTTCTTTTCCTGAAAAACATTCTGTGTGATCTCTGACCAAAAACTTTTTATTGTTACTATAGAAATTAACTTGAAAGTAGGTAATTTGTGGTAATGTACTTCTACTGCTGCCAAGATACATATCCTTAAACAAATACAGGTTTCATTCCAAGCCTCACTTTGGGATTTGAGACGGTCATGAGTCAGATTTTCCATACTGCTAACACCCAGGCTGTTTCAGTGGTTCAAACCTTGGATGCAGCTCTGCAGCCCAAGGACCAAGTCATAAAGTTTACATTTTTCAATTGGAGCAGTGCTATATCATTTCCTATAATCGCTGTTCATCTGATGGGCCTCCTACCTGCCATAATGCTGGTATGGGCTTTGTATCATTGTTGATATGGTTTTTCAAGAGTCTTGTTAAACAGCATAGCTTCTGATTATTCAGGCTTGATAAAACTCGATATTGTGTACTACAAATGGCTGCTTCTGGCAGCTGCTGCTATCACTTCTTAAAAGGGCTGGCATTAGACAGGAAAATAGGCAATAGGAAAAAACATTTTCTCTCACCCACATTAACACAGCAATGTATTATAGCAGTGGGAAGTTCTTTTTGGCCTTACAAATGATAATACAGAAGAAATATTAGCAATTTTCTTTGAGCATTAATTGAATTGATCTAGTTCTGATTACCACAATCTGCAAACAGCTTCTCCAATGTACAGAGGACCTAATTATTCCCAGAAGAAATGTCCTGTAAATCTGAAGTATAGTAAGTATGTGAATGGACTAAATATTCTTGCAGTTCATAACCCTGTAGGTATCTCTCTTCTTACACTGTAGAAAAGCAAACAGAAACATCAGAGGCAAAAGCAGAAAGAACAGCTTTAAAAAAAGGGTCGTATCTAGCAGACAAATGTACACCATGTAACCCCATGTGCTTCTCTTTGATATCTAAACACGCTTGAAGATTTCAGAGCATCGTAAGGAGAGTCAGAACAGGGACACCAGGGCACCTCACAAGGCTTGAGCAAAGAACAGATGGTTAAAAAAGAGGTTCCACGTTATCTCCTGCTTGACAAAGACTGTTTTGTAAAGGCAGCATCTAATGCCATGTGGCTGAGGATAAAAGAACAGCAAGAGTCATTACCACAAGGAGGAAGTCATCAGCTTTCTCAATATGCATGTCCAGTCCTTTAACCTTTTAACCATTTACCATACATATGCATCTTAATGGGAATTCTGCCAAAGTATAAACTGTTAGATTAACTGCTACAAAATCTTGAAAAATTAGAGCAAATGGTCTGTGCAGCAACAGTAATACACAAACAATATCAATAACTTTTGCATTGGCAGCTGAGTCAGAAAAGCCATGAGCAAGAAAACAGTAGGAAAGCCACTTGATCATGCCATTTACTTCACTAATATGCCCACTTTTGCATGGAGTATTTTCTGAGATGTTTCTACTATGTTACCTGCTAAAAGAAACCCACCCTTAATGTCCTGGGCACAATATCAGGACCCAAAAGGAACAGTTTCCTGAACTTGTCAGAATTAGCTTAGGCAGACAAAATGATCTTTGTCTCATGGTTTAATAGCATGCTACTGATGTTGTTTCTATGGTAGAGCTTATGCAAACCAGCATGGCATCTCTGAATTCATTCACATACTCTGTAGTGCAGGAGTGACTACCATTGCTCACAAACCTCATTTCAAAACCTGAGGTGTCTGGGATACACAGCTCTCCAAGGCCAGAGAGGAAGAGACATCAAGACTAGCACATTGTAAGTGGACAATGACAATAGATTCCCAAACTCTCTGCTGCAGAATAAGAAGTGGCTGAACACTGAACTGAGATCCCATTAGCACCCATCTCATCGCCTCTTCTAGCCTGCTACTTGCTGTGTTTGGAGATTCAGATTTCCTTCCATGTCAACAAGGCCCCAGAGTGCTCCTAACTTAGAGAGTCTTCAAAATGATAAACAAAACAATATCCCTATTTTAGGAGCTTCCCCACTAAGCTTAAAACAAATTATACCAGTATTAATACTGCTACTAGTACTAAGTCGCTTCCAAGGGACTAGGATCTCACAGAATCTATAAAATGCCAAGAAGCAATGCTGCTGTGAACACACTCATCTGTGCTTTTGTACGCCAGATTACTGTGATCAGCAGTGAAGAGAGCATTCCTGAGGCATGTGGAGGGAGAATCTAACCAAGGCAGTCTATTTCTAGACATCTGGCCTTGCCTCATGACCTGTGAAAGCCAATAAACAATTTTAGGGAGTAATTGGTAGAATTTAGGCTATTAGTATGGACCTAATGTATTTCATTGTAGAGATGGCTATTTCTATCTACTGTCTTCACCTTGGAATAGTGCCCTGGAGCAGCACCTTGCCTTCCTCCTGTTATGCAATGATGGGCTGTTTTGAAACTGTTGAACTCTCATTCTCACTTCCAACAGAGTTAAAAAGAACATTAGAGGCGCCGACTGCTGGTAGTCTTGGTAAGCTTGAAACACAGTTAGAGGCCAGTTTAGGGAACCTTTGCTCACAGCTGTAACTCCTTACAGCCTGCTCCCCCATGAGCCAAAAATATCAGTCAAGTGTTTGCTTAGAGTTTTATAACTAACCTTAAAATAATCTACAGGAAGGATCACTGGATGAGGAAGGGGCATCAAATAATTTCACTCGGGGGATTTTGGTAGTTTGTTCTTCCATACAAAAGCAAAGTTTCTAATAGATGTAATTCATACTGAGTTTGATGTGTTCTATTCATAACAGTGTTTGGTGTGCTTTTAGTTCAATCTTTATACATCATAGAAGTCTCAATAAACACTCAAACCATAAAGAATTTCCTGTGTTATAGCGAACTATCAAGTTAGTTCTGCAAATAGGGACTTGTGGTAGTGATGACAATTATTACAACAGGATTTCCTCAAACAGTGAGAGCTTTCAGAACCATCTTTTATTGGTAAAGCCATGACTTCAGTTTGGCTAAAACTGATGCCTTCCCACCCAATAATTCATAGGCTGATAGGAAGATAATTTTTTTTCTTTGCCTCCTCAGAAGCCAAAGAATGGTCATGTGAGCAGTTTAAAAATTTTTTTAAAATACTGCATATACACATTTGGGCATGAACTCAGTAGTATGATCGGTGCATGTTTTTCCATTTCTAAAGCTTTGTTTTTCATTCACCTCTGTCTCTGTGCTGTAGTCCCAGCCTTTCATAGGCTTCCAATAGGTAAATTTAAATGTCTAAGCTACATATCTGATGGATACAAAACCAACTTGGCATCATTATCTCCCGAAACACTTCTTTCTGGACAAAGGCAAACAAGTTTGAAGGAAACCAAAAAATTTCTCTTTCTAGGTGTTTCTTCCACATATTGCATAAACAAAATTCAAATCAGTGATTTCTTACAAGTATATATCCATAAAATTGGCAAAATGAATAAGTTACTTGCATTTTTTTCCTGAAAACAGGGCAACTGGAATGAAAATCCAAGTCAAAATGGGACAAAATCAGAGTACTGAAACAGATCGCCCATATTTCATCCTTTTTGCATTGAAGTGAAAAAGCCAACTCATCCAGAAGAAACAGGAAGGGAAGAGAGGATTGGAGGGGCAGACACTTGTGATTTGTGCCATTGTAAAAAAGACTCTGAAATGTCTGATTCACTTATAGCTCCTCACATTAAACTTAAAGGAGACAAAGAATCCCTTCTGACATATTCTCTCATCTCTCAAGAAAGCGGGAACAAAACCTTTTGCAGAAAAATCTTAGATCAGGTCCTGTGCAATAGAAAGAATTTGGGCTAGATTTGCTCACATCTCAGCTGGAAACAGCCCACTGGGCTGGAGGGACAGAACTGCTGTAACTCTGATGGCCCAGGGACACCAGTTTTTCCCTCGGGCTTCTTGTCTTGGGCGCTTGCCTCCTTCCCTTGGAGAACTCTCCTATGTCCAGGGACAGTATTTTCAGTGTTTTCTTGCCATGTCCCCCCCATTCTGCCTTGCTTTCCCTCCTGCAAGCTCTGCAGCACAGACGTGGATGGGAACACGGCCTCTGCCAGCAGCAAGGACGAGCAGTCCTGACTCCTTGCAAATAGGAAGTCAAAGACAACATCAAGGCCTTGTTCACAGCAGGAGACTTTTCTCACCCTAGAAGAGCACAAACATGTTAGTTACACACATATGGAATTCCTGCACGGGTTCAGCTTTTTTCCCTTGCATCACTGAAAACAATCTACTTTTTCTGATATCATGCCCAGACAGTAATTGCCATTTGCTGTCCAGACAGAGGTAGTCTCTCTAATTCTTAATGTTCTCAACTTCTTTCTGCAGTGACAACATTAAAGATCAGAAGATTAGCTCAAATTCTAAGAGTAGCATAAAGAGCAGATGAATACCCAGAGGTGCAAGAAGAGGCAGAGGGAAAAAGAAAAGAGGAATATCTGGTTCATGGCAGCATGGTTGAAATGTTTGTCTTTAAGGTGTTCAAAAGAATATAATGGTGGTCTAATCAAATTTCAGTCTTACCTTTCAAGTCCTCAAATATACCCTGAACCAGAGTCAACTTTCTTTATTGCTAAAGTATCAAAATAAATGTTGTGTGGGTTTGTTGGGGGGTTTTTTGCTTGTTTGTTGGGGGCTTTTTTTCTTAAGTGAACATTAGTTGTCATTGTACAAAAATTGTTCAGACAATGCCTCACAACAACTTTGTTCTCCAGATTAATTTCCAAAGGTTGACTTGACCTTCAAAAGACTATGTTATCTGTACTTTCTCTTGTCATTTGATCAAAGAGGCTTTCCCCTTTATCCGGATAAGCAGAAATCACATAAATGTTCCTTTCTTTTTTTTTTTTTTTTTTCTTAAATGTCTTTTCTGGGAGGTTCCACCTTAAATTGTGCTTTCTTGCCTTGCTAGGCAAAAACTGGTGTCTGTATTCCAACTGCTGACACCAGCTTTCACATCCCTCCTGAAATTTATTCAGCTAATTGTGCCTTTTCAGTTAATACACTTACATGGAACTAATAACATAATCAAATTAAAACACTGAGAGGTTCCTTGTAATAAAATATACCCTGCCTCACTGTGTTTCTAGGCTGACCTTGACAGTGAGCTTTTTTTGCTTAAAGTAATTAGTTAAATGGCTACTACTCCCTCCAGAAATTCTGTTTCCCTTTCGTGATCTGAGGCGTGTGTGAAATATTGCTTCAGTGTTTTGTCAGTGTTTTAAATCATTGCCCAACTGGGTTTTTCTTTTCTTAATGGGCACTAGTGTAAGGACTAATTTCTAATACAGATGAGAGCTTCTGGATGAGGTGAGCGTGATGCATGTCAGGGCTCACCAGTTAACTAAAGTCATCAAAACCCAGTACATTTGAACCCCAAAATGGCACAGATGCACTCAAATAACAAGAACCCGAGACATGACTAAGAATGAAAAAACAGAACTTTTTCCATGCAACTTTCTTTTACCAAAAGTAAAAAAATATTATGTTGGTTAGAAAACCAAATGATACACATTAGCTTATAAGGGGCTTTTTATGGCTGCTCAAGGCCATTACAGGGAAATGAGTGACAGTCCCATTTTCTTCTACAGTCTGGACCTCCAAATTGGACCGCACTTTCCATGAGGCAGTATGAGGGAAGACAGTTCCTCATAGCCTCAGAGCCTCAGAGCTGGTGAGGCTGACAGAGAATGCAGATAGGGATAACCAAACCTCTATCCTGAGGTTCTGTGGCCACAGAATATTTCAAACGACTTATGCTCTTCTAGCAAGATTTTTTTTTCCTCTCCAGAGAAAAATAGTGATATTTTCCTTGGAAAATCTATCTAAAACTGTTCACTGTATAAACAGTTTCATCATACTTTTGTCTCCCTATCTTACTCCTTTTCCCCTTTCTCAAATTCCTCACAGAAAAAGAGCCTTAAAAATGGAGAAGGTGAGCAAGACTCCTTGATCATATTATCTTTTTTTTTTTTTTTTTTTTTTTTTTTTTTTGTGCAAGAAAACTTGAATTTTCTTTAGCAGCTGCTATTACTTCCAGTTGAGGGTCTTTTAGAAATATATTAAACCACACGGAAATTATATGTCCACATATAAGTTAAACATAGTGTTTTACGTTCTTGTAGAGAAATTTGCAAAATAATCATCTGAAAGGACATCCTCTAGAAAATCAGATTTATGAAGCATCAACCTTTAAGCAAAAGCATCAAAATGTGATATTTTAGAAAATTTTGTCAGGTTGGACTAAGAAAAAATGTACCCTTTGCTTGCAAAACTTAGGGCCAGGAAAGTACATCTCATTCTTTTCTTTCTTCTTTATAAACTTTTTTATTTTTAGAATAGTTCCTACTGTGTGGCCCTATTGTCTAATGTTACATAACTTGAAACTATCTCTTTTTTATATTGATCATCTCTAGCCAAAGACTTGAGGAGTACTCTGCTGTTGGATCTGCAATGTAAATGACCTTTTTTCTTTTCCTGTGCTAAATTTCTGATACAGCTGGTGCAAGTTCTGTGCATGACAGGAGAATAGCAATCTGTTCTTACAGAAAAAAAATGCTGAGAAATGGAGAATATTTTCCTTATTATTATTTTACATAAAAATGCTACAGTATTAACAACAGGATATGTTAACATGCACAAAGACTCCAACCCCTTTTAAATTTTCCCTTTACAAAAATATTTTTGAAAGATGTTTTCCACCACGGAGCCTATTTTGAAAGGATCTTCAGAAAGGAAATCTAAAAGAGAGTTTGATCATGCATTTCAGAGAATATAAGGCTGAAAAAATTCCATATGCTGCATTTTCAAAATGGCAATAAAATCCGGTTTGTATTCCATTTCTCATTAAAGATATATAGAAACGAGTAACACTAGAGAGTTATATAAACCTTGTGCCAGTAAAGCTTTCTTTCTGCCTTTCTCTATCACCTATTCTATATAGGTCATATAATTTACAAAAAAAACCTCAACCCAACTTTCAAAATGAGTCATCTCTCAAAACATTTATGAAGTCTTTTCATATCCTTCTTCATTTACAGACATACCTGGTACTCTAGGTCTGCCTAGGTACACCTCTGAGAGACAGAGAGAGAAAACCAAAATATAAGTTATATGCTTTAAAAATTGTGAACATCTATCAGTAACTTTGGTTATCCAAGTAATATATGTTTTTAACTTTATTACAAGCTTTCATGGGATAATTGTAGCATTGAGAAGCTTTTGAGATGTTTCATTAAACAGAACAACACCAACTTCAAAATCCCTGTTGCGGGCAAATGTTGACTATTGTTACAGTGCTCACAACATGCAGCAATGCTCATACTTCACATTTCTGTGGTTAATTTGCACCACAGTGACTGAGCTAAGCAGCCTAAAACTAAAGCTAAGGATAACACTATTGTGAGATCTCTGGAAAAGAAAGCATGGCAAAATTTCATGAAAGATAGGATACCCCAAACTATTGCTCTCAAACAAGATTTCAGTTTGTTTCAGAATTTCCAGAACTTAATAAATATGCTTCATGGAGCTTGAGTGATTTATTTTCTAGCTTTAGCTTTATGCACAGGTTTGCTTTTCAGCCTGCCAATCTATGATCCTCACATAGAGTACTAGCCAACTATTTGTTTTTTAGTGTAGCTACAGGCTGAAAACTCCTTACTGAAAATGCTCCTGCTGTTCCACTTGGCCTATATAGAGAGCAACTTACCCGGTTCCAGGAACAACTAAGAAATTCACAATATCTTACACGGGGACCTATCTCACAAGTCTTACAAATAATTTGAACTCCAAGAAATGGAAAAAAAAGTCTAAACATTACAGAAGAAACTGAAGACAAGTTGACACTTTTTTTTTTATAGAGGGTGTTGCCTGTGCACTACCTGTAAGTCATCCATTTCTTGTGTTGTACATGATGTGTAATTATTTATATTACAGAAAGATACAGTCCAAAAAGCAAATCTGGATTGAGCTAAGCATTCACTTATTCAAAAGGTAGTTATGCTTCTCCCTCCACGCCCCGCACCACCCCAATTTCAAATTCTAATTATTAACATTGACAGCTTGGTCAATCTGAAATACTATTCCCAGAAGAACTGAAGCAGAACTGAATGAATAAAGTTAAAAGCCAAAATCATCTGTCTTCTAGCACAGGCTAATTCCTGAATGACAAAATTATCTTTTCTGTCTGACACTGGATATGAGGTGGACTCTGCCTTGTTGTCAAGCTCTGATTAATTAGCTTGTGAATTTTGTAATTCCAGGAGCTTGACCATGTTTGTGTAATTTGCACATAGTATACCTAATAAACAGAGGGTACACTGAGCTCATAGGCAGGCTCCTGTTATTGTTGCATAAAGCTATCTAAATGGAGGGGTTTTTTTCAGTGCAGCATTATTAATTCCTTCCCTATTATTGTGTAATGTGAGGAACAGAATGCCTTTATCTCCTTTGTTGGCTGCGGGCTTTCAACAGAGTTTAAACACACACTCTGTTCTGCAAGTACAATCTGTTTCAAAACTAAATGCAAACAAATGCTGGTTGAAAAATGATTTTAAAAAGAAACTTTCTCTAACAACCATCCTTCCCCATAACAATCAGTTCACGATTAGGAATGACCAGTCTTCACTTTTCATTTTGGATTTTGGAGTCTGATCTTCCTCTGCCTCAGTATTTTCTGTCTCTCTCTGCAGATATGCAAAGCTTTCCTTTTCAGACACATCCTAGTACTGCTCTCCTCTCATAGAAACTGGTGTAAGGCATGCAGAAGCCCCATGCCCCCAGGCAGCCCTGGTCCCAGTGTCCCTGTTCCTGTCCCCAGCAGGCTGTCTCCATTGCTGGAAAAGCAGTACTATGGGTGAGGGCACCAACAAGGCTTGAGTTCTTTGGGCACCCACCCAGCACTGGCCTCACACAGGCAGGCAGACTTAAGGGAGACCTCTCTGTGTTGGTGAGAAAAGATGAAAGGGAGTAATCCTGCCAGCACAGCAAAACAAAAAAGGGGGAAGATGCAAAAATTATTTTAGGGAATAAAAAACAGACAATAAAAAAATTTCCTCTCCAACAGAATCCCTGTCTGGAGGCTTTACTGTTTAACATCTGGATTCAAAGCTATATTACAGGTGGTTTTTTGGTCATTTGACCTTTGCACATCTCACCCAGCATCTTGCTGGGTGGAGGCCCTTGTGTTTATCTGATGGGCAAATAAAAGTAAGTGGCATTGGCATGAACCTGAAATAACTGCAGATATTACCAGTATATGTGAGAAACCACATTAAACTAATTTTAACCTGTGACCCTGCCCTTTCTCAATGGAAGTTCTCTCTCTGCTTAATGAGGTGTGTGTCTAGAGAAATCTGCAACAAACCACTTATATGATTAACCAGGCAAAAGGTATGGGAATTAAATACCAACAGATATTTCTTCTCATGCCTCAAGCTTAAACATCCTACTCCCTACCCTGAAATATACACTTTAATTCTGTATTTGGTGAGAACAGATGACAGTCTCTTCTGTAAGACTGGGAATCTTATTGGTAGTATAATGCTTCTAAATAGTCAGGAAGCTGCCTTCTGTTCTGTACTGGTGAGGAGAGGACTCAGTGGGCTGACATACATTTCACAGCTCTGCATATTAGAACTTCAGATTTCAATTATAATTTCAAGTACACATGAATGAGAAAAGAGGGCAGAATTGTAGTGGAAAGCTCTTGCAGGCATAATTTGTGCTTCTTAATGTGCTTGGTTATGAAAGAGAAGTACAAATGACCTACACAACACTATTTAGCAAATAAGAGACTAAAAAGTAGGTGTGATGATTAGCCCTTGGTTTTCTAGCAAAGAAAAACCTTCATTACTGTATTCTTGTATATTTTTTCTCTAACACTTTCAGACTGTACCAGAGATTCAGATCAACAATCATAAACATGTACTAGCCCTATGTCATGGATGACTACCAGATTTCACCTCCATGAGCATCAAAATCAAAGTTCAGCATCTTGTGAAAGAAAAGTGAGTACAGAATGAGCCCCAAAGAATTTTCAGCATTACTTCCTTTAAATTACTACTACTGTGAACGATACATATGCTGTAATCACTGATAAAAGTTTGTCAAATTTCACCTTAGAGATCAAGGGTATGGATTTTCAAGAGAGCCTGCACTCAAAAAGTTTCATAGGTAAGATGTCTAACTATATGTGTGTTTCAAAGGGAGGGAAAAGTTTGAATAATCTTTTGAAAATGAGTAGTTTGACTAATGGTGAGATTAGATTTCCTGTTTGTTTCCATGTGGTTGCTGGCATACCATAATACAAGAACTGTAGACTGATTTTCTGTGGTTTGGTGTTTGTAACAAAAGTTAAATGCGATCTCATAAAAATTGATTCCTTTTTTCCCTTTTTTTCTACTTGATCCTACACATACTTTGAACTGAAATCCTTAAAGAGACAACTGTTGAGCAGTTTCAGCTTACAATGTAGGATGCCAGCGCAAATAAGCAGATCAAATGAGGAGAAAAAATTATATAAAACCCTGCTGTTCAAAAATGTTGGCATACCCCATGGTTTTCCATCAGTTTGACATAATTTTGTTGGTGCTACACATCTTCATTTTCCATGTGAACAACAGTTATGTGTGTGGCTCCCCATCCTCCAGCAAATGCACTGAGAGCAGCTGTGATCTGCCTGACTCACAATGTCCATGGTGTAGGCATGCACATCTGAACAGAAATCACGGAATTTTTACTGTCAATAGAAATTGAGTTAATGCACTCAGTGGAGTATAAATGCAATTCATTGTCTGCAGAAGTAGTCAATAAAGTTTGTTTGATTAGACCTTCACTGTAAAGCAGAACAGGATGATTACTTTAGATACAGATCCCCAGTGAACAACTTCAGTTATCTAAGAATAGATATCTCATGTCTTGTTAGGTGCTGTGGTACATCTCCTGGTGCCTCACACAGCCATTTCAGAGAGGAGCAGATCTATTGGAACTCTTGGCTCAAACATACCAACATTATTTAGAATTTCATGACCATGTACAACAGCTTCAAACAGATCTTGATACTGCTGGTCATGCAACTGCGTCTGGACCCTAAAGTCAAGCGAGATGAATCCCAACTGTCAGGACAGGAGAGCAAGTGAAAATACACAGGGCTTCTTCAGCTAGCCCCAAGCCCTGAAAGAGACTTTATGTGTCACACAATGGAAGTCAGACCTGAGCCCTTATCATACTACTAGCCTTTGGGAATTTTCCTACAAAATGTAAAAGAATCCTTTTTGAACATGTTTCTGTTGGGTGCTGTTGTTGTTGTGTTTTGATACTGTTTAATCAAACAAGGCAGGCAGTAGAGAAGAAATAGAGGCACCAAGACATCATGAATCCAAAAGCCAGCTATTAGATCAACAGAAAGCATAAGAGCAGAATTTGGCTTTCTAAAATCTTTTCTGAAGCCCAGGCTCTGGGCCACATGGATTCTGTTCCTACTTCTTCCCACCAGTTTCCTAATCTTACTCTTTTCCTGAACACCACAGCAGTGAAACAGCAACACAGAATTAGATCTATTCTTCTTATTTTTCTGACTTTCTTTCCTGACCCTAGATGAGCACACTTCTTGTTTCCAGGCTGGGACACATTTTTTGTGAAGTCATCCAGCTCTCCCTTTTCACTGAGCCCTTTCTGGCTGCCTGCTGCTGTGTTTGCCTGTAAAACACACTGTCCCCTGCTGACTCCCAGCAGGCTAACTGCTGGCATAGATTTTCACATTTTCTCTATTGGATAATTACATGGAAGGACTCCACACAACTAAAATTACCTGTCTGTAAAGATTCTCATTTTCCTGGGGTGCTGAAGCTAAAGCTGGACTTCCATCCATGATCCCGCAGACTGAATGCCAGGCTTTTTTCCAGCCCCTGCCCTTCTGCAATCCAGGCTTCTCTTGCTGCATGCAGATTCTAGGTCATTCCCTGGCACACTAGCTAAGGGCAAACTCAGACAGTCTCTGCTCCATTTCTACATGAAAAGAAATATTATTTCTTGAATGAAATTGACAAATTCACCCCAGAATTGAAAACATTAATTGCAAGTTCCCAGGAGCACTTACAGGGGAACTACACACTTCCCTCACTCCCAATTTAGATATCACTCACTGTCATAACTTATTGCTACAGTTATGGACACAGTGAGGATATCCTTGGAATTATGGTGGTATAATATGGAAAACATTGAAGGACTGATACAAAAATATCTTAATTAGTTAAATAATCCTGGATTTACATGTGTCCCCTAATCTGCACAGCCACTGTGATGTACAGAATGTTCATGGAAAATAAGGAGGAAT
This sequence comes from Drymodes brunneopygia, assembly GCA_013400955.1. Taxonomy (NCBI): domain Eukaryota; kingdom Metazoa; phylum Chordata; class Aves; order Passeriformes; family Petroicidae; genus Drymodes; species Drymodes brunneopygia. The sequence continues at coordinate 50,927 of VZTZ01047218.1, read as the reverse complement.
GAATGTTCAGGTAGGGTTGCCCTGAGGGATTTCCAGTTTCATAAAGGAAGCTGAAGCATTTAGATACTAAATTGGGAGGAGCTATTTGCTCCCTTGAAGGCTGAAAGGACCTGAGGAGACACCTTGACAAATTAGGGAGCTGGGCAATCACCAACTGTATGAAGTTTCACAAAGACAAGAGTCAGATTCTGCACCTGGGACAGGGCAGCCCTGGATGTAGGGACAGACTGGGGAATGAGATACTGGAGAGCAGCACTGCACAAAGGGACCTGGGGGTCCTGGTCCATGGCAAGTTGAACATGAGCCAGCAGTGCCCTGGCAGCCAGGAGGGCCAGGCCTGTCCTAGGGGGCATCAGGCACAGCATCACAGCCGGGCAAGGGAGGGGATTGTCCTGCTCTGCTCTGAGCTGGGGCAGCCTCACCTCGAGTGCTGGGGCCAGCTTTGGGTGCCATGATATAAGAAATATATAAAACTACTAGAGAAGGGCTAGGAAGATGTCAAAAGGCCATGAGGGGAAGCCATATGAAGAGTGGCTGAGGGTAACTCGGTCTGTTCAGCCTGGAGAGGAGGAGACAGGGGAGACCTCAGTTTGCTTGTGACAACAGAATACACACACAGTCCAAGTTGTGTTCCACGTTGCATAATCTTGTGGAAAGGTCACTTGACTGATATGTTTTTAAGATTCCCCTGCTAAATAATCCTCTCCTGAATTATTCTTAACAGAACAGATTTACACTTCATGTATGGAACAATGACAATAAAAAGGTGGCCAGATAGAGAAAGTGTCAGGAATATGCTGATATTTTTTTATAAAAAACATCAAATAAATCTATCCACTCACCCTTCTCTTGAGATGCCTTGGATAACTACCTTCAATATATCAGCTGTTTAGAAGAAGTTGTGTGACCTTGAGATATAATAATCCAAGCATTCCACAGTTTCATTCCACCGTCTCTCCCCCTGCTTTTGGCAGCACTGTGTTTGGTCATGGCTGGCTGTCAGATCAGTGCAGGGCAGAAGGCAATAGCTAAAGTTACCAAAGGCTGGCACACCTGGCTAGGGCTTCTCTACTTCATTTCTTTCTGTACATATTATATAGGCCTGTCAATGAACAACAAATATACTGGATATCACGGTAGTAATAACTCTGATACAATGTGACATTAGGCACATTCAGAATCATGATATGGTGTCTGCTCTGACCACATTGCTCAGTGTCATATGAGGCTTTCACTCTCTACCTACTGAAGTATTAAATATTGATCAAGAAGCATCCCTGTTAGCTCCAGAGGCTCCACAGGCTCTGAATAGGGATACACCAGGATCTCTGCACTCCAACATCTATTAGGCAAACTGAGAACACGAACAGCAGCCTCTCAGCCTTGTGAAAATTTTAATTAAAAATCTTTTTGCTTTGAGAGGGGTTTTTAGGTGATTTTTAAAATCTTCTCCAGCTACACTTTTCATCACCCACCTTGAGTTAATTTCTGTATATGCTCATAGCAAAACAAATTTCAATTTCATGCATCTAAATTTGCTTCTGTAACTGTTTATTTGATAACAGCTCACATGCTTATCGAATCAGAGAACAAATATAATTTCTTTTCAGTGTATGAAATTAGATGGAGAGGCCTAAATAACCAAAATGAGCTAGTTTAAGATCCCTAGTCCTGTTATATTTTGAATCAGGTACATTAAAGTCAAAAATTAATACAGTGATATAAGATGCCCAGAGACGATGTGAGAGGAAAAAAAAAGACTGTTGGCTAGCATACTACAAATTGAGTGCAAGTGACTTAGTACTTTTTGATAACAGCTACTGTTATTCACAGGCACCACAGAATCACTGTGATAACAAACAGGCAAGGCTGAAATACCTAGTAACCCATTATGGATGTTTCAGTCAATACAGATGACAGTACAGATGTCACAATTTGACAATAAAAATTAGACAGTAAAAATTAGAAAATAAAAAAAAAAGGAATTTTTGCTGGTTACACTTAATCCATTGTTTTACAGACTAGTAATATGACTAGTAATGACTACATGTTTTCACAGGAGTAAATTCACTTTTTTTTTTTTAAGATGTTCCTACACTTTAAAATACCAATCATCCTTCTGGCTGGCATTCTTGAAAGAAGATTTATTCAGTGCTTTGGATTTTCTAAAAGTCCCATGTAGATTATCCTGCACTGTTAGATATTTCACAAGTATCTATGGATCTAATTTCCCAAGGTATACTGGACAAAAAACCCCAAGGGAAGTACCAGAATTTCATACAGAATCATTGGGGAAAGCCAGACACCAAAAGGACTTCCAATGTTAGCTTTGTGTGTACTAGCAAGAAATGAGAGAAATGATTTTCTTTCTCTACTTCTTTCAATGCCTATGAGGAAAATTTATAGCGTGAAAACCCTTCCTGAATTTCCATATGCCTTCCCCTTCATCTGTCTCTAACAACCTCCTAGCCACACAGGCAGCAGGAGCAAGCAATTTACTGCCACAGGTCAGGCCTGTAGCTCCTCATCAACACTTTGAAGAAGGGCTGAAGGCAAAGACTAACCCATCCATTCTCCATTCAAAAGTGGAGCCAGAGACCAGAAAACAAGGAGCCTGATTTCGTAACTTGGCAAGGATGACACCACCTTTCTACATAGGAACCCTCTCTACTCCTGTACTACATTAGAATGTAAAGTTTTCACCCCATCAGTCAAAGAAATGCTGCAGTCTCTTGTCCTCAAACAGCAGCTTCAACATTCCTCCTGCCTTCAAGGAGACTTGTAAGGTCGCTCATCTGCTATGCAGATTTCCAAATTTGGGATTGGATGCCAAAACCACTTTTCTCCATATTTTCCTTGATATGATCATGTTGGAAATTACAAAAAAAAATCATTGAGATGTCAAATTACATCTTTATTAACTAATATTAATTAGCCCAAGAATCTGCTTTACAATCAGTATGCTAATTTCACACAAACTACTAAAATTACTTTTTTCAAAAGCTGTGCAAAAGATTGCATTTTAATTTGCTTATCTGTAAAGAGCTCATATTTTTCCTTTCTTACTGGCTTGCTCACTGTTGGAATGCCACTGTTTTGTAAACATCCATCTCCATAACATGTTATTACCACCATCTCTTTCATTATCATCTCATAGCACAAGATCTTCTACTCCCAAATATACCTATAAAGAGTCCTTCCCCTTAGTGCAATTCAACAATAAAAGTTACTGAAATAAGAGGATGTTTCCCAAGCAAATGGTTGTAACAGTCTAGATCAGGTGAGTGATTCTAGTTACTACAGCAAAATACCAGCACAAAGTAAAAGCTCATTTACACATCAGGGAACCATATCTGAAGAAGACAGAGCAATGTGACACATGCATAACTCCAGACTGTACCAAAACTGTAGGAAAAAGCTGTGTGAGAAGGGAGGAAAAGACTTTACCGAAAAGCATTATGAAGGTGACGATTTTTTATGAGTTTACTAACATTTACTTTTGCACATTCAAAGGCAACTCCAACCTTCAAAGTAATCTCAAAATCTACTGAGCATTCTTCACTTGTGTTCTTTTAAGAAGCCTAACTTTGTTTCTGTCAGGCCTGTTTTAGCTATTCCAAAAGACTCACATCTTGTAAGTACTGGATGCAGGTAATATCTGAGCCCTAGTAGTATTCTGCATCATTTACACTGATTTAAGATGGGCAAAATTAGAAGGGTTCATATTTGTAGAAAACATTGTTTAGAGTCAGCTGGCCTTGATTTTCTTATTCAGAAGCTTCTATTTTTTCCTTATGCCTCCCTGAGCTTAGTGAGACGAATAGGATGCAACTAAATTGTGTTATCAGGTCAAACAGCCCAGATATGATTATTCATGGGCCAGGCAATTGTTCTGAGAAAATTTCATTGACATCTAAGCCTGGGAGCTTTTACATTCCATTTTATTTACTTCTGTTCTGCGTAGAAGAAAATGAAAATTACTTATTGGCAGAAAGAACAATTAGAACTGTGGCACAGAGGTCTTTTTCACAGAACTGTCAGAAGAGACACGAGGTGACTGGTGCCCTACCTACCTGAGGCATCATCTCTCTGAAGCCAGCAGGCTACAAGTCAGGATGCAGTGCAACCTGGGGAGGCAGAATTGAGGTAAAACTGTCCTGCCCAACCCTGGCAGCTCCTGCAGCTGGATACAAACTGGAAGAAAGCAGAAAGCCCCTAAGCTTCATTGTATATCCATGCCTAGTGCTGAAGCAGCTATGAAGAAGGGTAAGAAGCACAATCTCTAAGTGTGCACAGTAAGAGAGGGAAGATCTCAAGGATCTCCACTCTTCTTCCTTCAGTTCTCAGATACAAATACATTGCTTGCTCATGCCATGCCACAGTTCTTTGTACCCAGACCCCTCCCACAGATCATTATTGTTCCTAAGCACAAATTTATTGTGTACATATCAGAAATTGCATTATCTTGAAATAGCTACATTGCTCATCATCCTCCCTTCTCCGATCTTATGTCTTCCTTAATTGTTTCAATCAAAAAAGCTCTTAGAAAGAAGCATCAGCTAGACTTAAGGTACTTAACAAGATTTAGGTCCTTCTGTTTCCTCCCGCATAATATAAGTGGATGAAAATAGATGGCCTTCTACAAACAGATGATCTGTGTATTACCTGACATCATATTCTACTTTGTGACCAGAATGGCACTATTTGGGGTTTTTTATTCCCAAAATCTTGAAGAATTTTTCCCAAATCTTGCATTTTACGAGTGAGTTACAATTCCCTTAGGTCAGAGAAAGGAAGCTTTGATAGCCAGAGAGAGCTGCAACATAGCTGATATAGTATAACCATTATGAGTTTGGTTTAGTCACACATAAAAGTTCTGTTGATTTAAGTATTCATGTGTGTCTAATTCTGCTGCATGAGACAGAGTTTTCAGGCATCTGCAAGCAATATATCTTTCTATTTACCTTCCATGTGAAGTGAGGGAGTAGTTTGTCAGTCTTGATCCTGATTTTTTTTCTCTGCAGTGCTCTGCTTTGCCTCTTGCCATGTGCGCATCCCTGCATCCCACTTTTCAATGCAACCTTATTTTGGCAAGGAAATCACCTCAATGGTCATTTGCAGATGGTAAGAGGACAACTGGCACTGAAATTTTTCAATTCTAGGGCTCCTGGAAGATTTACATTTCCAATTTAATTTGAACCACTTTTCCTAGAGATCGACTAAAATTGTACACTAATTAAAGAGGGTTCCCAGCTCCTTCTAAGCCCTTGCAACTCCGATAAATCAAATGAGTTTCCCTAAATTTAGACCAGCTGAAGCCTTGGTCCTGACTTTTTCTTCTAGAAAAAGCTGAGAAATGGGATAAAAGACATATAAGAACAGATTTCTTGCACAAACAGATGGAATTTTTAACCTTTAATCTGTCCAGATGTTGATTAAATCCTCTTTAACTCATATAATGTACCTATTTAAGTAGGAGAAGGGGCTGCAAGTAACACAACTGATATTGCAAAGTACGCTGCAGGATTCACCACGCCACCCAGCTGTATCTTGGGCCACTGTCACTTGAGAAAAAAATGAACTTATCCACATACCTAAGATTTCACACAAAATTTCATTATATTCCCCATGAAATCAGTGCAGTTATCGGCTTTGATAACTGCACAGTGGGCATTTATAAAAACAGTGGTTGTAACTTGGTAGCACAAATACAAACATAGGTCTTTTAGAGGTCTGTTGGCTGAATGACACCTGTTGATACCCCAATAATTGCTAATTAATTACAATATATTTAACACAGCATCTTAAACAGCAATGGGTCAGTGGCATATAGCAAGACTGTGGAAACTGAGCAAAGAATTAGGCAAAACATTCATAAAATAATATTATATATATTATATATATAGCTCCATACAAGTTAGAGAGGAGCTTCAGACAATGAGAGTAAATGTAAAAATATGAAAAAGACGAGGTAAAAAGAGAAGGCATTAATTATCCTAATTAACACTGGTTTTTGTTAAAAATAGGTTTTCTTTGTATAGCAGGATTTGAAGAGACACCAGTTTAGATTTAGAACAGGCTATGGAGGAAAATCCTGAGGTAGGTGTTAGACATAGAAAATGTCTAAGGTAAAATGGCAGAACAAGTATATATGGCACCTGGTGCTTCCTTCAACACATTGTAGTTGAACCCTCTCTAGCTAAAGTAATAACTTACCATGGATGCTAAATATAGACTTCAAAGAGGCAATTATGGGACAAGAAGTCTTTTCTTACACAGCCTTTACTTCTTTTTAATAACATTTTTAATTAATTTTGACTTCATATTGTCTGCAACTTCCATGCCTTGGGTGATTTTTTCTAAAACTGGTTTAGCAAAAATATGCGATTTGTGAAAAAATCTTTTAAAAGCACAGAATGCCCTCCCAAGAATAAGCATTGCATGAAAAAATCACTGCCTTTTTGAGGAGAAAGTCCCTCCAACATGGGTTTGATTTTTACTTCTCTTTTTCTCTTTTATGGAATTAAAGTGCTAAAGGAAAACACACTCATTGTATGAGAGCTGGCTGTTTTACACAAAGATGAAATGGTGTTCAACTTAGTAATGAGATGTCTTGGATACTCTGCTAAAGCAATACAGTAATACAGGACTGGGCTCATATGATGCAACAGTCTGCAGAACTGTCTTGCTATACCATCATGGTCTGAAAATTATGGATACCACAGTCCATAGGGATATTTCATACACAAATTTAAAAAGCTTGAGAAAACTTTCCAAGTCAGGGTCTGTATTTTGATTGAAAAAAAGAAATAATAGCAGAAGTAAAAAAATTAAAACTGTACCAGTGCTAGAAAGGCACATTAAACCCTAAAAAAAAAAAAATAAAAAGAAATCTTTTTAAAAGTTACTGTAGGAAGTATTTTCCCTTGTTCAAGAGAAAATCACATAAGCAGAGCTGTGAGTGAATGGGATTGCAGGTAGTTCAATCCTGTCAGCACAGGAACATAAAAGGATTGTTTTCCACATGCCACTTGGAAAGGGAATTATAGCTTCTGCCTTCATATTCTCTTAAGAGCTGCTGCACCAGAAGATAAAACCTTGGGTCAGTCTTGTTCCAAGGGATAGATCTTCATCCCTTGACTGAATAAAGGACTTTAATGAATCAAGCTCTTGAGTGGAAATTTCAAGAAAGCATTAGACTTTCATTCATTTCTTAAAATGGTCATTTTGTGGCTGCCTGATTTCTCACATGCAAGACTGTAGAGAGATACATATGCCATCTGGTAACATGTGATAGTGCATTTACCTTTTATAATATTCTCCGACAAGTGCTCAGATTATGGCCTACTTCCAAATCATAAGGTCAATATTTAAATCATGGGGTCATGGTATATATTTAATTATTTGTTTGTTTGTTTGTTTTAATGAATGCAATTTATAGACTTTAAAGTTAAGATATATTTTAGTATGCAGAGCTATTTGGTGTGGCCAGTAGAATTTTATGCATCCATCCACAAGAGCTGTAAATTGATTTTCTACTTGAACTCCCAAGGTTGCTCAGTAATTTCAAACTATTATAGAAAGATAATTTTCATTATATTTCCAAGGATCTCATTAAGGAATAAATTTGGTTTTAACATCTTCTTGCTCTTCATTTTCACTAAGCATTTCTGTGAATCTTCTATTGCATTTTTACAAATGTAAATAATATGCATACTAATTTATAATTTTTGTGCAGATTGTCCATATATGTGGAACTGTGTGTGAAAAGGAAGATATAAATTTCTCCAAAGCTACAGTTTATCTGTTAAACTTAAATGAGTTACATATGGATCACAGAACCAGGATCATAATTGTGTGTGAAATTTGACTCAGTGTTTTGCAAGCCCAGCAGGTGGCTGACATTGGTAACATTCTGTCAGTTTGCATCGTCTCTTTTCAATGCCCCTTTTTTAAAAAAAAATATTTGTTACAATCAAAATAACATTAGACAATCTTTTACGTATCTTCCTTGCAGCCTCTCCAGGAAAACACACAGGCTCCTGCACACTTAAAAACAAAACTAGCAAAACTTAATCAAACTGTTTTCTCAGATGAGAAAGCAGCAGAGATTGTCACAGCAAATGTGTTATTAAACTATTGCACAGCCACGACGAGAGCATGATAAGTTATGCCAAGCCATTGTCTTTTAAGTCAGAGAGTGGGCACAGATACCAAAGTGATCCTGAATTGAGGACTGCAATCCTAAATGCTATTAGCAAACAACTCATTGCAGAACAGATCTCTGTGCTTTTCACTGGTATTAATCAGCCTGGATAGACCCTTATGCTGCTCAGCCAGACTGCCTCCAGCTAGCCAGAGTAGTGCAGTCTGATGCTCAGGCACCTCTTGCCTGTACAGCAATGTGTGGTACAGTCTATCTTTAGAGGAGCCAGAAAGAATGAAAATCAAGAGGGGTCATGCGATGAATTTATTTCTGTGATTTTTAAAAGCTCACCACAATTAAATTACTGTATAAATTTCTTCAGCATATAAATGAAATGCAGCTAGGCAACTGAGGTTTTTATTCTTTAAACTTCCAAGGAAAAATACTATTTACATTCAGAGATATTTGCAATTATTTCTATGCTGAAATTATGAATCTATTATTAAAAAAAAAAAGATAAATACCATTAGTTAACAGACTACACCCTGTAATAACAATTTTGTCACTTAGATGACTCCAAAGTAGAACCTATACATTTTCTTCCCCCTCCCTGACATTTTTATATAATCCTTCTGTCAGGATAGCTTTCCTTAAAGTCTGAAATACATCTCAAGGTTTTACTTGCAAAGGTAGGGAAAAAATAATTTCTATGGACAGGAAAACTACCTTCATAGCATAGGTTCACAGCTAATAAAAGTTTCTATTTAAGATTTGCCTTTACATAAATTAATCAGTATTTTCTATCTTTTTTTTCCTACTTTTGCTTTTAATATAATTTTTTTATTGCTACTAAATAGTTTAAAATTCTGTTCTGCATGCAAGCTTGTGCAGAAGCATTGATTCTGCAAGTGATAGCAAATAATTGAAGTATGTACTGCCAAAGTCCTGAGTAATTTGTATGCAATGTAATTTCATACAATCACTTGCAGGAGTCTGTCTTGGGAAAAAGCAGAAGTCTAGAAGCTATTCAGAAGCCTTTTTTATCTATCCATCTACCTGTCTATTTCGACACTTTAGCTTACAGCAGTGCTCAAAATGATTGCAATAGTAAAATCTGTATCTTAACTCCAACTTTAAAACCCAGTCTTAAAAGGATGAGAACTCAGAAAAATTCCCTGCAGGCTGGCTTGACAAATGGTTTCTGACAATATTGACACTGCAGCATGGTGGAGGAAAGACCAGCGAAAAAAACTTTCAGGATGAATCTTGTAGACACTTAATCCCACCTAGGACTCCATCCAGATAAGCTTGAAAACTGGGCTCATGGGAACCTCGTGTGGTTTAAACAAGGCCAACAACAAGGTGCTGCACTTGGGTCAGGGCAAATCCCAGTATCAGCATAGCCTGGGGATGAACAGATCAAGAGCAGTCCTGCCAAGAAGGACGTGGGGGTGCTCCTGGATGAGAGGCTGGACATGACCCAGCCATGTGCACTCACAGGCCACAAAGCCAGTGGTGTCCTGGGCTGCATCCAAAGCAGGGTGTGCAGCAGGGCCAGGGAGGGGATTCTGCCCCTCTGCTCTGCTCTGCTGAGACCCCACCTGCAGTGCTGCATCCAGCTCTGGGGTCCCAGCACAGGACCTGTTGGAGTCAGTCCAGAGGAGGCCAACAAGATGATTAGAGGAATGGACCCCCTCTCCTTTGAGGAAAGGCTGAGAGCTGGGTTTGTTCAGCCTAGGGAAGAGAAGGCTTTGGGGTTGACCTAATTGTAGCCTTCCAGTACCTGAAGGGAGCCTACAAGAGAGCTGGAGAAGAACTTTTTACATGAGCATGTAGTGACAGGACAAGGGGGAATGGATTAGAACTGAAAAAGAGAGTAGGTTAGATTAGATATCAGGAAGAAATATTTCGGTGTGAGGGTGGTGAGACACTGGAAAAAGCTGTGGATGCCCCCTCCCTGGAACTGCTCAAGGTGAGGTTGGATGGGGCTCTAAGCAACCTGGTCTAGTGAAGTGTCCCAGCCTTTCGCTCTCTATTGCATCAAACATTCTGTTTCCTTTTCCTGATGGTCCAAGACTATTTCTTACTGTATTCTCAGAGAGGCATTTTCATATCTTCTCCATGACTGCTGTTCCTTTTAGAAAGAGTTTTCTGTGATTGTCCTTATCCTTCAAAGTTTCAAAATCATGCCTAGGTATCTTCTGGCTCTATCATTGTAAAATGTCCCTGTTTTCTTGCACTCTTACACTTTGACTGTGTCTTACAGTATTATGAGATAGAGCTCTTTGGAGCAGGAGCCTGCCCTCAGCTGCAGTGTCACTGCAGTTGGGATCTAGAGCCATCAGCAGGTCTTTAGGTAATACCACCAACAAAAATATTATCACTGCATTGAATCATTGTGGTGGAGTTTCTAAGGCTCCCAGAAATTAGCGTGACATCCTCTAAGCCTTCACAGGCACAGAAATGTCACTGAAAGTTTACCTTAACTGCCAATCCTACTCAGGGCAAACACGCATTTTGCTCCCTGTATTTGACTGAGTTTACCTTGGTCTGAATATATTACTTACTCTGTGTACTTAATGCATTAGGAAAAGAAACCTGGTTTAGTCAGAATAAACTACAGGAGGTTGAAATGCAACAGATAAATCATCAGTAATTTCAACTTCATCTCTCATTTCCCCTAGAATAATGATTCCTCATCCTCATGTGGCCTAACAAGCCTTCAGGTTGATTCCTTATGAGCCAAACTATGACTTTTCTTTCCAGTATAATTACTAATTTGTCTCTTTGTATTGTACCAGGAACATCACCAAAAATGGTTATTCTTATATCAATCATAATACTGTAGTCATAAGTATTTACTTACTACATCACCCTAAAATTTCATTGAAACACTGAGTCCTCACTACACTCTAAAACTAATGAGATCACCTCCCTGCCCTAACCAACTTCCAAGGAAATTGTCAGAAAGAAGACAGCAGCTGCAGCAGAACAAATCGAACAAGAAAATGTTAGGAGAAGCCCCCTTTCCCACTGTTTTGAACAACACATTTTAAAAGGTTGACAAGGCTTCACAGAGACAGATCAGGTCGGAAACTAAATAAGATACTGTTGGACATTTCACACCTAAACTTTTCTTTAGTTTTTTGAACTGTCATGGTTCAACCCCAGCTGGCAACTAGTCCCCAGCCATGGACTCAATTCTCCCTCAGTGGGATGGGGCACAGAATTAGAAAAGTGAGAAAACTGGTGGGTTGATATAAAGACAGTTTAATAGGCAAAGCATGGTGCGCAGCCATCCCCAGGAAAGCAGGACTCTATCAACATAAAAGTTGCTTAGGANTACTGTAGTCATAAGTATTTACTTACTACATCACCCTAAAATTTCATTGAAACACTGAGTCCTTACTACACTCTAAAACTAATGAGATCACCTCTCTGCCCTAACCAACTTCCAAGGAAATTGTCAGAAAGAAGACAGCAGCTGCAGCAGAACAAATCGAACAAGAAAATGTTAGGAGAAGCCCCCTTTCCCACTGTTTTGAACAACACATTTTAAAAGGTTGACAAGGCTTCACAGAGACAGATCAGGTCGGAAACTAAATAAGATACTGTTGGATATTTCACACCTAAACTTTTCTTTAGTTTTTTGAACTGTCATGGTTCAACCCCAGCTGGCAACTAGTCCCCAGCCATGGACTCAATTCTCCCTCAGTGGGATGGGGCACAGAATTAGAAAAGTGAGAAAACTGGTGGGTTGATATAAAGACAGTTTAATAGGCAAAGCATGGTGCGCAGCCATCCCCAGGAAAGCAGGACTCTATCAACATAAAAGTTGCTTAGGAAGACAAATGCCATCACCCCAAACATCCTTCCATTCTTTCTTCACCCAGCTTTTTATTTCTAAGCATGACACCACATGGTCTTGACTATCCCTTGGGTCGATTAGAGTCTGCTGTCCCAGCTGTGCCCCCTCCAAACTCTTGTGCACCCCTAGCCTCCTCACTGGTAGAGTGGGGTGAGAGTGTCAAGAGTCCTTAGCTCTGTGTAAGCCCTGCTCAGCAGTAACTAAAACATCCCTATATTATCAGCTCTGTTTTCAGCACAAATAAAAAATTTAGTCCTGTAGTAGGTACTATGAAGAAAATGAACTATTCCAGCCAAAACCAGCATATTAACCACAGGAAATGATTTCCCTTTCTCCCCAAAAACCCTTTCATACTTGACAACCAGTAGGAAAAAATAATAAAGGTACAATTAACTCCCCACTCCTTTCCATATTTAACCATAAAAAAATTAATGAAGTTGTAGCTGTGAGAAGCCATTCCACACAGCATAATGCCACTAAGTTGTTCTCTGCACATCAAAAAATAGTTCAAAATCACATGGGTCTGATTGCCATTTGCACAAAAGCCACTAATCACCACTTTGGCAGTATAAAGGAGCTTTGAAGTGGGTACAAATTCTTGTTCTGCATTCTTATTAAGGTTCCTTTCATCTGTCAGAAACATCCAAAAAAAGACAATGGTCATGTGTCTAAAACCTTCCCATCTCATTGTAAAACACACTCAAAATTACAGTAGCTGTTTATCGCAGTGTAAAATTCAGGGAACTTACAACTCAAGAAACTGCATCAAAGTAACTGCATCTTGTCTCCTCTAGCATTTTACACTGAACTGTCTGTCTATAAAAGCAGTGATAATAGAGTTTTCAGATAAGGATATAAAATCCTGCATCTTATTAGATTCTATTAGATTTGAATAGAATACCATCCCTGGGTCTGGCAGTAATGATCATTTCACTATACAAAGGCAGGCTTTTTAATAGTAAAGGGCTCTGCTATTTCACCCTCATTTTAATCTTCCCGTCCCGTTTCAGAAAAACAGGTATGTGTTTTAAAGAGGAACATGTGATTAAATCTTTATGAAGCAGTCCTGAATCAGAAATATCTGTAGAGAGATTCTCGTTCTATAACAGATGTTGTTGGTGAGGTGCATGTGTGAATATATCTGTAGACATGAGGCACACACCCATATATGTCAAAACACTTTCAAATGAGGTGGAGCGTGCAGGCAAATAAAAGCTGATGTCATTGGAAACAGCCTGAGTGTACAAGCACAAATAAATGCTCTAGCAAGAATCCCAGGACTGACTATGCTCTGACTCTTCTCTCATCTACCTTTGTGACCTTTCCTTGGCCCATGTTCTGTAATCATCCTGTAAAGTCTACAGGTCACAAAGCTCAGTGCTGCTTCCAAAGGTTGATTACCATCCAGAGCAAGTTTTTCTAGTTGTACTGCAACCCTCTATCCTTGGTCATTCACAGCTGAGACACCACCAAAACATGAAAATTATAAACAGGAGGGAAAAATGGTTTATTTTCATTTGTCCTGTACTTCAGCAGTAAGACTGGCTTGGAAAACAATCTGCAGTGCACCAGCTTAACAATGCACATGGCAAGTCCCGTCCACACAAAGCAGCTTGAATTTCCTAGCGTCACTTCTCAAAAACAAAGAATCAATCCATTCATTTAAAAAAAAAACTAAAAAAACAAAAAAACAAGAATCCCCAATGACAACAAGAAAATCCAACCACCACAAAACAAAACTGAAAGAAACCAGATGTAAATTTGAGCAGCAGTCGTATTTGAATGAACATCACTGACACCACTACAGTGTTTGAGAGAGAGCTCTGTCTTTTACTCTTGTATGATAAATGGTTTTAACAAGCGTGTTTCAGATAGTGCAGTGGGGTGTTCATAATATCCATCTGTAGCTCGGGGAGAATGCCACCCACCAATAGGGTCTAGGGACAAACAAGTTACTCAACTGAGAACAAATCAGGAAATTATTTTCCACATCCTGGACTAGTCTGTCTTGCTGCATTTCTCCCCATCCTTACCTATAGCTTCTTTGGCTAATATTAACATTTGCAGATGACCCTTTCCTAAGTGATTATTGATTACTACTTTGAATATCATCCACTCATAGCTGGCAACTTGGCTGTGTCTGCCTAGCCATGTGCAATTGCTTTGGTCTGTGCAATGGATGGGTTTCATTCCTAAGGCTTTTTATGCTGTTTTTTACCTGTTGCCAATACAAGGAGGGCATCTAGGCACACAAATGGTATGCTCCATTTATAGGAATACTCTGATATATGAATATTCTATGAACTTGCTTGTCAAGGAAATTGGTTTTGCATGAATCTTAATTTTAAGTGACTAAAGGGATCACAAATATTATCTTGGTGATTGGTTTTGTATGATTCTTGCAGCTGTATTTCTAGTTATGGGTCCCTGGATAACGGTGAACAATTCATCTCCATCCAAGGAACATATGCTTCTCAAATAATACCTGTAGATCATTATTAAAGGCAGAGTAATTGTAATTTAACCAAGCAATATGTATAAAGTTATTTTAATATTTTCTCATAAATCACTTATCCTGGCCATTTAATCAATTAGGTGGAACTCCACTAAAGGCCTGCTAATTTAAGAAAAATCTGCTGGTACAGAGACTTTCAGTACTTCCCAGTGTCATCCAGACATTATTTTAGGAGTGGCAGATTGAAAAAAAAATCTTTCCCCCAAGTGAGAGAGCTGCTCGGCACTGCTTTCTTGAGAATTTTGTTGAGTAGCTCACAGCTACATCACAGCAAATGAAATTGAGGGGAACTAGAACACTGTAAAACTAGGAATTGAGGTCTTCCAATGCTGGCCAGTAACACAGACGATATATCCAAACAGTACCTCACTTGCCATATGCACTGCAAATTTCAATTCCTGATCCCAAATTAGTTGAATGAGCTCTGACTGTATTTAAATGTTCTTCTACTGGTTAGCAAGCATATAATCTTATTCTTGGAGAATACTTTGTCAAGATAGACTGAATAAAATTAAATGACTATTTAAACTATTCAGTAATTTTTTCTAAATTTTGGCAGGCTATTCTTAACTCAGAGATTTAGTAGTGCAACATGACAACTCTTATCATAGTGAGGGTAAGTTGCTTTTAACAGTAGTGTTGAGTTACTCAGGAGAGAAAACTTTAGTCCATAATTAGGGAAATAGAATTCTTTGCTGTCATAGCAGCAGTGGAACATCTCACATCTTCAGTTTAAACAAATGCATGCCACTTATGTCATAGGAAATCTATCTTTCAGTTTGATCCATCTGGATGTTTGCCAGCATGGAATTTGAGGGCTTGAAAAGTGAATCTTTTAGTGGTACATAATCCTGGCATCTGGTGTCTTTAAAACCATTGCCTGTCAAACCAGCAGAAACAGATGTTCCTGTCTGTTTGGCAGTGCTGTTGCAGCAGGTTAAACTGTCTGCATCTGTCTTTATAAGGAAGAAAACCTTTATAATTTCCTGATCATTATTTTTCTAAGAATCACTAATCTGCTTTGCTGTTTATATAATATAGAAAATACATGAGCCCTTCTCTTTGGCCATCCATGTCTTGTAATGTAGATAAATGTGGTAAACATTCCTTACAATAATTAACCTGGCTGCTTGTAAGGAGAACTGACTTCAAATTATCTTCCACTCTTTTCCTCATTCTCTTTCTTCTTTTCTTTTTCCCTACTTTTCTTTCATGGAGTGCAGATGGCCTTTGTACAACTTGCAGATTCAGCCAAGGTTTTCAGTCTAAACTATAGTCTCAATCAATCAATATGGTAAAATGCATAATTTTTTACCTGTGACTAATCAAAAGTAGCTATCCTAAGAGGAGTATTAGCTATAACCATGGTGACCTACAAACACAAAACCTCTGCACTGTCTTGTAACTGTGGTATTACAGTTATCTGTAATATCAACAGCAACCTGTCTTCCTTCTGCATTTATATTTTCTAGAAAAAGAAGCTTCAGCCATAAACTCCTGTTAGAAAGATGTTCCATTCCCCTGGTCATACTAGTAACTTTTCCCAGCACATGGCACTGTGAATAAAAAGAATTGCACAGGGGCTATGAGGGCAACCACAGATTTAAGACGTCGTCTTTACAGAAACAGCAGAACCAAACCTGTTCCACTATGTTCTAAATGCATGATCGATTTTTTGTGGAGTTTTCGCTTAGGAATACAGACTCATCTGAGTATCATCTGAAATTCACTGACTCCAACAGCACTCACCTGCTATTAAAGTTTTGTATCAAATGCACATTCATTGGGTCTAATAAAATTAATTCAACAGCACCTAAAGAAATAGCTGAAGCAACATCAGAGACATTCATGTTTCTCTCTGAGAAATGAAAAAGTGAAGAGGCAGCAAAATACTTGGAATGTGGAAAAGAGACTGATTATCATGCTGTTTTTAAAATAAGGAACAAAATAAGAGAAGATGAACTATACACTGGCCATTTTGACTTAAATTCCCAGCAGATTTTGTAATAAATAAATAATCTAGACACTGGCAAACAGCTTGCAAAGGACATGAACAATGGCTATCATACTTTTCAAGAACACTTTGTGTTGAATCAGTCTAATTGTCTTCTACAAGCAAGAATACACAGATAGCAAATACTCACGTCTGGACATGACCTATCTGATGTTTAGGAATTTTGACTCCAGGTAGCTCAAATGATGCTTTCACAATAAAGTTATGAACATATGGTCTAGATTTAAATATCATACTCTTTGAAAAAAATATAATCAAATAGAATAATGTCTGGCATGAATTTTCACCTGGTTTTGGGTTTATGTTCCCTTCGTGATACAGAATGGAATAGAGTTTGTGTTTACAAAGTCTACAAGAAATATGAAAATAGGAGTGGAGGATAGGATTCAAAGTAATTTTGACAAATTTGACACAGGGAGTAGAAATAATAGATGAAATTCAAAGGGCATTAAGGGGCAAAGTTCTACACTTGTGGAGGAATAACCCATTTAAACTGAATACAGAACAACTGTTTAGGAAACACAACTTAAGAGTAGGGTCTCAGATTACAGCAGATGACAGCTGAATATGAGTCAACAGTGCCACACTTGTGGAAAAAGTAGCATCATCTCTAGCGAATACCGAAAGAATAAGAATCTGCAATTCTTGAAGAAATTTCATGCTGAGGCAGCTGCAGCACTGGGATCAGTTTTGAGCAAAACTTTCCAACTAAGAAAGTCCAAGAGAGAATTAGAAGAATGATGAGAGGACAGAAAAATCACTTGTCATTCATTTAACTCATGGTGTGAGCTAAACTCAGGAAGACTGAAAAAAATTAAAATGTTTTGTCTAAAGAGGAGAAGATTGAGGAGGCAGCTGATAACAAAGTATGGCTGCCAAAGAGAGAGAGAATAATCCTTCATGCTAATGACAGCTAGTACAACAGATAAGAGGTTGAAATTGTACTAAGAAAAATTCAAGGAGGACTTTAACGACATTTTTTCCTTGGTAAAGCCAGTGAGCTGCTGAAATAAACCACAAAGAGGAAAGGGAGAAGTTGTTTAAGAATAAGCTAACTGAGCATTTGTCAAGATACATCTTAGAGGATACAGTGGACTACCTCTCCTCCTCCTACCACCAAAAATACCTTCTGGTTTTTTGTTATACTTTTTCTATTCATTATATTACATTTCCTTTGTCTGGATATGGATTAGACTATTTTTTCATTTGTTATATAAATGTTTTATGATATTAGCTAAATCCCATTAAATCATCCCTTAGGATGAGTTATCGATATTAGTATCAGCTTCTAGAAAGTTAATAAAATGTCCATTTCTTTAAGATATGCCATTTCAGCTTTGCAGTTAACTATCCTGCATTTGAGCACTGCTGAGCTGTTTACAGTTGTATCTTTGGGATTTGACAGTTTTCATTTGATAGATGATGATTTATTCTTTCAGCATCTCAATGCTATCTATTTAACTAAATAAATAATACTATGGATGAGTATTAAAATATCAATGCCTTACAGTGCTGCATGGATGAGCCAATACTTTCTAGCAGACCACATTCTTGATATAAAAAGAATAAATTATTTTCATCAGTTCCAAGATTCCTAATCATTTACAGAATATATTCTGTATTATCATTTACAGGAGTAACTCTAACAAATTTTCAGTATTTTATGACCTGAAAGCAAACAGTAAACTACTAAATATAGTTCATATTGTGCAATGGAAATGCCAAGCTGGAAAAATGCCTAACTCAAAGACAAATTTTGAAACCAAAACTCCCATTTGAGCAAGACTTTTTGATTTAGGATAATTAGAGATGCAGTATTGCTTCTTGTGCAGATCACTTCTTTCAATATCAGTTGTCTATTTTATCAGCACAATCACAAATCAGTGCAGAAAGGCAATGATGCCATCAGCTATTTATGCCTATAAAAACATTGCTGTGATAACTTTAGAAAGAGCTAAGTACTGGTCTTTAGGGAAAGCTGTAGAGTCTGTAGTCCAGCAAACAGAATGCGGGCATGAGTGGCATTCAGATGACCCAAAAGTCCACCTGTTGGTGTCTACATCACTTATCACTACAACATTAAACTCTCTCCTGAAGGCTCTCTTGAGGTGGAAAAATTGTTCATGTGTGGAATTAATCTTCACTGTTTATTCCCCAAAATGGGGTGGCCACAGCCAGTTAAGCCAATGCTTATTGAGGGTGATCCCAGCCCTTGCAAACTCCAGAATCATTCCTGCCCTCTGTCCACAAGATTTCTGTAAGGCCTGGGCCCAGACTGTAATGGAGTCCAGATTGACAGACTTGGAACAGTGCCCTGTGACTTGCACTGGCAGCTTGCCTATTGTAGTCTTTACTTTACCTCCTGTGGCACCAGTCAGGACTGGACTTGGCCTCAGATTTCTGATCTTGGGACTGAATCTAGTTTAACTGAGGCATTCACTGACAAACAGGAAATGGACAGAGATGCCTTAAGTACAGCCATCTGTGGTCACACATCCTCCAGAATATGAGAGTCCAGACACCACTGTAGTGCCATCACTTCCTTTTATTTGCTGTAAGAAAACCCCCAAACACATATGGGGCTCCTCTGAAAACCACCAACTGCTAAAAGGAGGTTAGGATTGTTCTATAGATTTTCTATATCATCTTGCAATGCAGTGCCCAAGTTAGAGGCGCTTGAGTAAACACTTCAGGTCTTGCCTTAGACAAATTATAGAAGAATGGTTATTCAATAGTTCTTAAGCAGTAGAGGAGAATTTGCTTTCAGGATAACTCTGGAGTTATGAGTCCTTTCCTGAGGGTGGTGTGACACTGGAACAGATTGCCCAGAGTAGCTGTGGATACCCAGTTCCTGGAAGTGTTCTAGGCCAGGTTGGATGGGACTTGGAGCAACCTGATTTAGTGGAAGATGCCCCTGCCCAAAGCAGGGATGTTGGAACTAAATGATCTTTAAGGTCCCTTCCAACCCAAACCATTCTAAGATTCTATGATCCAACTTGAAGATACTTGAGCAACTTGAATAAATTTTGCCTGGATGTCCTTTTCTGTTTGCAATAACTACAGAAGGAAACTACAAAACTTCATGTAGCTTTTAAATGACAATGTAAGATTACATCTATCCAGTTTTAAGGAACAAAATAAATAAATTTAACCACTACAGTAAGGCCTTGTTCTGCATATATTCTCTCTGTACAAACCTCCTCTGACATCCTTGGCTGATCTCTTATGGACTCAAAGGGATAAAAAGAACAGAGGTACAACCTGTTCTGAATCAGTGTGAAACCCCTGCATTAATGCCCTGGTTCCAGTTTCCCCCCAAAGTACTGTGGCTTTTCCCAACTGATTTCACTGAAGTTTTCCTGATAACCTTCAGCACTTGAGAAATGAAGAGCCCTTTCTGAGCACTTGATATTACTGCCTCAGTACTGAAAACCTCACACTTGCCATTCCTATCTTACTTTACATATTGCTGAATATTACATTTCATCACCCAACGACTAATAATCCACAAAGAATTTCCTACCATCACTTTTTTTTCAAAATGAAAAAAATTTTTTTAAATCTGGGCTTTCTTTGTATGCCTCTTCTTTAGTCAATGCATACAGGTGATATTAAAGCACACTATGCAATCCTTTCAGACTGCATTACCCATGGGTATGCACACAAGGAAAGTACTTCAGTAAGAAAAATGAATGCAATATACAGAAGAAATAATCTCTGAATCTCAATTAACTTGGCTTCTGAAGGACTACAGAGCAAAAATCAAATTTTATTTTATTTACTAATTTATTGCCCCCAGTTAGCACGTTCTGTTCCAAGATGCCTTGGAATTGCTGTCAATAAGAATTGAAAAATCTGTCTGTACAAGGTTCTATTAGGTAGCAGTGTACATGTTGGGGCAGACTTTTTTTTTGCACTGGGAAATTCATCTTTTAGCTTTCTGAGTGTTCATTCAGATCACAAAAATTATTTGGGAGAAACTGATAACCTGACTATATCCATTTGTGTTCCTCCTATCCCTGACACGGCTGCAAGCCTAGTTCTCACTTCTTCAGAAAGGCCATGAATCAGAGTGGCTCATGATCACATTTGCAGAAATCACACAATTATGTAGGTATAGATTTATTCAAGGAATGAAGCCCTCATTAAGAATGTATAAGGATTTAAAAATACAACAGACATCATCACTAATAATTCAATGCACAATGTCAATTTGATATGGCATGAAACAGCCTTGTAGAGAAGATGGACTTCTGACTGCCTTTAGATATCTTTTTACCACCAGGTTTGAAAATACATCTGGATGCAGTACCAGCAGCTTTTTGCTTTCATTCCTTGCAAGATGAAGTCTAAAGATGACAGCAGTAACCTTGAAATGCAAATCCATAACAGCCACATAGAAATTATATAAACTGTATTATAATGTATTAAAGATATCTTAACTCACTTAAGTGAATACTCTACTAAACTTCTGAAATACTACTGGGAGTTCGAAGATCATATGATAAGCAGTGTAGTATTCTTCTATTGCCCTGTCAGTCCACTCTCATCCTCACTGTTAAGTCTTTCATTTATTCAGTTGTCTCTGTGAGTCCCTGTATGCCTTTTCATAAAATGGAATCCAGGGATTTTTCAGGCTCAATTTACCATACAGTAGAGTTTGAAACATCATATCTTTCCCAGTAATTTATAGCTCTGTGACTAATAACTTTGTTTTTCAATGACAGTGTAAACTCAGCCAAGATAGAAATATCACTAAGTTACGACCACTTGTCTGGGATACAAAACTTCACAAAAATGAGTTGATGGTTTTCGAAGACCACTGTTCTCAGCAAGATCCATTACAATAGACACTAATAACTCAAAGATTAGACTGGACTAGCAAAATTATATTCTTTAGATAGTCCACTTATGATTGCATATCACAGATATACCACACCAGTTCTATAGATTTGACAGAATAAATAATTCAGGCTTCATGGAAGTGCTATGAAGATGTGATCTTTCATCATCTTACAAACACTGGGTTTTTTTAGGAGACATAATTTTCAATTATAAGATACTAAAGCAAATGTTGTATTAACGTTTTTAATACTGATGTTATTTGTATGCATAGAGGCAGAATTCTTCATGTATTTCTATGGTCATGACAATAATCAGATATAATTTCCTTGACCAGCTAGGTATGTAACACTGAATATGTATACTCTATGTGCTTGATGCCTACAGTATTGCATGAATTGTTACAGGTGGCATTGTGGTTTCACCTGCTAAACATTTGTTGTGCAGTATTCAGTGCTTGTACAGTCCCTCACTGAGTTGTGCCAAAAATACTTCATGTTAACTATAAATACCAACCAGGTTAATTAAACCTGATATACTGGGTACTGAACATCAACTTGCAATACAATTAGTAGACAGCACTGAGATCTAGGAGACATTGGTTTTACTCCCAACTGCTCTTGTTTCTGTGGTTCTGGACAATATCTCTTAATGTTTATTCTTCCTGAGTGACATAATTACAGATTTATAACTGCCTACATAGGTCTTAACTCTAAGGGGCAGCGGGTTCAGCTGGTTGCAAGTTCTAGTCACAAATGCTCCCTGGAGTGGAATCATGTTGCCCCAAAACCTCACTGCATCCCATTAGAGTTATAGTAGTCAGTAAGAAAAATTAAACTGCCTAAACCTCCAAGGAGAAATCAGCAAAGGGGACTGGTAAACGTAGAGGCAGGACACTTAAAACATTTAGGTTTTTTATCAGAAATTGCATCCTTAAAAGATATGTTATTTAATCTAATTTAATAATTTTAGTGCACTTTCTATTATCTTTAGCTTTTTAAAAACTGTATTTCTTTTGGAAACTTTTAGGTTTTATAGATGAAAACTTTCTTGATATAATTTTTGTTCTTCAAAAAACTAAGAATAGTTACTTTTTCCTCCCTTCAGTTTCACTCACTAGATAAATTGTTTTGCAGAAAACTAGCATGAAATCTAAAGAAGCACAAAGTCGCCCAAAGTGCAGGCATTAAGGGCTTATGTGCAAAAGAGCTTGACAACTTTTCCCATGTCTCTTACAGTTTATCTGTTTATGGCTTATCAGGAAACTAAGCTTTCTGATGGTGCTTGAAGTTGTATTACTGAAGGCAGGCAACTGCTGACAGCAAGCAAGCTGACAGATTTTTTTGCTTAGAGTGCAAGAGACAGCTTTTCAGCAGAATGATGGAGGTATCTGGAGTTCCAGTGTTAGCCTAGAACTCTCTCCACCTCAGCAAAATGCTTTAGCTTGACCCTCTGCTGTGAAGTAGGATGTTTAATTCCATCCAGGAAATTCAGGAATCAAGCCTACATTCATAATGCCAGAGAATGCTCTAATTGAACAGTTCTTCCACAAAAAGCAGGCAGTAGCTTGTTCTCCCATAGAGTGTGCTTATTACACACTTTTTACACTCTTGTTCCTGGCCGTAGTGGCATGGAAATCAAGGAGAAAGGTGGTTTACTGGATATGGCCCCTTTGGCACTCCCTCTTTGCTGGTTTAGCCATCCCTCATTAGTCTACTAAACACTGCTGCAAATCTCATCTATTGGCATTCACCTTTCCCCATTCACTGTCCTTCAGCTTTGTCTCAGTTGTATTCTTGAAGCCACTACATCTTAGTGCTGTCACACTGCCTGCCATGGCAGGTAAGGCACTTGAAGGCCCTCATGCAGTTACATTGTCCCTATTTGTAAGTTTCTCCATTTTCTCACCATTAGTTTTTCTGTTCACTGACTAGTTTCAAAACTTGTTTCATGGAAAGGTCAACACCTGAAAAACTTCTGTATATACAACACTTGTAGCAATGATCAAGCAGATCATCAAGCAGATGATGAAGCAGAGAAGAAAGAACCGGTTAACATCCCAAGTAAACAATATGGTGATGCAGGAACTAAAGGTGTCATTAGGGTTAGAAAACCTAAGGGAGATGAAGTTCCTCCTTCTTCCTAGGACTCCTTTCCCCCAGGTATTAACCATGAGAAAGCTCCACTTGGATCTCAAAAAGAGACATACCAAAACCAAACAGCCATGGGATACAAATCTGCATGAAGCCAAGATCTTTTAGTTTCCTGTACTCAGAATACTACTTGGGTCACTCTACTTCTGATAACACTTTCACTCAAGAATATCAGAAGCAGCCATCATGTAGGCATAAAGACTAATTGTCAACAGATAGTTTATGGGAAAGGTTTTGATGTGTTCTACTCATACATTGCAAATTCATGGCCAGATTCCTACTAATGAAGTAATTTACCAGGTATTTTTCACTCTTTAAAAGTGTATAGGATATTCACGCCCTCACACTATAAGAGATTAAATGATTGTATCTGTAATCCCACAGTTAACTGTAGTAGCTCCTTTGGATAGAACAAAACCAATCAATCCCACATGTTTTCACAGGAGGCATAAAAAGTTTCCAAACTTGTAATGAATAAATGTCTCACTGAATATTTTCACTTTTTCTGTCTTAGACCTAGCCAAGCAGGATGTTCTGGAAGGATGATGGCCAACACTTGTACTTTTGTGTTCTGGCCCTTAAAAACAGGTGTTCTAAAAAGACAGATGCATTTTAAAAACCCAGAGATTATTGGGGTTATTGGAAAGCAACAAGTGTTAAGAAAAGTTGTAGCTTATATAACAACAGCTTTGGTTTTCTATCTGGAAGAAAAAGAAGTAGACCCATTACTGAATTTAAGAACAAGATCAGAATGGTATTTTTGACAGCAAGAACTGAAAGAATGTTACCTAATTCCCACAGCAAAAATAAAAAAACAAGAAGGAAAAAAAAATAAAGAAGACATAAGAAGCCACTGTATGAAATACCAGAGAAAAGAAGAGGTGGCATTTCAGTTTGTTGCAGGCATAGAACCATAGTATCACAGAATGATTTGGCTTGTAAAGGACCTTAAACATCATCTTGTTCCATTGCCATGGGCAGGGAAGCTTTCACAAGACCATATTACTCAGAGCTTCATCCAGCCTTGAACACTGCCACGGATGGAAAGCCCACAAAATCTTTTGATTTATAGATTTTAGTTTGAGTCCAGATGTATAGTGGAGGATAAACAGAGAAGACACCAAGAAAAAAAGGAGCTGTCTAAAAGTCATGCAGCTACCACTAAATGTCCAGGGGCTTGACAAGACCTCTTCTTTTTAGGTTGGCCAGATGGATAAACTAATGAAAGGCAAAACTGAAGCAACAAATATACTTAATGTATACCCTAACAAGCTTGTTTACAAATAAACCGAAAATTTGCTTTCAGCCTTGAATGGTGGAAAGCAAAAATTTAGTAAAGAATGATGCTTCGTCATTGCCTTGCTTTGCTCATGAAGGAGTACAGGAATTATGTACTCTGCCTTAGATTTACGTGGAATATCTTCATTTTATTTTCTCAGCCATGAAAATAAATATTTATTGAAAAGTAATACAATGTTTCTTTTCAATACTTAGGTTTTTTTCACTTCTACACAATATCTGCTACCATGTAAAACTCATCACTGTACCCCTGCTAAGACATGAAACAGGACCTTAAAACTCACTATATTGAATTTTCTAAAAGACACCAGTGTGGCAGGCTGATTTTTCATTTAAGTGGAATAGTATTAAAAATGAAGGAATGACTCATCCTGCTGAGGTACTGTCCATGCAGTGCAACAGTTGCCTGTAGTGCTTTGTTTAAAGATGCATCTTTGCAAAGGCTTCCAAACATTCAAAATTATTTTCAATTATTTCAATTTCAGTAGGATCTGCAGTGCTACATTTCCTTCCAAAGTCAGAGGAAAACACAGTTCTGCCCCTAAGAAATCTACGAAAGTCAGCAGGACAAGGTTCTTCTGATGCTGAATTACATTGTACTGGTGTAGTTATCACTTTTACTATGAAGGACCAGGCAGACTCAGTGCATAATGGGATGGTCATCCATGATGCTCATGCAGGGGGTTGAGGAAAGCCAGTAGCTTTCCTTGTTGGTGTGCTACTCTCAGAGGTCAGAGGCCCATCTGAAGTGCCCATCTAGTGCCCATCTGAACACTGCTTAGCACCATCCCTCTCTATTTACCAAGGAGTAAAGCAGTTGAACTAGCACCAAACTGGGCCATGGAATGAACAATTGAGCAGTACAGATGATCAATGTCCCAGTGCTTCAAATAATTTTCTGGCTTGCTTGTTTAGTCCTTAAGTTACCTTGACAGACACACTGCCACAACATTTTGCTCTGTTGATCCCAGTAACCTCCTACAAAGAAAGCAAAATTAAGAGATCATACAGCATACCAATTATGAGCAGAGGCTGGAAACACAGGAGTCACACTTTTTTCAACATGCATGCTGAGAACCACCAGTTCTTGCAGACCAGCATGAGCAGATGTGTGACTGAGTGCAACTCTTTAATGTCAGGTTACTATTGAAAAAAATGTTGTTTGTTTGTTTTCCCCAAGACTTCTTCTAAAGCAGTTAGGCCTACCATATTTCCTGGAAGAAAAGACTGCAGTTCTACCAGCCTTTGATAACTAAGTGGCCTACAGAGAGGATGGAAATGATGGAGAAGAACCTGGTTTCCATATCTCTTTTATCAATTTACAGACCCTATAAATATCAATTTGCAGCCACAGCTGTAGAATAAAAAGATGCCTGTTTTCTGTATCAGGCATCCTTCACCCATAAATTCTTCCAAAGTGAAACCCAGTACACACAAAATGAAAGGAAAGGTGCAACAGGAGGATTTTATACTTACGAATTTAATTTGAAAAGTTTCAACCCCATTGCATTTATGCTCCAGTTTGGGGGCCCCAACGTAAACCTCTGCCAAGGGAACAGCCCTCACCTCAGCACTGCTGGGAAAGCCCTTCTTGAGATCATCTGTACAACACTGAGGTCATTTTAGCTCTCCACCTAAAATAACATAGGAATACCAGTACTACTGTAATTCATAAGGGCAGCAGAGAGAACAAATATTTTGAAGCATCTAGATCCTATGTGATCATACAGAGAAAGGAGGAGAATAGACTTTGGATTTTATTGTCAAAAACTAGAAGGGAGCAGAACTGGGTTTTCTTTTTTCATTTTTGGGTTTCGGTTTTTTCTGTTTTTGAGAGTTGGGGGTTTTTTGACCCAGCATAAAACTTTTTCCAAGTTCTTAGGAAAACAAAGCAAAGAAAATGTCTTTCCAATGCCACAGCTAGACAAGCTCAAACTTGGTAAAAATGTCAACCCATGTAAAAATTAACTGAGTCCTTTCTCTAGTACAGTTTCACAGTGAAACAAATCATGTGAGTGTTGGCCTCACTGTAAACCACATTTTTTGAACAGTTGAATATATAGCATTTGAGCTTTCAGTTTTAAATACCTTCTTACTGTTCTACCACGTTTTTTGTCTTTTTTTGCGGGGGGAAGGCAGGGGAGAAAAAACATTAGAGCTGCAGATGGCTTACTGGAGCCAAGAGTCCGGTGAACTCAGCTGAATTTCTGGACAAATAATCCCCTTATGGACATCACATAATGACTAAAAAGTACCACTGGTCTTCTAGCTCAAATATAGCTTCTCAGCAGATCCTTTTCCCTGTGCATCCTAAAGTCAGAGACCAATTTTTTCATGCCAGAAGCCCACAACTCACCCAACAGCTATTTTTCAAATTTTCTGCATGGGTTGAAAGAGGGGCACTGAAAACGTGAGTTAATCATTGGAGGGGAAAACAAAACAAACCAAAAAAAATGGAAGGGAGTTTTTATTCAGAGTTTTAGGCTGAACAATAAGTGTTTGGGCTAAATTATGTCTAAATATGTTACAATTAGCATTGTAGACAGTTTTCATTTTATGTGCTGTGCCACTGATTAGATATAACTTCACTGAAATGAAATCAAACCAGAAATTTAGCCTATTGTAACAGATCTCATCATTCTCACAGGAAATTGTCCAATGTTTCCAGCCTGTTTGATGTTCAAGTTTATTTTGTCATTCAATACAGGATGACCTTGGCTACCAGTTAACAAGGGACCTTGTCTACTTAATAGAGCTGACAAGAGGCACATAAAAGACAGTGGAATATACATAACACTTACTAACTATGACTAAATCCCACATGGCACAACTTTAAGAAAGAACACTTGTGTTCTGTAATCTTTCATTATGACTGGGAGGTTTTATTTCTCCTATAGTGTCACAAAAAGCTGGCATGTAAAGCTTCTGTCTTGATGAAATATATAAATCTAAATGAAGTTTCCTTCTACACTGAGATCACAAGCTAGGGGAAAAATGGACAAAACAGCCAACTAACATAATGGAAATCTAAAAGCTACACAAGATAGGAAAATGAAGGATGCAACTCTTGGCAGTATTTGAGAAAAGCAACCTAGAAAGATTGTATGGAAAATGGACTAGCAGAAGAAACTTGGCTACACCACAAACTCTGGCTTTGCAAAGGCAGATATCACTTCTCAGTTCCACCATAATAAACACAACAGTACATAACTGGATAAATGTGATTTATACATATAAAAAATTACTCAACAAGAGGGAAAATAATCTGCTTTGTGAAAGGAAGGGTTAGAGGATTTCTCTTCCCATTACTTCACATTATTTGTCTGGTGTGAAGAAGTGCACTTGGACTACATTTATGAAGGGAAAATAAATCTTTTGGATGTACCCCAAATACAGAAGGAATAAAGAAGGTACAGCTGGCAGTATATGACCTGGTTTCTGAGTGTAGAATGGGGGATAATAACTCAGAGACACCACAGTCTTCAAAACCCACATTGTTAGAAGATATGATTTCTGATAATTCAGCTTTCAGTACATCTTCTCTGGGCCCAGGGAGATTCAAAGGAGTCCCACTGTGATATTTTATAACCTGAAAGGTAGGTGCAAGCTCCAGAGGTGCTGATGGCATTATCTGACATATGAGCTGCAGAAGCTTGTTTTCCAAAAACTGTGCCTAATTTAACCAACTATTTTCCTGCACTCCATTTCCTAGATGGAAGATTTTTCAAGCTGCAGACAAAAAGAGAACAAAAGTGTTTATTACATCTGAGACAGAAAAACCCTTTTCTACTAGATGACCTTTATACTTGCATGCATGTATTGCCCAAAAATTAAAGTGGGAAAATACAAATTGTTTAAGCTGCAGTATAACCAATATAATTTGTTTCCCTTCCCTAAGAGTTATTGCCAATACTACAGAAACCTGAAGCAGGTACAGAAATGGAGTTAATTTTAACAATGATTCTATGGCTCAAGTGAGTGAGTTACCACATTCTCATAGGCCCAAACACTCCTCTTTTTAAACAGAGTTTAAATTTTCTGAATTCTGCTTCCAGTTCCATGGTTGATGCATACATAAAAATTAAATAGTTGAACAATTATTTGCATGACTAAAGCCTAAGATGTAGCCAACATGAAGTTTGACATTACACTCAGAAGGACATTGCAGTCAACATCTTTAAAATGCCTGTTTGCAACAACCTAAACTTTGATAGTGTTTCAGACCCTCTCGTAGAGCAAAATGGGAGCATATGTAGAGCATATTCCACGAGAAGAGAGATTTAACAAAAGCAATTTAAAAAAGCAATTTAAAAAATTTAATTCCTATGCAATCCTTGCATAAGATGTTTTAGCATGCTTAGCTATGCACATGAAAATATGCAACTTATTTTTTTCCAGCTTGCTCTACAAGACTGGTACAGTTACAGGTTTAACTTCCACTCTTAGACTGAGACAAATTGCTCTATCATTACTATTTTATTTTTACAGTCATTCCAACCTAAAAAAATTGTCTCAGCAGTGTGGATTTTTATTAGCCTTTTGAAAACATTGGGTCAGAAAATTCAAACTATAAAGCAGCCATTACTGGGTTATTGATGCTAACCCTTTTTTAGGTCTGAGGAAGTCAGGTACACTACATCTGGGCCTTTGAAAACTTTTTTCCTTTTCATTTCAGCAAGCATTAACATCAGAGACATCAAGCTAATCCTTTCAGCTTCTAATCAGTGCTGTGGACACTTTTATTTCAGCTACTGAGCCTCTCTCCAGCTTGTGAGAATTTCAAGTTGAAACGCTAATGATTATAAAAATGTCACTGAGATGACATAGTGCCCCTTTCTGCTGCCTACACTTTTGTAGGAAAACAAAGTTACTGGAAGTAGCACTTGTTCATGCTGAGGAAGTACAACACAACTGCAATCATCATTTTGTAAACTGATGTGTGTAAACTGACTTTTTAGAAAGTACCCTAAAGAACTACTGCTAATAGTCAGCATAGATCTGTCTGCTCTGGTCAGTGCCCTCTAATCCTCCGCCAGGAAGTCTGAGATGCCCTTTCTGCTATTCAATGATTTCACATTACCTACATCCTTGCAGGTGAGAATCTCAGACCTCAATACTAGACGTTTCGTATGGTGTCATTTTTACCTCCTCTAGAAGACACCTGTGTTTCCCACCAGACAAATCCCACAGATAAGTCAGAGTGAATGAGAGAGTTATTTTCTGACTAAACATGTTGAATGTTAGTATTTGTTCTTAAATGATCAAGCTTAGCTCTGCTTTCTGTTCTTCCTCTCTTGTGACCAAACAGCATGAAATAAAAGTGAAGAGAATGCTTTTAATTTCTTTTTGAGCAACATGGAGTTGGTTGTGATCACACTTTAAACCCTCAGACCTCAGACCACCCCCTTCCCAAAAAAAAAAAAAAAAAAAAAAACCAAAAAATTCCTTTGGTACAAGCAAAGATTTTCGTATAAGTCCAAAATTCCCACATCTCAGAATCCAAAGAGAACATCAATGCTCATAATGATTAACTTCCGCCCCCCAATAATTCATAAAATCACTAGACTTGACAATACTGAAAATTTTTAAACTTTTTTCCATTGTAGAAGTGCACTAAAGAGCTTAAAAAGTTTTCTTATTTTTGCAGGGGAATAAACTCTACCTCTTCTACCTGCAAAAAAACTTTGATTCAGGATGAAGGGAGAGACAGCTACTGATGCTTGAGATATAAATGAGGCAGCGTAATTACTCGTTGTTCCTACTCATAAAGGCACAGACACTGCTAGAAAGAATATCAACATAATAATTGGCCAAGATTTCTAAAACCATTAACAAATTTCAAAGTTACTATATTCAAACATAGGTCAATTCTTTTTTGCTTACTACCTGTTTTCCTATATTAACTCCAGAATACTTCAGTACTGGTGGAATATTTTGACCAATCTGGCGGAAAGCCTATATGCAAAAAACTTAATGCAGAATTATGGAACCCAGAAACCATTATAAAACCAGGATTTTCATCTCTAATCTGTGCTGCTAAAATATTTTTAAAGGCTCAATTAATAATATCTGCAGTCAAAATCAGCAGCAATACCATTTTTTTTCAATTCTAATACAAATTAATTGCTGTAACATCTGCAAAGTCTTGCTAAGACTGAGCACTGATCACTATCCCTCCATCACACTTTTATATATAGAATCAGTATTTAGCAAAAGCTGAATAAATAGTGAGGGTTATCTTCCATATTACAGCTCATGTTGGTATATTACAATAGGTTAAGCTCTTAAAATAGATCTTGTGTTTCAGAGTTTAGAAACTTCTAAAGTTTATGAAAGCTTTAATTGATACACTTCTAAAGAAAAAAGTCCCTTTCATATCATTGATTTTATTATATGCACAGGTGGGGCTGAAACTCATTTTTCTGGAAGGGAAATGAGCAGTGGTGTTTATGTAGTCACCAAATTTGGACTTTCCCATAATTTATGTATGAAGATTTCAGACCTCTCAACAATGCAGTAATTTTTATTTCCAAGCCTTTCTTTCAGTAGCTGTAAAGGAATATGGGTGCACAACTACAGAATTGTATTGATTCTTTCTGGTGACATTTGTTATTGGCAAAACTGTGTTTTGGGTTTATTCACAAGTTCCTCTCTAAGCAGGGGCAGGGCTGGTTTCAAAAACCTCCTTGGCAAAACATAAGACACACAGACTGGATCTTTTTGGATTCATGTTTGAATTTTCTTGAATTGTCAGTAGTCTGACCTAAAGACAGATCTTGTATTTTTCCCAAGACGGATAATGTTGGATAACTTTTTTGCTGCCTTTTTTTTTAATGCATCTTGATCCTCTGCTCATGAAACAGTCTATTTCAATTAGGTAAATATGTGCATACAGTGACCAGCTTTGTCTTCAAAGCATTTTGAGGATATTATTTACAGCCTTTCATTGTTCCAGCTTATGAATTCCAGCCTTTAAGAGCATCAGCTTTTTTTTATTAATTTGGAATTCCAGTATTAACATTTGATTTATTCTTTTTTAAATAAGGAAAAAAAAATCCTCAACAACCTCTATTGACTAAAGTTTCCAGAATAATGTTTACTTTTTCATCTTTACACTTAAATTAAAAGTCAGTACTAACACAAGCAATAGTTTGCCAATAAATGCAAACTACTTTGGCCTTTCCTGAGTCCTTCTAAGACAGCTGACTCCTAGAATAAATGACAGTAGCATTTTCAAAGCTGCTAAATTATTCCAATCCTACTGAAGCAGACACTGTCTGGCATGAAGGATCCTAGGACTGGTGAATCTGAACAGACAGAAGTAACTGAGTGAGCAGAATTCACTGTTAAAACTGTGATAAAGAGCTTAAGATAAAAGGAGAGATTTATATTGAAATAGAAGCTTACAGTAGCAGATCAGTTTAATTTACTCCGCCATGTAGTAAGCAAAAAGCGTGTAAAAGGTGGGTAGACAGATTTGACTTGTGGATCAATATTCTGTTGATCTCTGGCCACAAAACAATTAATCTCTGCAGTGCAGGACAAAAGTAAAGGGGAATTTAATGTCAAATCAGTTAACCACAATCTGAAACTGAAAAAGCAGTATTGATAATGATGGTTAGCACAAGTTCCTCCTATTAAGTGATATCATCCAGTGCATTCATCGCAATGTATTAATTACACAGTGCAGTCAGCTTGATCTCCCAGGCTAACATCATAGCAATGAACTGCAGCAGTGTCCCCACCATTCTATTAAGAACCACATTTCCTTAGCTGATTCTGAACTTCTTAGAGAAAAATTTAATTTCAGCTATCTGCCATAAGCTCTCCTTATCTACACAGCTTGCATTTTGGAGGGAACACAAATATTTGGAAAATAAATGTAGACATAATACAATCATTATTTTAATATATGTGGAAATTCCATTTGGAAACCAGCTTTATTTGTCAGGTCTCCAGACAACAATCAGAGGACTTTAGGAGACACAAATAGATTCAATATTCTTAAAAAGCAACAAAAAAAAACCAACCCATGCAGGGATTGATAACACAGGGGATGATAGTAAAAAAGAGAAAAGGAGAGAAAACATAATTAAGCTCTTCCAAGAACAGAACTTTTTAAGGAACAGATACAGACACAGTGTGCATATTAAATTCGTAATGGCAATGATTAAAAAAAACCACTCTGCAATTGTACTAAAATAATAACTGTTTGAAATTACAGGAATATTCCAAAGACTAACATTCTTACTTCTGGGCATCCCCTCAAGTAGCTGAAAACTCACCCCTCATTTTAAAAAAGTCAGACCTTGTCAGTCCTGATCCTCTGCATTTTCACTATGAGTTGGTCACATGAATAGTTCAAATATTTTTTCTCATCAGAACCAAGACTTCTCAGCTTTCCTCATGAAACAGCAGTAGCCAAACAGACACACTGACCATGCTGGACTGAGATTTAGCCACTTCATTTCAGTCAGCTACCTGAGCTACCTGATCAAGAAGTATCACTGAAGTTCCAATACCACCATGGAGCACAGCACTGCCTCCCCACACAGCCATAAATCAGACCTCATGGCATCAGCTCAGACAGTGCAAGAGAGACCCATGCTAGAGCCACATCCACTTGGGTGAATTTGGAACAGAGCACCTTCCCTTTATCACAACCACTGCTCTAACACTAAGCCAGGTAGAATCAATACTTATGTGGTGGGACACCTCAGTAAATGTCTGCTCTGAAACTAGTCACTCAAGGATCTCCCTGTAAACACAGAGAAAATGGGTTTTTTTAAGGTTTGGTTCATCTGATCTGTTTCAGCTGTCTACAAGCTAAATCTCAGAAGCTCCTATTTCTCTCCACTGACTGCAAAACAAGGCTCAATAGCCAACTTAGGTGTAAGAAACGATAAGAAATACTAATTTGGTCAGATAAAGGCACTGCCTCCTCATTCCACTGGCTTTCCATTTGTCATCCTGTATCCTACTGCAACTTCTCAAAAAAGTTTTTTTCCCTATTATGCACGTGGTTTTTTTTAAGAACCACTTATTTACCTGCAACCTCTGCTATTACTGATCCTTAACATCTCTTGAACAGGATAGAAAAAATATTATTTCAGGAAGATGTTTTGCATGAGTTAAATGTATTTGTTCTGAAGCTGCTTCAGATACATCACTTATGTCAGTCATTAGGGATCAATGAAACGTTCTTAACCCATCACAACTTACTGCCTGTATCTATAATCTACCTTGAGGAAGAAACATGAACCAGAACTACAAATACTTGAAATTTGTAGTGGAAGACCAGCAGAAAGGAAAAAAGTCAGCAGATCATGGAAGCATATAAAGGGACGGTAGTGTCAATTAGAAGCAATTTTTCAACAAAAAAACCCTTTCAGTGTAAATATTCACATGACAAAGGCATACTGCCTCAGCTATTAAAGAGAGTATGTACATATATGTAGGCTCATGGGGGGAAGTAGTGAAAAAGAATTGTTGAGCCTTCATTGTGATCTGCCATTATTGACTGTACTAAAAATGAATGATGGCATTTTAAGATACTTAAATGATATTGGCAAAACTCTTCCTGAAGGAATCACTGCTCTAGAAATCAGGGAAGAGGTATTTAATCAAGATCACTGGTCCAAAAGCAGGTAAAACCCAAATTAGCAATTTCTAAACTGAAGCATATTGGTAAGTCAAAAAATTAATTACTCCTGAATGAATTACAACTTAAATTAAAGTAATGCTACTAATTACCTGCAAGACATGAACATTCTTAACTGCATCTTGCTAGCACCATAATACCACAATCCTATTCCCGCTTCAGGGGCACTTACAGCTCAACTCTGCAGGACATCTTTTTTCCCTCAGCTGCTTCCAAATGTCAAAGGAGGTGCCAAACATATAGGTACCTCTTCCAACATGTCAGAGCAAACATTACTAGGGTGTCTCTAGAGTCAAACAGTAATATCAGAGAAGTAACCGGGTTAGGTCAGGCAGCTCTCACCAGAGAGCAATGCCAAGCAAACTCTTTTACACCAGCTCCTGGTGTATAGCCAGTGGTGATTAGCTCATCAGTGGTTACAGGCAATGTAGGCTTTAAAACAGCTACACCCATGCCTCTGCCAAAGGGACTTGAGTCAGATGTACACAAGGGTTGCACACAGAAGAAGACAGACAAAGCAAACAGTTAAAATTCAAACCCATCTCCAACACTTCCTTTTTAGACTAGATCTTGTTTATATTCCAGGTGTTTTCCTTTGTTGTCACAATGTGAGCTGGAGACATCAGAAAATATGTGGATGGTTCAAATGTTCAGTAAAATTAAGTGATGGATGCAGATTTCTATTCTCTGAGCTGTGTATCAAACTATTAAACATTTGATGTTACATTCTTTGCTGCTGTAAAGAGAAGTAGTTCTACTTAATCCCAGAGAATTGCACCCACTCAAACCTGTGAAACAATCTCACCTTCTTCAGTGATGGCTTTGCCTGCACATCACTCAGGTCAGAAGCACTTGTCTGTGTTTTCTTGGTTTCTACCTTTTAATGGCTGCACTTTGCCCTTTTTGCCAAGAGGGAATTACCAAGTGAACTCAGAGCAAGATATTATTTTTGAGTATGAATAATGTTTATGTCCCATCAGTCCAGCAACACTTCCTTTTACACTAATGAGCCATTAAAATCTGTGTTAGAGGATCACTAATCTTTCAGGAGGTTAACATGTAGCTCATCCAATTCTAACACTTCGATCACAGAAGTGGGAATTTGGGAACAGAGCATGTTTTATTAAAAAGAAAAGGAAACACGCACAGAAAGAGAAATGCATTGTCAAGACTGAGGAGTGCCTGTGTTATTTCAGATATTTATACTGGAATAAAAGCTTTCACTCTGACCCCATTTTTTCCACTATTTTGCCCTGCAATGACATCAGCCTTCTGATATGATTATAGTCTTAAAAATGCACAGTACTGCAAGGTCAAAGATAGGGCAGAGAAGTAAACATTAATAGCAGTAGCCCATCACAACAGCACTTCGTAAGAGGCATCTGCTGTGCATCTTCCAGACCATAAGCATGAACTGAGAAAAGCCCCCTTAGGCACAATGGAGGTCACCAAGAGGTCCCCAGGAATAGGGGTTCACCAAAAGCCCAGGCCACCAAGTGATGCATGGTAGACATAGGTGGTGAAGCTGAGGCTCACACTCTGTAACCTGAGTTTTAGCCACCAGGAAGAAAAATATCTCTAGATGAAGCTCATAGGAGTTATACAGTGCAGCAAGTGGTATGTGTATACTCTCTGCAATTATGGCAGTATGCAGTTAAGAAACCAAATCCTCTGCAGAGATAAAGCTGGAATGTGCCCTTGTTTTCAGCAGAAAAAAAGAGGGGAGGTTTGGTCTCCTGCCCTTTCCTTGTGTTAATACCTGTTTGTGCCCTTGGTGACCTCAGCAGACAAATTTATCAACAGCCAGTGCAAAAATAGCCTCCAGGTCACAGCATCCCACACAAAGTCATATGCACTAAAAACTCCTTTCTCAAATGCAATCATTCCTTCTTCAGCTACATCTCATCCTTTGAGATGGATCTTTACGTTCTAACTCATCTATGAAATTCACTGGAATTATTCACAACATACACGAGAGTGCAGGATACCCAGCTACGCTGCACGTAGTATACAAAAATTGAAAATCAAAATAGGCTTACCAACAGCTCTCTGCTCTCTACAGTAACCTGTCAGCGCCGCTTCTCTGCAGCAAGAGACAGCAACAGGAAGTGATGGGATGCTGACTGCTCTCTGTGCTGCTGGGACCCAATATAGTATTTCCTTTGTGGTACCAGAGGAGCTACCTAGACCTCAGAGAAGAATTCTCTAAGGAACTTCCAAAACATTAGCAGCCTCTTTCTGAGACATTTGGAAAAACATTGAAAAAATAATTGAGTGATCTCCTGCTGCCTGTAGCTGACGCACAATTTGGTGAGCGCTGCAGAACTATGCTAAACAGAAGCATCTGTACATCTCCTGCTACTGCTATTCTAGCTTGGCTGTTTCACTGTAGCAACGTAACAAAGCACATATCAAAAGGAAAACTGAGTGTGGCTATTATGGAGATTGCTTCATTTTATACTATATCCTCACAAATTATCTCTTAGCAGATCACGGAGTTTTTTCAGTGGTCCAGTCACTACTCAAAGTTCTTTGTTAGATCATTTTCAATAATCTATTCTCAATGTCAATTAGGAGTGTCCAAAACAGGAATGGTTTTGGCTGGGTGGTGAGCATACTGTCTCAGTTCCCAAACAACTTGAGCTGCAGGCACTCATCAGAAAAAATATGGATCTTTAACTTCTCAGAACTTTTATGGCTCAGTGGCTTGGTTTGAAAGACAGGTATCTGCTAAGGAAGGCAGGAGCCTCTCTTGGAACAGAAAAATATGGGGTCCCCTTCCCTCCAAATTATTATAATTTTGAAATTAAAGGGCTTTCAGGCAAAGATATGGGAAGAGGAACAAGAATTCTTTACGAGCATGTAAAACAAGGCAAACAAACAACAACAACGGCAGTGACAATAAGCAGAACCACAAGCCCAGTAACAGCGCTCTCTCAGCTGCAGGTTCCTTCCCCTTTGTGCAGCTCCGGTCACGGCCGGCAGGGGCGCTGTTGGCTCCCGGTGGGCAGGGCGGGTGCGATGATTCCTCCGCGGCTGCAGGGGGCGCTGTGGTGAAAAAAACCCCAAGGACCACGCGCTAATGGTGGGCACAGACGGTGGAAGGGATGGCGAAGAGGCTTCCTTTACAAACCCCCAAGGGCAGCCGATCCCCGTGCCCCATCCGGATAGAAAAAGGGGCTGTAGCAGGAAACCTCCGGAGAAGCAAGCTGGAAGGGCAGGACCTCCCGGCAGGCAGAGGGTGAAAAGCTACAGTGTAGCACAAACCCAGAGCAATGGCAGAGGTACAGTGGGAGTTGGGCAGTAGCAGTCCAGCTCCCGAACGCAATAAAAAGCTCCTCGGGGTGTTCTCACTAGTGCTGACTGGTCCTTCGGATCCAGGCTGTGCAGAAGGTGGAGACGGCCGCCCAGTGGGAAACGAGGGTGGTCCCAGGTCCTGGCAGGGCACACACTGGCTCTGGGCTCCCTGATGGCAGAGCAGCAAAAGAGGCCCAGCCAGCGAGCTCAGTCACAGTGCTGAAGCTGATGCCTGAAGGATTTTTTGCTTTTTCTCCTAAATACCTTTTACACAGTTCCCTATACCCACATGTATTAGCATGCATACTTGTGATGCTTTAGGTGTGATAACTTAGCCTGGTTTCTTGGTGTCCAGTAGGCCGGGAGACCAAACACCCCAGAACTGTAGAGTTAGAAGACCAAACATATTATTGTTGTAAGAACTCAAGGTCCCCTAGCAGGACAGATTCTGTAAACTAGAAGTTAGCCCACCCCAGCCCCTTATTGGGCCTCTTGTTAGATATGCTAATGTGTAAGGTCTTTAATTGTATACTCGACTGAGGGGACAGGGTTTTTGCGATGCGTTCTACCTAAACAGCAGAAGCCATTGAATGGGATCCTATTAAAATACCGAGGTAAACAACCCCCAACCCTCTAACCATGTCTGAGCTTTTATTTCCTAAAACCAGGAAAAGGCATCAAAGCAAAAAAAAGCTGAAAAGAAGCAGGCAAAACCCACAGAAACAGCAGGACCCCTAATCAGAGATACCAGCCACAGTGTCAGGTTGAACCACCCGCTGGAAGAGAGGAGAGTGCCTCTTGCCTCGCCCCCCAACTCTACCGGCTCAGCTTCCATTCATCACAGCAGCCCCAGAGCCAGGGAGGATGGGGGGTGGGGCAGGGACAGCCACCACCCCTGGGCACAAAACAAAATAAAACAAAACACGTCAAAGACCCTGAAAATGAGATGGGATAAAAAACCATCCCCAAGATACACAGCTTGATTTATGCAGAAGAAAACCAAATCTCTTTGTGTTGCAGAATAGAGAGGGAAAAGCATCAGTTCCAAAGCCGCTCTATGCGCTTCCCATATGGATATGGCAGTGAACAGTGTGGTAGAAGGAAACCTCTGTTCTGCTGCCGCCTCTGGGTTTCTAAAAGTAAGAAGAGGCAAAACACAATAACAGCAAATAGATCAAAAGTCCCAGAAACTCATCAAGAAGGATGAATAGATTTATCCCAGAGGAAAAAAGAAACAAGTATCATAATAAAGCCATACAATCAGTGGGTTAAGATAGGGTGGATTACACTTTCTCATTCATAAACAAACCTGTGAAGACCAAGTCTTTCCTTGTCGTGCTCAGCGTCACCTGAGAGAACCAACCAGAAGGTTGGTTCAGAAGCCCATTCTGGCGTATGCAGGGCATGGCAACAGTACATTGCTCTTGCCTCTGCCTCCAATTAAAACTACATCATTGTTTCTGCAAAAGTCCTAGCAAAGGGCTATGGGATAAATACGCATTAATATCCAGACTAGGCTCTGTCCAGTAATTGCCCAGTTGCTCAGGCTGCATTATTTTGCTGTTAAACAGCTCTAGTGAATCTTTAAGAGTTGCCCTAAACAATGAAAAGAATTTTTAAAAAGCACCCCCTCAACACTGAGCAGGTGACAATGATTTTTTTTTTATATATTTATTTTTTAAGAGAAAAACAAAACTACTTTGTAGGCAGAAACACCTTCTGTTTCTCAGTTTCTTCAGAAATATTTTCCACAAAATAAGCAGGAGTTTCAGCCATTTATTATCAGTAACTGGAGCTGACTAAATCAAAGAACATCTGTTTTAAAAATACCCTACATCATATTGTAGACTTCAGTGAAAAAATTATTTAAAAATCAGTTGCAACTGGAGGTCTAAGAGATTATAAATCTAAGGAGAAGCATACAAAGAGAGAGAACTGGCTGTGGTTTAATACTGTAGCTAATTTTGTCAAACCAACTGCCCATTTTGTTTGACACACACTCTACTAGTTTTGAGTTACAGCTTCCTCAGTATTTATTGATATGAATCAAATGATTATTTAAGTTCACTCTAACTGGCATTACTGTTGAAAGATTGTGAGCTTCAGTGTGACTGAAACGATGATAAATTATTAAACTATTTGTTCCTTGTTATGTAAAGGTTCAAATGCTGTTCTTGCTCGTAGACTTCAAAAATTTTGGGAAAAGAAAGCCAAAAAACCTTTAAAAATGGAGTGTAGAGAAGGTGGGGGAGAAGGCAACCTAAGTGTAATCTGTCCAGAATAGCTAGAATGAAGACAAATGCAGTGAGCTGGTAGCAGTTTATAGTGCAACTCCACAAACAGTTAGCATGAAGATGGCATAACAGGATCACTAGTCAAGTATAGATCTATATGCAATCTATGTTCACACTGCAGCTAAGAAACTTTAACTATCAAGACTACCTTGGAACATCAGGAGTAGCTTTTACTGAAATATAATCATCAAAACCCTCTTTCTCCCCATGAAGAAAAAAATCCTGATCCTTATATTACATTTGATATGGTTTAGAATGCCTGTAGTAGCTTTTCTGTGATTCCAGCAAATGCAGTAAAGAAGACTCACGGCTGTTTCAAGCCCAGACACCTCGATTTACTAACCCACCTCACTTACTGGGACTCTTGCAGGAGAGGCTGGCTCTGTATTCGATGTATTGGCAGAAAATACTCTAGTTTACAAAAAGTCATTAGCTGTTTATCAGAAGCATGTGACAAGCAGACTTGAGAGGCATGCAGTAAATGAGCAGCTGTTACACCTGAATTAAGTAAACCCAGAACAAGATATGTGATCACCTATTCCAACCTTTTCTGCAGCACTTCCTATAATTCTGCTTCCCATTATTTACCTGAAATAAAGTATACAGACTCTCAATATCAAAAAAGATGAAGAACCCACCACTCCTCATGGTAGTTTGTTTCAGCTGTTTGCCCGTTTTTTGGTCAGAAAAAAACTTTTAACAAAGCTGTCTTTCCCTCTGGCTTTTATCTCTTCCCTGCATCACTGATACACATTAAAGGTGTCTCCCTGTCACTGCTTCAAAACCACGAGTCACATTCTGTCATCATCTGCATAGCTCCTGCAACCTGACTGAAATTGTAATTTAACAGTAAGCACAGGTGTTGGGTGTTACTCCAGAGCAAGCCACAGCGAGGCAGGCAGGCATTCAAAGCTCTGGCCACACAAACCAGCAGGCATCTCTGAGGAAACGAGCCCTGAAACCCTTAGGCTGTGATCCCCAGTGTCACAGGTTGTACCTTCAGTAGCCAACAGGCTGTGTTCACCCTGGGGTTCCTTCCTGTAGATCCCTGGTTTTGCTGAAGAACAACCATCGAAGTTTCAAGGCACGATCACTCACTGGCTCACAGTACAATATAAATGTGGCTTTGGGCAACACTGCTACTTGGAAGTATGTATTTTTGTCACATTTTCCAGCTTTTCATGGGAAAGATACCAACAAGGTATCTGAAGAGATACCAGTAGCTCTACTGAACTGCAGAGAACTTTGAAAATGCTATACATAACTCATTTACTTTCAAACTCATGATGTTTATACCTCCTTCAATAATAATTATTCTCATAGTTCTCTAGTATTCCTCCTAAAACACCTTTAAGTTACACTGGTTTTAAGTCTGGGCACACCAGGTGCTTCATCTTACTGTAATTCTTACTTCTATGCTTTTTAAAAAAAATCATAACTATTTTCTTAAAATGCTTTGAGAACAGATGTTTCTAGTTTAAAAAATTCAGCAAATAACTGCATTTGGTAGGGGGAGGGAAGCAGGGGGAAATACCTAAAGGCATAGGGAAGGGGGAAAAATGTTCACTTGTGTACCAATATTAAATAGTACTTACATGTTTTCAAACTTCTAGTCTTGACATGTTAAGATAAATGTTAATGGGTTCTATTGTAGTCAATTTTTAAAATTCTTTTTGTGTTTTTGTAAGGGGATTGTCTGTGTCAGGCAGAGTGGGTATAGTCTGAAGTACGTCTGAGCAAAAGTAGCAGCAGCACCATTAAATTCAGTCTGATGCATTTAAAGAAACAAGGCAAGGGGGTTTGATGCTTTTCTGTGTGGCTAGCAGTATTTTGATAACACACCTTGTCTTTTCATAAGATGTATCATGTATCATTTTTGCTCTTAACAGGCAAAAATAATCAAAGTCTCTTGCAATCATTGATTCAGGCAGATCTCATTCAAGAGATGTATCACAGCTTTCCTCAACATAGCCCACGAACATGGTGTTGGACACATGCAGCTGACTGTGGTCATGGAAAAAACTTTCTTTGACCAAGATAAAAGGAATATTTGTCATACTGTGTGTTCATTCCTAGTAAGAAAATAACAGTCACCACAAGAACAGCAGACAAAAAGCCTGACATGAAGCCCATTAAGAAGTAATACGAAAATTTCTACTGTCATAAACAAGTTTCAGATCTCACCTAAAGTGCTTTTGAAGTCCTTGATGAGCCTCATCACTGAAATTCTTACATAAAGAGAATGACTGTAATTTTTATAAACATATATGAAAAAGCATAAGCTCTTCAGGTTTTTTTACCAAAATTTCTGATTACTCTCTCATAAAAAATTACAGTTGTTGCCTTTCCAAAGTGCTTATGAAATACCAGAATTTCAGTCGAAGTCATCTGTAGACGTGTTCCAAAGAAAGGCACCATTATTATAAACTGCAGCTGTACTGGGAAGACTCAGTAGGAGCAGTCGTTCTCCATACTCACACGATTCCTGGACTCCTCAAAGGTCATCAATAAAGAGACATTTAATGACGTAATTCCCAAAGGGAAGTCATGTAGTACATCCTGTCCATGGGCGCAGTTATTTCTGCCTGAATCTGTCCTATGTTTATTTAGCCTGTTCTTAAAAAACCGAGGTATGCAGATTTCACAGTATCTCCTAGTAATCCATTTCAGTGTTCAGTCTCCTTCACCATTATAATAATTTTCTTTCTCCTAAACTGAATCTCCCATGTTCCTGTTTCTGCCCATTCATTTTCTTCTGCCAAAGTGTACTGTGACCATTTATGTCCAAGTGTTTGCTTCAATATGTGCCATGTTTAAAGTACCACATTTACCCAGTAATTTAACTACTCTTAACTAAAATAATACAACTGATCATGGTTTCTTTGATTTTTTTTTTCAGTGAACATATCAAGATGCTAAACTAATAAAGACTGCTGGATTATAATTACCTTACATAGTTTATTAGATAAACTACCATGATATTAAAATCCTGTGTGTCTTATCAATAACTTCGAGAAAAATCCACCATCCAAAAATATTTGAAGATCCATTGGAAAAATTTCCTTTCAGGAAAGGAATGAAATCTTGCTATTTCAATGATGATCAGTTGGGCAAGCTTAGGTCCATTTCCCTGCACTTCATGCCATCCCATTGGCTTTGCTTGGTTTCACTTCATTTCAGTATTTTTTTTTCTTTTGGAATTTCATTTTTTCAGTTTCTCCTCTGTTGCTTTGCTTACTTTTCTTCCCTGATTTTGGGATTTTTTTGGGAATTATTTTGGCAAGTTTTGGTGCTGTTCACTGCACCTCATTTCATCTCAGTACATTTGGTTGTAGTCACTGCATTTCAATTTTCCCTATGTTATAGTAAATCCTGAAAACAGAATGACTGCCATGTTTGCAGTTATTGCACAGGATGAATTATATTCAGTTGAATAATGATGACAAAGTGTTATTCAATCCACAATCCTATAAGTTGTTTCTTGGCAAGGTACTTTTGTCCTGATCCAAAGCTAGTGCACGTATTTTGTTCTCTGGGCTTCCTGTGATGATTGTCCAAATTACACAGGTTCACAGACTTTATAACCACCTTCCAAGGTAAATCAGCACTCATTTTATTCACAGGAATAGAGATGATATTTAGGAATAGAAAGCTAAAAGTGTCTGCAACTTTGGGGTGCCCAGCCTCAAAATCTTGAGGCCTGGTCTTGCAGGTCTCCTAGCACAACATTTATCATTCATCTCATACTCACTTTGTTTTTGTAACATCTGTGTACCACCAAAATCCCTGGGGATTGGTATTTGTCTCCTTTCACCACAGGAAAATACACTACTGACATATATAGAGATGTCTGTGTCTATAGATACGTAGACAATTGAGTCAATGGAGAGTGATC
Source organism: Drymodes brunneopygia (assembly GCA_013400955.1). Lineage (NCBI taxonomy): Eukaryota > Metazoa > Chordata > Aves > Passeriformes > Petroicidae > Drymodes > Drymodes brunneopygia. The sequence goes on along the minus strand of VZTZ01047218.1, from coordinate 6,943 downwards.
ATTACTTCTACAGCAGATGACCCCTGTGATTAAGATGAATAGCAACATTAAATGTTCCTGTTTCTCTCCACTGACTGTGACAAGAGTCTAACACAATCAGTCCTAAGGACAAAGGATGCCTCTTCAGCATCACAGACTGGTGGTTGTGGAGCATGTCCTCTAACTGCAGGCACTTTTCTGCTTCCCAAAGCCTTGATTCTGTACACTAATATTTCACACACTCACACAAGAGGGGGAAGTTCTGGGTGTCACCAGGGCTATTTATGCAGTCTGCATGGGACATTTATTGAATAGTACATATAATCAGTAGTATCAAAAGCCTTTTTTCTTCTAATTTATTATTTCTTATTCTACCCTAATGTGTTCAGGGTCCCAAATAGTAAAAAATACTTCAGTACTATGTTTATAGTTCCCATGGGTACTTGTATCATGTAGCAACACCCTTTATTAGGGATAAAATCTGGGCAGGAAGGGAACAAGTCAGAACTTCATTGTGAACAGATTTCCTCTCCACATAATTTTGAAAAAATATGCTTTCAGCAGCAAGGTGAAAGCAAAGGTCAACAAAAGCAAGCAATAGATTGCTTCTCAGACTTGCCAAATCTACTGTTCTCCCCTTATCATGCTCTCACCTTAAGAGCAAGAGAACCTGTTCCAGGTTTTTCAAGCCAAATTTCACACAAAGAAATTTAACCGAAAAGAAAGGATGTGTGTTAGTGTTTTTTGCTAGTAGCTTTGTTCCCAAAAATTTACTTTTATTTTCCTGTGATCTCTTTTCAGACACCACCATTTAGATTATCCAACTCCAAGTTTCTTAGATTGTCCTACACATGTCAACAAAAAGTGGTTTTTTTCCCCAAGTATGTAGAGTGTGTCATTTCTCAGTTACCAAGCAATTCAGTGTCCCTTCTACCCTTTGCTTGGCACAAGGTATGTTACTGTGCGTGATGCAGGTCTTATCTGTTCCCACCTTTGCAAATCTTGGCAGAGAGGTCCCTGCAGATTCTGCTTCTCTGCTGCTGGCATCCATCCCCTTGCACAAAAACATCAACCTAGCAGCCATTGTCTGTAATCTCTGTCAAAAGGAAGTCTGATCCCAAACAGCTTTGAAGCTAAATATGAAGGACATTAAGAGATGGTGTGTGGGAAAAGATATCACTCTCACTTTACAGAAGTCCACTTTTCTACTGTACCCTATTTGGCTGCAGTTTGACATGGGTCACAAAAATTTCTTGTCCTCTCACTCCCCGTAGTTTTCCCTTCCCTCCAGGAAAAACATAATGTGGTAGGAAACAGAAAAAGTATATGAAACCCAATAGGTGTCATAGCCTTCTGACTATGGAGTAAGCCATTTCCCAGCACTTCCAATACAGATCTTGCCATTTAATTAACATACAACATCAGTAGAACAAAACAGTCCTATTCACCATAATTACAAACAGTTTGTGACCAGTTACTTGGAACTTATTTCATGCAAGCTTACAAGAGGATGTTGGCAGATATATTTTGGTCGTTGTCCTCAAAATGGAGGACCTGACCCTGTACACAGTATCCCAAGAATCACACCATGTGCCTGAGAGCATTGTCCAGACACTCACACAGGTTGGGTGCTATGACTACTTCCCTGAGGAGCCTGTTCCAGTGCTCAACTGCCCTCTGGGTGAAAAACCTTTTCCCAATATCTTACTTAAACCTTCTCTGACTCAGCTGCATGCCATTTCCTCAAGTTCTGTCACTGGTCATGAGAATGAAGAGATCAGTGCCTATCCCCTTCTTCCCCTCATGAGGAAGTTGCAGACTGCAATGAGGTCTCCCCTCAGTCTCCTCCAGGCTGAACACACCAAGTGACCTCAGCTGTTCCTCATACAGCTTCCCCTCAATGCCCTTCACCATCCTTGTTCCCCTCCTTTGGACACTCTCCAATAGTTTCATGTCTTTCTTATACTGTGTCACCCAGACCTGCCCCCAGCACTGGAGGTGAGGCTGCCCCAGCTCAGAGCAGAGCAGGACAATCCCCTCCCTTGCCCAGCTGTGATGCTGTGCCTGATGTCCCCCAGGACAGGCTTGGCCCTCCTGGCTGCCAGGGCACTGCTGGCTCATGTTCAACTTGCCCCAGGTCCCTTTCCACAGTGCTTTCCTCCAGCCTCTCACTCCCCAGTCTATACAAACGTCCAGGGTTGCCCTGTCCCGGGTGCAGAATTCAGCCCTTTCCCTTGCTGAACTTCATACAGTTGGTGATTGCCCATCTTTCTAATTTGTCGAGGTNACACTCTCCAATAGTTTCATGTCTTTCTTATACTGTGTCACCCAGACCTGCCCCCAGCACTGGAGGTGAGGCTGCCCCAGCTCAGAGCAGAGCAGGACAATCCCCTCCCTTGCCCAGCTGTGATGCTGTGCCTGATGTCCCCCAGGACAGGCTTGGCCCTCCTGGCTGCCAGGGCACTGCTGGCTCATGTTCAACTTGCCCCAGGTCCCTTTCCACAGTGCTTTCCTCCAGCCTCTCACTCCCCAGTCTATACAAACGTCCAGGGTTGCCCTGTCCCGGGTGCAGAATTCAGCCCTTTCCCTTGCTGAACTTCATACAGTTGGTGATTGCCCATCTTTCTAATTTGTCGAGGTCTCTCTGCAGGGCCTTTCTTCCTCTGAGGCAGTCAACAGCTCCTTCCTATTCAGTGTCATTGACAAAGCCAGTATTCCTTCAAGCCCTGCATTTAAGTTGTTTATGAAGATGTTGAAGAGCACTGGGCTGAGGATGGAGCCCTGTGGAATCCGACTGGTGACTGGATGCCAGCCTCATGTCACTGCATTTACTGTAACTCTTTGTGCCTGACCCGTGAGCCAGCTGGTCACACATTACAGGAAATTAGGGTCATTCCTTTTTCATACCCTTGCCCCTCAGATGCATTTCCTTCTTTGTAGACCAATATAATACAGTCTATGAAAAGCTTCTAGCAATAGAAATAAGTAATAATTTCTACTTCACTAGTATATAATTCCCTCTTATTCACTATTCCTCTCTATTCCCTAGTAAGCTTACACATCACTGCAGGACAGAAATATATAGGCAATCAGAAAGACTTAGTTCTTCCTCTATTTAAATTCTTTAGGCATACTTATATTCTCTTTCATTCAGTTTCTTGCTCTTTCCTGATGGAAGATTTGGACTTAAAACTCAATGCTATTTCATTGCATTAGTGAGTGCCATTCAAAAGTATTTTCATCTTTAACAATTAGTCTGTGCCACTCCCTGGAATACTTCCAAAAGGTTTTCTCCTGGCTTTAATAGAAATAGTGCCCTGAAAAGCAGTCTGAGAGAGATGGGGTTGTTCAGCCTGGAGAAGTCTCCAGGGTGACCTTATTGTGGCCTTTCAAAATGTAAAGGGGACTCAGAAGATGGAGAGAGACTTTTTAACATGGTCTGTAGTGACAGGACAAAGGGCTGGTTTTAAAGATGGCAGGTTTATATTGGAGATGAGGAAGAAATTTCCTATGATGACAGTGGTGAGACATTGGAAAAGGCTGCTGAGAGAAGTTGTGGATGCCCCATCATTGCAAACATTAAAAGGTTGGATGGGGCTTTGAGCAATGTGATCTAGTTGAAGGCATCTCTTCCTTTGGCAAGAGGGTTGGACTAAGTTATCTGTGATAGTTCCCTCCAAACCAAACTATTCTATAAGTGTTAAGACATGAAATCTAGGACTCCATCACGTATTTTATGGATGCACCTGTGTAGCGCAAAGTACAGCATATCAGTGCAAACTTTGGCTGTCTTTGAGCACATCTCATCTGGAGACCTGTTTATAAATTATACATAATGCTGTTTAGCTTCCCCTCAGAAGATGTAAATGTCACTACTGCCATAGCCAGCATAGATTTAGTCTTGAAAGTACTAAGCAACATTTTGGAGAAAGCCTGTGTTTTCTCAGATTCTCAAACAAGTTCTGCTCATCTCACTGGCAGAAGTGGGAGGTCTTGAGGACACATTCTGAACTAAATTTCACACAAAGTAAAAAAAAGGTCCCAGAATATTTCAGGGAAAGATTAGGGCTGCACCTAACACAAAGATCTGTAAAACTGATCATACTGTAATAACTCTTTCAGTAAAAAAATAAAACTCTGGCTCTTCTATTTATATTTGACCTTTGTTACCACTATGGATATTCCAAGTCCTGCCCAGAATTTACCTGCCTATCTCAGACAACATGAAGCATCTTACTAAAGTATCTGGCTGAGTATCCCATTCAAGAATATCTCTAATCTACATAGGTAAGACACTGTTACAGTTTCTTCACATGGAGGAATAAACTGAAGCTGTAAGTGTTTTATACAAGTTGTATTAATACAATAATCTAAGAATCACTGAATAAAGTATGTTGAGTAGTTCTTCAGCCACGCTTTGTGAAAGAAATTTGAGTGAAGCACTTCATTTGATGAAATTATTTAAGATTATAAGTCTCTTTCTTCTGAATGAAGGTTTCCTAAATCCTTGGGGAAGAAGAGTATAGTTTAAAGCAAACTCATCTCTTTAGGGAAGAAAATCACATTCTTGCTTTCCAAAGGCAAATTGCTGCTCAGATATGGGCTTTTTCCAATCCCTTTTTTTCCACCAATAATTACATCTGAGTATTGTTCTTCAATGGTCATCTATTATCTTGGCAACTAAAATTCGTAGCTAGTGGAGTCATAGACTGAATATGGACATGGGTTCATAACCCTTTAAAATTTTCCAGTCACTTCCTCCCTCTGCCCACAGATGGCAACAGTCTATGGTTTTTCTCTGGTATAAAAATTAAATCCATCTCAGTTGTTCACAGTTGCAATTTAGTTTGATACTGCATTTCTCTTAGTAAAAAGCTTGTTCCTCTGAAAGCTTGTCTTCCTTTAGATACACATATATAGATATATATGTATGATACAAAAACTAGACAACTACAAATATTCCTCATTCCCACAAACCTTTTACTAAGTGATTTTCCCTCTTTTTGCTAGGCAAATGAAACATAGACTTTATTACTCAACTCAGTGATCATTTCAGATCATGGTTGTCAGCATGACTCATTTTCAAACTGACCCTGCATCAGGCTGTAATTTTGTTTCCTTGGAGTGCTGGTTTCTGCACAAAATGGACACTGTTTCATGTAGACAGGGATGGTCTTGCTCTGAATGTTCTGTGGATTCAGCATGAGGGTGATCCATGAATTTATACATTGATATAGTTTGGTTTTCTCTTGTATCCCAAATAATTTTCCTGTAAGTTCCAGGATGTGATCTGATGATTTTAGTTTGGTGTTTTTTTGTTTCTGTTGGTTGGTTGTTCTGTCAGATACTGAGTCCGTTTTTCCACTGATCTATCTGTCATAACCTCAAGTCTTACTTTTATAGCATTAGTAATCACCTCAGACTCCATCATTTTATACAGGAAACTGAGCATCTTTCTCCTCACATGCATCACTTCACATTGATCTACACCAAATTTCATCTTTCATTTTATTGCCCAGTCACTCAATCTCATAAGCTCCGTATGTAGTTCTTCATAGTGATCTCCAGTCTTTTTTATTTTGAATAGATTCATGTTATCAGCAGACTTTATGACCTCAGAGCTCACACTCTTCTCGAGCTCATTTATGAATAAGTTGTCTGGAGAACAAATGTAGGCTGTACAGAGAAGAGCTCTCGGTGGAAGGCACTGTGAACCTTCAACACTTTGGTACAAAAGCATCCAGCTGGGAATTTTGTAGAAGTGACTGTCAAATGCCAATGGGTGAAGGATTGCACAAGTTGTCATTTGGATGTTCCCTATGGAGACAGGTGCACTAGGCTGCAGTGATACAGGCAAGAGGAAGATTTTCCACTCAGGCACACCAGAGAAGGTAAGGAAATACTAATTCCCAAATAACATGGGAAGGATTTCTCAATATGATGACTACATACAGCTTTTTTAAGTGCTGTTGTTACAATTTGTTAGAGTGAGGAAGATGCTTTGGCCACTATTCAAAAAACCAAAGCCATATGCATTGCCATATAATTTCAGATATTTTTTTGACAGTAGACTTCTCCATTCTTTGAACTGTTTTCATTGAGAATTAGCTTGGGTTTGGTGTTTCTATTCTGCTATTCCATTGCTTTAAATCAAATAATACAAATCTGGAAGCAAAGACCATATATCATATTGAAATGGAGTTACTATTGGATAAATTATTGGATACATTATTATAAAAGGGCATATTCTTTATCATCAGGGACATGAAAGGTCTTTGGAAAAACATCAATCATGAACTGAATATACAATCCCAAAACAAAGCTCAGCATCTAACTGGGCAAATATAAACTTTGTCTTCTAAGCAAGACAGTAACCAAGAAGATGATTTTCCTTCTCTGTCTGGAGAGTAATTAATTTAATTTAAAAACATGTGCTGAAAAGTGAAAGGTATCAGAGATCACAAGAACTTTATGCAATCCTTCATTATACTAAAAGAAGAAACTCAGTATTTATGGAAAAAAAAATCTGAAAATTTCTATAACTTGAATCTTAAAGAGAGAAACTCAGTGACTGGAAGCTCAAACAAGACAAAATCAAATCAAATCAAAACTAATATTGATGCTTGAAGTGAAGTAATTGACTGTTGGGTCAAATGGACTGTGTTACTTCATATATTTTGGTTGTGAGTTGGTATTTTTATACAACGATGATCTCACTGAAACAAATTATATTCCTATTATGCAAGCTGGTTGCATAAGCATGACAAATTGCCTTTGTCATGCTTAGGGCTTTAAAACAGACAAAGATATAGACTCAGCTTCAGACATAGGAGTAACTGTGTCTGAACTAATATTTATAGAGAGGAGTTCAGAATATACATACAAATAAAATAATATAAAAGAATATAAAATAATATTATATATATAGGGTTTATGTATAAATTTATATATATAAAATATATAT